>CM038678.1:669047578-669182808 GCA_021605205.1 Aegilops longissima
ATATATGGAAAGTGGTTAAGCGGACTCGGAAAGTTTGGGGGTATACTGGTAATGTACGGGGCCACCGGGAGGGTTCCGAGGTCCACCGGAGGGCCACCTCCCGGGGCCACATGGGCTGTGTGGGAGAGGAGCCAGCCCCGGTGGGCTGGGCGCACCTCCCCACCTAGGCCCATGCGGCTAGGGCATGGGAGGGAAACCCTAAAGGGGCGCCCCAGCTTGGGGGCAAGCCACCTCCCTCCTCCCCTTTGGCCGCCGCCCCATCTAGGGTTTCCCTAGATGGCCAGCCCCTTGCCCTCTCCTCCTATAAATAGAGGGGTGGGGGAGGGCTGCACACACCATTGAAGGCGCAGCCCTCCCTCCCCAACACCTCTCTTTCTCCGCTGAGCTTGGCGAAGCCTGCCGGAGAATCGTCTCAACGCACCACGCCGTCGTCTGCCATTGGAGTTGTCTTCCTCAACCTCTCCTTCATCCTTGCTGGATCAAGACGGAGGAGACGCCATCGTCCCGTACGTGTGTTGAACACGGATGTGCTGTCCTTTCAGCGCTTGGTCATCGGTGATCGGAATCACGTTGGGAACGACTCCATCATCACCACTCCCTCGAACGCTTCCGTACTCGATCTACAAGTGGTATGTAGATGCAAACTCTCTCTCTTGACTCGTTGCTTAGATGAACTCATAGATAGATCTTGGTGAAACCGTAGGAAAAATTTTAATTTTCTGCAACGTTCCCCAACAATGATGTAGAGGAATAAATTCACGCAATATGATAAATACCCCATCTTGTTATCCTCGATGGAAACAATACAATACGTGCCTTGCAACCCTTTCTGTCACTGGGTAAGGACACCGCAAGATTGAACCCAAAGCTAAACACTTCTCCCATTGCAAGAACTACCAATCTAGTTGGCCAAACCAAACGGATAATTCGAAGAGACTTGTAAAGATAACTTAATCATACATAAAAGAATTCAGAGAAGAATCAAATATTTTCCATAGATAAGCTGGATCATAAACCCACAATTCATCGATCTCAACAAACACACCGCAAAAAGAAGATTACATCGAATGGATCTCCACGAGAGAGGGGGAGAACATTGTATTGAGATCCAAAAAGAGAGAAGAAGCCATCTAGCTACTAGCTATGGACCCAAAGGTCTGAAGTAAACTACTCACACTACATCGGAGGGGCTATGGTGTTGATGTAGAAGCCCTCTGTGGTGGATGCCTCCTCCAGTGAGCTCCTAACAAGCCCCAAGATGGGATCTCGTGGATCTGAGAAGGCACGACGGTGGAATTAGGTTTTGGTTCCGTCCCGATCTGTTGAAGTGCGTAGGTATATATAGGAGGAAGGAGTGCGTCGGTGGAGCGTCGGGGCCACGAGGCGGCGCGCTTTGGGAGGCGCGCCCCCACCTCGTGACCGCCTCGCACTCCTTGGAGTAGGGTCCAAGTCTCTGGATCACGTTCGGTGAGAAAATCACGTTCCCAAAGGTTTCATTCCGTTTGGACTCCGTTTGATATTCCGTTTCTTGAAACATCAAATAGGCAAAAAACAGCAATTACAGGCTGGGCCTCGGTTAATAGGTTAGTCCCAAAAATAATATAAAAGTGGAAAATAAAGCCCATTATAGTCCAAAACAATAGATAAAGTAGCATGGAGCAATCAAAAATTATAGATACGTTGGAGACGTATCAATGGGCTGGAGTTTTGGTGTGGTTTTAGGGCGTTAGGTGGCGCGAGGCCGAGCAAATGAAGGTTCCGTGTGAATAGTGGTTCGGTGACGACCGGTCAATCGGTTTTGATCTGTACATCGCTCTTGTTGCATTCGCGTTGCAGCCCGCACGCTGGACCCTCCACGTCGCTCACCGAATGGAACACGCTTGTCTTGCGTTTTATGCTGCTTGCTGGGACCGCATTGAGACCAAACCGACGTCCTCCCCTCCCGCTCGCGTCGTTTATTATACCACCACTCCCTCTGTTCTATGCGGAGTAAATAAAAACAGAGGGAGTATACTCTGGATGAGGATCCTCGACGTGGCGAACCCATTGAGTAAGCGACATACGGGGCCTAGCAAGCATGGGGTCCGCCATGAAGTGACCGAAGGGAGGGTAAGGCAGGGATACCTACGTCAGAGGATCCACTTCCACTATACTACTTTGACCAAATGTTAGAGTAATAATATATGACATGCAACTTACACAAATGTTAGAGTAATTATATATGACATGCAACTTACACAAAGCATATAGGGTCTAATGCGTTTTTCGAGGCTAACTTTGACCAAATGTTAGAGTAATAATATATGACATGCAACTTACACAAAGCATACGGTCAATTTTGTATGTGAAAGGAGTTTCCAATGATATAATTTTCACATTATACATCTCATGTACTATTAATCTTGTCAATAGTCAAATTGGAAACCATCTCGAGTACAAATCTAGGAGTGCGTCTTTAATCTAACAATATTGATTGGGCGTTGTTGAATGTTCATACCTTTTTGATCATAGTAGAGATACTTTGACTACACATAAAACTTATATGTAAAGTAGAAAGGATAGGAGGGAGTATATTGTACGTTCAAAAACGAAACGAATATTGAATACCCTTTATATATGATTTGCGGATGCTATGATCACCGGTTCAAAATTTTGAATCCGCCTTAGGTATCACGTGCCCCCACTCGTTCCCTCTCGATTTCATCTCGGGGTCCGGAGATCTATTGAAAGAGGACTAGGGTGGGTACATGCGAATGATACTCGGCGGAATGTTCAAATGAGGCATGCGGGAGGATGGACTCGACTGGAGGGCGACATGATCGATGGAGAAGAGGGTTGGAGAGGAATGAGAAATAAGCAAACGCCACATGATCACACTTGAACGGCTCAAATAAACAATAAGTTGTCTCGCTTGGCCTACATAGTGAATGGCCTAATGCGCAACGCGGAGCACTGACGCTCGAATATGGCCGGGAAAACAGGGAAACTGACATGTGGGGCACACACGTCGGGACAACGTAGCGCAGACTAGTCCAATGGATGGGCTGGCCCACGACCTCCTCGCCATCGACAACCGTTCATGTGGGTCGTTGGGGCCAACAACGGGGCGCAGCTCCAGCACCACCTCTGGACACGGCGACCGCGGTGAGCGACACACTCATATCGTTGCTAGACACGGTCGGTTTCAGTGTGCCGAGGGTGGCGTTAGTGCTGTGGCACGACCAAAGGTATGTTTTGTTTGTGCCCAAGTTGCCCCATCAAAGCATTGGGTAGCCAAAATTTTGGTTGAGGTTTTGGTTGCCCGTGATTTGGCCGACATTGGCAAGAAAAATGAACTAGAGTTTGCTAGAGTTCATTGGCATGCCAAAGAAATGGCAACCATCCAAACAAAGACCAATCTTTGGGTCATGACCAAAATTTTGGTTGAGGTATTGGTTGCCCATGATTTGGCCGACATTGGCAAGAAAAATGAACTAGAGTTGGCTAGAGTTCATTGGCATGCCAAAGAAATGGCAACCATCCAAACAAAGACCAATCTTTGGGTCATGACCAAAATTTTGGTTGAGGTACTGGTTGCCCATGATTTGGCCGACATTGGCAAGAAAAATGAACTAGAGTTGGCTATAGTTCATTGGCATGCCAAAAATGGCAACCATCAAACAAAGACCAATCTTTGGGTATGACCAAAATTTTGGTAAGGTGCACTTTGGCCACAATCCAAACACACCCCAACACCGGGCTCGTCGAGGATGCACGGGCGCCGCAATCGTCTGCGGGAGTGGTGTAGCGCGCCAACTGCATCCTCTGGACTGAGACCATGACGGTCGTCTTGCTTTTTCAATGACATGCGGGGATCACATTTGAGCAAAGGGCATCTCCAACGTTGCCACGACCGCAAATCGACTACCTGGCACACCAAAGCCCTCGTCCCTCGCGCCGTCACATGGCGTGCGTTCCCTCACCGGCGCCAGCTGCCCGCATTCATGCCGTCCGTTTGTATGTCGTCGTTAAGAGGCTCGGTGCCCGAGGAACTAACTCCGACGACTTAATGACGCACCCGGACGCTTGGCCTCACCGGAATGCGCTACTTAAAGCGGCTACGCCCAACTAACCTCCACACCATAGCGCATCGTCCTCCTACCTGGCACCACATCCGCCATGACCGCAAGTGTGAACGCTCTGCGGGAGAGCTTGTCTTCGGGGATGAAGCTTGAGGTCGCCGCCCTCGCTCAAGTCGCCTCTCGCGACGTAATAGCGGCGTAGCCGGACGCGGGCACGACCGCACAAGCGGTGGCCACGCTGGCGGCCGACGACGGGAGCACCGTCAGCCACGTGTCCTACTTGCCGCCGTCCAACGTCCGTGTAACATCCCAAATTTCCCATTTGGAATGTTTTACAATTATAGCTAAGCATCTATGCATATTGTTTGAATTTGAGTGACATTTGAAGTTTCAGAAGATTTTGAGTTTGATGGAATTTGAATTCAAAATTTGGCAGTTGAAATTTATTTCAAATCAATGCCTCACAAATACTTGAGAAAAAGTATGAGAGGAGTAAACATGACACTCCAAATATGTCAAAGGAAAAACAGTTGTAAGCTGTGTTCGGGGGGGAGTTATTGTCTATCGTTGGCCTCTATGGTAGAACCCGTCGGGGAGGCCTGAGAGGCGGTGGTTTACCACCGGGCGGATGTCGGGTTCGAGTCCGCTTATCTCCACCCGTGAACTTAGCGGATACTATGATAGCGATAGCACCAAATTTTGCCAATTCGGCAGTTCGATCTATGATTTCACATTCATGGACGTTGATAAGATCCTTCCATTTAGTAGCACCTTAGGATGGGACTCTGCCAAAATTTTTGAATTCAAATTTGATTTTTATTTGGGATTTTAGAAAAATGATTTTTTAAAGTTTGAGTTTTGCCCCTGGAAAAATGTTCAAATTATAGGGAATATTCCCCTGATCATTTTGATATATATATATGTCCTATATAAATATATATTTTTTATATATTTTTCTCTCTCTCAAAAATTCAAAAAAAATAGAAAAGGGACCCAGGCGCCCGGCCAGCCAACCCGCCCACCAAGACCTAGGCGGCCCAGCCCGCCCAACCCAGCCGAGCCCGGCCAGGCCCGCGCCCGACCGACCGAGCCACCCGCCATGAAAGCTCCTCCCCATCGGTCGCCCAGACCCGCGCCCTCCCTCTCTCACCGACACCCCGCCCCACCCTCTTCTTCCCTCGCCCACGCAAACCCCCCGCCACTCTTGGAATCCCAAAGATCCGGATCCTCCCGATCCCTCGCCTGATCTTTCCCTCGCCCAAGCCGGGTCTCCCCAATAAATACCCCTCGCCTGCTTCCCCCTCGCCCCTCGCCCGACCCTCTCTCTCACATGATCGCTCATTGAGCACTGAGCCACCGCCATTGCAACCGCCCGCCTGACTCACCCTCGAGCTCCACCAAGAGCACCACCGGAACCCTCGTCCGCAAGACCCACGGAGGACTCCGCCGTCGTCCCCGACCACCGGAGCCACCGGAGCCGTCGTCGCCCGAGCCGTCGTCGACCGCCGCCGTCGGTAAGTCGCCGGAGATCACCCCCGCCGTTCGATCTAGATCGTAGGGTCTAGATTAGATCCCCGAAGCGTTAGGTTTATTTTATATAAAACCGGTTTTAGTTCCGGTTTAGTTCCGGTTTTATTTAGGGTTTAGTTTAATGAACCGGTTTAGTTACGGTTTTTATTAGACCGGACCGACTCGGTTTAATTCCGCGTGCACGTTTTAGTTATTAGACGCCCGATCGTTAGATAGGCCCATTAGCGGTTTTTCGTTTTAGTTAATATTTTCGTTTCTCTTTTTAACAGAATAGTTTCAGTTTTGTAAAATCCATATCTTTTAATCTACTTAATATTTTTAAGTGATTCTTTTTTGTTGGTTTGCAAATTTGTTGTAGTTTCTGTAGAAAATATGTTTGGCCATGTTTAAATTATTTAAAATTGCTTTATTTTAGATTTAGACAGAAAAGTAATTCTGCTATAAAATGAGTTAGGAATATTTTATTTTAGTGATTCTTTTGTCACAACTTTGTTTTGACCTTACCTAATCGTAGGAATTTATTTGGACATTTTAGATTTAATAAAAAATAGTTTTAATCAAAATCATGTGGTTCTTAATTATTTAACTAGCTATTGTTTTCCTATTGTTCCATATAGCAAATAATTTTATTTTTCCTATGTGATAGTTTATTTTAGGTTAGTTTCTGTAACTTTAGAACATGAACTTTTATTTGCAATAAATAAAACTTTTATTTTATTTTTTCTTGCTAGGATTGTTTTAGGCATAATAGGAGTTTTATAATAGATTTTAATGTGATTCTTTTTGCTCCTAGTTGCATGATGTTTTCTTTTACTCGTTAGTTAGCAAAACCCATGCTTAGGTTTTGTTAAGAAAATTTTGTTGTGTAAAACTATTCTTAGTTGTTGTATGGTGTGGTGAAAACATTGATTTGGATTTCTTCGAATTTTCTTTTGGTTTTGGTCCAGTTGTTTTGTGTGTTTTATGTTAGTATGTTGTTATGTTAAGTGATCATATGTTTGTATGCTTATATGATTGTTGTTTGCCTCGGTAGAATTTCCGGAGTGCGAAGATTGCTACCACGAGTCCCTAGCTTTCGAAGATCGTCAGCAAGGCAAGTCATTGATCATATTTCTTTTGCTATACCTATGATTTTATTGCATTAGAATTATACCTCCCACCATGCATGCAGATAGGAGAAATTTGAAGTTATGTTCTTGAGTAGTATCATGAGGTAGGATGAACCAATTCCCTTGTTACCATTGCGGGGACGAAGTAGTTTATTTTGCTATGCTCGTGAGCGGGGTTGGTTGAGTGAATTCATAAGGGAGATGTGAGAGTCAAGATGATGACAATCCGTGACTACAAGCTCGAGATGGACTTCAAAATTCACTCTTGGGTGGAGGACGGTTGTGGGCACCTGGAGAACCCAGTGGTTGGCGGGATGCATGGAGAAGCGCCATGACATCTTGCGGAAAGCTTCACCCAGCCACGAAGAGACGGATGGATACCCCATTGACCGGAAGCTTACATGCAGCCGCAAGCCATTATGGGCTCTGGCTTGGTCAACCTTAGGTGTGACTCGGCGGACGGTACTACGAGATGTAGAAGAGCGGTAGGATTGGATGGAGTGCGGCGGTGGCGGAGGAACTCTTCGAAGACCCTGTTTCGTTCATCCCATCTTCAAACACCATGAAGTGCGAAGACTTAAAAGGAGGAGCGATTCTTGCGGGTAAAGTCATAAACCTCTGCAGAGTGAAGATCTAATCGGTTAGCCGTGTCCCGATTCTGGACAATTTGAGCCTCTGGAACTTGGAAGTATTTGAAATCTCAACACTGAAATTAATAAATTAATTGAGGGTTATTTAATAATTGGGAATGAGACATTGGTTGGCGGAACCATCTCAATAACTACCAACAATTTTGTAGTAATTGCAAGCAAGTCCTTATTGTAGGGAAAACTGGCTTTTTCAAAAACAATGAAACTTAGAGCCCCACAGTCAAATTGCATATAGTGTTAGTAATTTTATTGTTATTCTCTCTTCATGACTTGCGGCATATTCAAAATGCTGACCTACGGCTGCAACGTCTTATGTTGCGAGAGGAGTATTCGATCGAGTGAGGCCACGATCCACGCTTGGCGATTGCCCTATGGAGTCGGATGGACTCGCTATTCTTCTCGCTTCGCAGCTTTATTTAGTTTATTTCTCATGAGTTGACCTTGGCGAATTTATTATCTTGTAATAAAGACTCGATATGAGAATCGTGTAATAAATTCAGGTGTGATTGAACTTTGAATAGGTGCATCAATGTCTTGTGTGTGCGGCATGATCTTGGGATGGTACAGCTACGAGAGACTTGACCGTTTTGGTCGGGTCGCTCTGATCCGGCAAGCACCACCGAGGTCGGGGCTCCTCCGAGGATGAGTAGGGCATGGGAGGCGGTAGGGCGTGGTGTGCCAACTGGCCGGTCCGTATCCCGTGTTCTACTCTTCCTCGCCGAAGACCGCACCTTCACTTCACGGGTCTTGAACCCCGCCCCCGTACATAGAGATCGCAGATGGAGGACGTCGGTCACCGCCGTAGAATAGGTTTAGGGTCGGGTTTATTTTATTTTTCTGTCCTTTAAAAGTTGGAAATGTAATGAAAATCTGCCGTGTTTGCATTAATCTCGGCCGGTGTATATGAACTTTCACAATGATATACATATTGTGGGAGTACTAGCAAGATGCCCGTGCGTTACATGGAAGATCAAGATCTTGTGAGAGAAAAGGATGAACGGGGGAAAGCCTTATCTGCAAATGTGGAGACGAGTGCGGGTAAATTGTCATAGTTTCCTTCCTATCCGTTAGGTATAGATCGGGCGACCTATATTGCAGGATGACAGGCACACCATCATCACCAACTCTGCTTTTTATTGAACCGAGACAAATCTAAAAAAACCCAACTAAGCCAACCTCCCAGCATATCGCGCGGGAAAAGACCCGGCCGCGCCGTTTTAGTCGGGATTACCGGATTACTAGTAGTAGTATCGATGGATCGCGCGAAGCTTTTTTTTAGGGGCGAAGTACCTATTAGTTTAAAAGGAAAAAAAGGCGGTACACTCACAACACTCCTGTCGCGGTCGCATTGCACCCCACACACGTTCGGTCCTGCACACGGCTCACGCAAACGGAACGCGCTTTGGCTTGCCTCTTCACTAACACGTGGGACTGCACTTGGAGAAACCGACCATGCGCCAAACTCCCCGCCACCGTCGAAAATCCTCCCCCCCCCCACAAAATTCCCCCAAATCCGATTCAACCGCCCTTGACAAATATTCCCCAAAACCCCTCCCCATCCCCTCCACTCCATTCGCTCCGCAAAGCCGCCCTCCCGCCCGTGCCGATACATCGGCGCCATGTGATTCGTCGAGGGGACGACGGTGATCCTCTCGCTCCCACAACTCTCTCGTGGATGCGTCCTCTCTTCAGCGCCGCCACCTCGCTACGTTCTTGTGGGCGCCGGCGGTCAGCGCCGCCACTTCTTGGCGACGTTCATGTGGAGACGCGGCGGTCAGCTTCTCCCACGGTATCGCATTCTAGATCGAGGCCCGTTCATGTCGGTGTAGCGCTGAATGTTAGCCGATAGACGCTGTTAATCTCACTTTGTTGTGAAGTAGTTTCTTGTCAATATGCTCTACTTAAGAAGCTTCCTTGCCTGTTCTACACTCAATCTGCTTAGCTGAGATGGCATGCCAAGGCCGATTAGTTGCTAAAATATCTTGCCATATATTTATTGTGGCGTGATTGCCATGGTCTAGTAGCCAATCTGTTAGGTGAAATAGCTCTACACCGTTTTATACTCGATCTTTGTTGTTGCAATGGCCTTCGATAGTTCGATGGCTGTGTGCTCGACCTCATTATTGCTTTGAAACAACCTGCCATAATTTAGCACTCAAATCTGTTTGCTGAATTAGCTTTACATATATTTCGTTACTTAGATCTGCTCGTCCAAATATCTTGCCATAGCTTTAGACATCGACCTAGGTATTTTTTTTCTGGACTTCATAAAAAAGCATATATGTTTTTCCTGTAATATCTAGTAGAAGAACTAATTTGTATGTCTAACAAATGGACAGGACTTGGATAACTTCTGCTCAAAGATTCTCCGCTGCATATGTCGAGGGGGTTGAAAACTTCATGAACTTTATCAGAGCTGAGTACGGTGGTCCGAAATCAGATGTGCTCTGCCCGTGTAGCAGTTGTATGAATTCAGTTACAAGACCCCAGTCAATTATGCAAAATCATCTACACTTGTATGGGATGTCGGTCACATATACTAGGTGGGTTCATCATGGTGAAGCTGTGAACGTCAATGTTATTGACTACATGGAAGCAGCAAATCACCATCTTGATCTGCTTGATGCTCAGGTGGAAGAGGAGGAGGAGGTGGTGGTGGCGGAGCCAGTGAGTTTGACCAACATTGAAACAATGCTACGAAATGCTCGTGCATTCCGTGAACTTTCACCCGCAGAAGAAAAATAGTGGGCCCGCATGTTGGAACGATGCAACGTTGCTGTCACCCCAGGAAATAAGCTGTCAGTATTCTCAGCTATGGTCACCTTTCTTGGTGAAGACATCGAGCGGATGACCAACAAATCATTCGATGCGATGTTGGCTGCTTTCCGCAAATCTTTCCCAGATCGTCTGAGCTGCCACACACCTATAAAATGAAGAATTTCCTTCGTGCGATTGGAATTGGATATGATATGATCCATGTTTGTAAGAATAATTGTGTTCATTAGGAAGGATTATGCCAACTTAAGTGAATGCCCAAATGCAAATCATCAAGATGGATAGATGGCGATCTTTGTGAAGAGGTTCCTCATAATGTTACGAGACATTTTCCAATTACACCAAGATTGCAGAGGTTGTTTCATGATCTTTGAAACAAGAGAGGATGTCTTGTGGCATTCTAGGAACCAGAGTACAGAGATGAGAATGTAATGAGCCATCCATCACATGGTAGTGAGTGGAAAAGCTTCAATGATAAACACAAAGAGTTTGTTCTTGACCGAGAAACATTAGACTTGGCTTAGCTTCAGATGGATTTAACCCATTTGGCCACAGAGCGCCACATATAGCATGTGGCGATGCTTGTTATCCTTACAACATGCCTCCAAATGTACGCACCAAAGAATCAAACTACATGATGGCCTTGCTCATCCCGGGTCCAAAACTCCCGGAAAGGATTTTGATTTGTTCATGGAGCCTCTTGTGGAGGAACTTCAACAGCTATGGAAGGGTGTTCTCACTCGAGACCTATATAGCAGCCCACCAGCTGATTTCTTTCTGCGTCTTGTTGTAATTTGGTGCATCCATGATTATCCGGCTTTGGGCACTATGTCGTATGAATGACACATGGTTACAATGCATGTGTTCGTTGTGACAGAATCATTGTCATCACGCAATACTTAGCAAGATCTGTTACATTGGACACCGCGTTTCCTTCCCAAGGACAAGCCGCATCCTAGAAAATACCGAAGACATGTGTTCAATGCAAAGCATGAAAACCGTGATGCGCCAAAGAGGCTCACCGCCGATGAGTTGCAAGTGGAATTAGAAGGTCGGGGCATATTACACGAAACCATCCCGGTAATGGTAGCGGAAAAGGAAGCGTGTACGGTAGAAGAGAGATTATTGTTTACTGCGCAGTCCACTTTGTGGGACTTGGACTATTGGAAAGATTTGGATCTGCGGCAAAATCTTGATGTGATGCACATCGAGAAAAATATATGTGACAGACATTATCGGCACACTTCTTAACATTGAAGGCAAGACGAAAGATACCTTAAAATCTAGGATTGATTTGACACACAGGTATCGAGAAAGGATTTGCGGTGCAAGATGAAGGTAAACCACGGGATATGGCACCGCTATATACGTCTTGGACAATCATTCGGATTGACTAATGCCCTGCATACTTCATGAATTTGATGAACAAGGTATTTATGGAATATCTGGACAAGTTTGTCGTGGTGTTCATCGATGATATACTGATTTTCCAAGAGCGAGGAAGAGCATAAGGAACATTTGCGCCTAGTTCGAGAAACTCCGAGAACATCGCCAGTATGCCAAGTTCAGAAATGTGAATTTTGGCTGAAGGAAGTCGGATTCCTCGACATGTTATTTCAGGAGAAGGAATAGCAGTTGACCCCGCCAAGGTTGAATCACCACCGATTGGCGTCACCCACCTCACCAAGGAGATCCGCAGTTTTCTCGGACTCGCAGGATATTATCGGAGGTTCATTGAGAATTTCTCGAAGATTGCTAAGCCCATGACTGAGCTGTTGAAGAAGGACGCCAAGTACATTTGGACCGAGGATTGTGAAGCCGCCAGGAATTGAAGAAACGCTTGGTTACAGCCCCAAGATTGATTTTGCGGACATACACAAGGATTATCGGTATATTGTGACGCTTCTCGTCGTGGACTCGGAGGAGTACTCATGCAGGAAGGAAAAGTTGTAGCTTATACCTCCGCATAGCTACGACCACACGAGATGAATTATGCCACACATGATTTGGAGTTAGCAGCGATAGTGCATGCACTCAAGACTGGAGACATTTCCTTATCGGAAACCGCTGTGATGTTTACACAGATCATAAGAGCTTGAAGTATATTTTCACGCAGAAAGAGTTGAACCTCGAGCAGAGGAGATGGCTAGAGTTAATCAAGGACTATGACATGAGATTGCATTACCACCGTGAAAGGCTAATGTTGTAGCAGATGCCTTGAGCCGTAAGAGTTATGTGAATACTCTTATAGCGGAGGATTACCCAGAGTTAGTCGATGACCTCGTAGATCTTCGATCGGAGATAGTTCCAAGAGGATATGTTGCAACTCGAAGTTCAGTCCACTTTGGCCGAAAAGAATTCGTGAAGCCCGTAAGTCGGACAAGGAAATTGATGAGATAAAGAAAAGGATGAATGAAGGAAAAGCTAAAGGGTTTCGTAAGGATGAATACGGAGCTATATGGTACGAGGATCGTATCTATGTACCCAATGATCCCGAACTCGAAGCTAATTCTTCAGAGGCTCATGATTCACCGTACTCGATTCACCCCTGTAACACCAAGATGTATCTAGATTTGAAGGAAAGTTTCGTGGACAGGTATGAAGAAGGATATTGCCGAGTACGTAGCAAAGATGCGATGTTTGCCAACGAGTAAAGGCGAACATCGGGTTAGCAGGATTACTCCAACCTTTGCGATTCCCGAGTGGAAATGGGAAAAGCTTGGAATGGATTTTATCACAGGATTACCCAGACCCGCTCAGGTTATGATTCCATCCGGTAGTGGTTGATCGATTGACCAAGGTAGCTCATTTCATTCCCGTGAAGACTACCTATACCAAAGCTAAGTTAGCCAAGATATACATGACCAGGATCATTTGTCCGCATGGAGTTCCGAGGAGTATCGTGTCGATAGAGGAACACAATTTACCTCAAAGTTTTGGAATCGCTTGCATGAAACTTTGGGTACGAGGCTGGAGTTCAAGATGCTTTTCATCCGCAGATGATGGACAGACCGAGAGAGTCAACCAGATTCGGAGGACATGTTGAGAGCTTGTGCGCTAGACTATGGGTCTAGCTGGGATGATAATTTGCCCTACACGGAGTTCTCATACAATAACAGCTTATCGCACTCACCTCAAGATGGCCCTTTCAAGCTCTATACGGAAGGAGGTGCAGAACACCATTGCTGTGGGATGGTGTGGGATGGTGTTGGAGAATCGTGTAATAAATTCAGGTGTGATTGAACTTTGAATAGGTGCATCAATGTACTGTGTGTGCCAGCATGATCTTGGGATGGTACAGCTACACAGAGACTTGACCGTTTTCGGGTCGGGTCGCTACAGTCCGGCACCACCGAGGTCGGGGGCTCCTCCGAGGATGAGTAGGGCATGGGAGGCGGTAGGGCGTGGTGTGCCAACTGGCCGGTCCGTATCCCGTGTTCTACTCTTCCTCGCCGAAGACCGCACCTTCACTTCACGGGTCTTGAACCCCGCCCCCGTACATAGAGATCGCAGATGGAGGACGTCGGTCACCGCCGTAGAATAGGTTTAGGGTCGGGTTTATTTTATTTTTCTGTCCTATAAAAGTTGGAAATGTAATGAAAATCTGCCGTGTTTGCATTAATCTCGGCCGGTGTATATGAACTTTCACAATGATATACATATTGTGGGAGTACTAGCAAGATGCCCGTATGTTACATGGAAGATCAAGATCTTGTGAGAGAAAAGGATGAACGGGGAAAGCCTTATCTGCAAATGTGGAGACGAAAAGCGGTAAATTGTCATAGTTTCCTTCCTATCCGTTAGGTATAGATCGGGCGACCTATATTGCAGGATGACAGCACACCATCATCACCAACTCGCTTTTTATTGAACCGAGACAAATCTAAAAACCCAACTAAGCCAACCTCCCAAAGATATCGCTGGAAAAGACCCGGCCGCGCCTGCTTTAGTCGGGATTACCGGATTACTAGTAGTAGTATCGATGGATCGCGCGAAGCTTTTTTTTAGGGGGCGGCACCTATTAGTTTAAAAGGAAAAAAAGGCGGTACACTCACAACACTCTGTCATGGTCGCATTGCACCCCACACACGCTCGGTCCTGCACACGGCTCACGCAAACGGAACGCGCTTTGGCTTGCCTCTTCACTAACACGGGGACTGCACTTGAGAAACCGACCATGCGCCAAACTCCCCGCCCCCGCCGCGAAAATCCTCCCCCACCCCACACAAAATTCCCCCAAATCCGATTCAACCGCCTTCGCCAAATATTCCCCAAAACCCCTCCCCCATCCCCCTCCACTCCATTCGCTCCGCTAAAGCCGCCCTCCCCGCCGTCGATACATCGGCGCCATGTTCGCCGAGGGGACGACGGTGATCCTCTCGCCCCACAAGATTTCTCGTGACTGCCGTCCTCAGCCGCGCCGCCACCTCAGCTACGTTCTTGTGGAGGCGACGGCGGTCAGGCCGCCGCCACCGGGCGACGTTCATGTGGAGACGCACGGCGGTCAGCTTCTCCCACGGTATCGATTCTAGACCGAGGCCCGCTCATGTCGGTGTAGCGCTGAATGTTAGCTGATAGACGCTGTTAATCTCACTGTTTGCTGAAGTAGTTTACTGTCAATATGCTCTACTTAAGAAGCTTCCTTGCCCTGTTCTACACTCAATTTGCTTAGCTGAGATGGCATGCCAAGGCCGATTAGTTGCTAAAATATCTTGCCATATATTTATTGTGACGTAGATTGCCATGGTCTAGTAGCCAATCTGTTAGGTGAAATAGCTCTACACCGTTTTATACTCGATCTTTGTTGTTGCGATGGCCTTCGATAGTTCGATGGCTGTGTGCTCGGCCTCATTGACTGCTGAAACAACCTGCCATAATTTAGCACTCAAATCTGTTTGCTGAATTAGCTTTACATATATTTCGTTACTTAGATCTGCTCGTCCAAATATCTTGCCATAGCTTTAGACATCGACCTAGGTATTTTTTTTCTGGACTTCATAAAAAAGCATATATGTTTTTCCTGTAATATCTAGTAGAAGAACTAATTTGTATGTCTAACAAATGGACAGGACTTGGATAACTTCTGCTCAAAGATTCTCCGCTGCATATGTCGAGGGGGTTGAAAACTTCATGAACTTTATCAGAGCTGAGTACGGTGGTCCAAATCAGATGTGCTCTGCCTGTAGCAGCTTGTATGAATTCAGTTACAAGACCCCACCAATTATGCAAAATCATCTACACTTGTATGGGATGTCGGTCACATATACTAGGTGGGTTCATCATGGTGAAGCTGTGAACATCAATGTTATTGACTACATGGAAGCAGCAAATCACCATCTTGATCAGCTTGATGCTCAGGTGGAAGAGGAGGAGGAGGTGGTGGTGGCGGAGCCAGTGAGTTTGACCAACATTGAAACAATGCTACGAAATGCTCGTGCATTCCGTGAACTTTCACCCGCAGAAGAAAAATAGTGGGCCCGCATGTTGGAACGATGCAACGTTGCTGTCACCCCAGGAAATAAGCTGTCAGTATTCTCAGCTATGGTCACCTTTCTTCAGGTGAAGACATCTGAGCGGATGACCAACAAATCATTCGATGCGATGTTGGCTGCTTTCCGCAAATCTTTCCCAGATCGTCTCGAGCTGCCACACACCTACAAGAAATGAAGAATTTCCTTCGTGCGCTTGGAATTGGATATGATATGATCCATGTTTGTAAGAATAATTGTGTTCTGCTCCTAAGGATTATGCCAACTTAAGTGAATGCCCGAAATGCAAATCATCAAGATGGATAGATGGCGATGCTGTGAAGAGGGTTCCTCATAATGTTCTGAGACATTTTCCAATTACACCAAGATTGCAGAGGTTGTTTCATGATGCTGAAACAAGAGAGGATGTACTGTGGCATTCTAGGAACCAGGAGTACAGAGATGAGAATGTAATGAGCCATCCATCACATGGTAGTGAGTGGAAAAGCTTCAATGATAAACACAAAGAGTTTGTTGCTGACCCGAGAAACATTAGACTTGGCTTAGCTTCAGATGGATTTAACCCATTTGGCCACCAGAGCGCCACATATAGCATGTGGCCGCTGCTTGTTATCCTTACAACATGCCTCCAAATGTCTCGCACCAAAGAATCAAACTACATGATGGCCTTGCTCATCCCAGTCCAAAAACTCCCGGAAAGGATTTTGATTTGTTCATGGAGCCTCTTGTGGAGGAACTTCAACAGCTATGGAAGGGTGTTCTCACTGAGACCTATATAGCAGCCCACCAGCTGATTTCTTTCTGCGTCTTGTTGTAATTTGGTGCATCCATGATTATCCGCTTTGGGCACTATGTCGTATGAATGACACATGGTTACAATGCATGTGTTCGTTGACAGAATCATTGTCACGCAATACTTAGCAAGATCTGTTACATTGACACCGCCGCTTCCTTCCCAAGGACAAGCCGCATCCTAGAAAATACCAAGACATGTGTTCAATGCAAAGCATGAAAACCGTGATGCGCCAAAGAGGCTCACCGCCGATGAGTTGCAAGTGGAATTAGAGAAGGTCAGTATATTACACCGTGAAACCATCCCGTAATGGTAGCGGAAAAGGAAGCGTGGCACGGTAGAAGAGAGATTATTGTTTACCTGCAGGTCCACTTTGTGGGACTTGGACTATTGGAAAGATTTGGATCTGCGGCAAAATCTTGATGTGATGCACATCGAGAAAAATATATGTGACAGCATTATCGGCACACTTCTTAACATTGAAGGCAAGACGAAAGATACCTTAAAATCTAGGATTGATTTGACACACCTGGGTATCAGAAAGGATTTGCAGGTGCAAGATGAAGGTAAACCACGGGATATGGCACCGGCTATGTACATCTTGGACAAGGTAAAAAGAAAAGAATTCTGCGAGGTCCTGTCACGTGTGAGATTCCCACATGGATTTGCTTCCAACCCTAAAAGGAGAGTCAGTGTAGATGGAAACAAGGTACAAGGGTTGAAAACTCATGACTGCCACATCCTACTTCAAAGGGTTTTACCTGTTATCCTTAGAGGATTGGGCATACGACTTATACTGAGCAGTTGCAGAGTTGGGACAATTCTTCGTGGAACTCTGCAGAGAAATATCGGGATAGATGCTTTGGAGCGCCTTAGAGACAAGATACCAACTATCCTATGCGACCTTGAGAAGATATATCCTCCATCCTTCTTTGATGTGATGGTGCATTTGGCTGTTCATCTACCCGATGAGGCACTACTTAGAGGTCCAAGACAAGATGGCTGGATGTACCCTATTGAAAGGCGGCTAGGCACTTTCAAGGGCTATGTTAGGAACAGAGCTAGACCCGAGGGTTCCATTGCAGAGGCCTACATTGCTACTGAAGCGTTGACATTCTGCTCAAAATACATTGAAACAAATTGATCGGCTTAGCAAAGAGGTGGGTGAAGACAATCCGGGCTCAATGTTTTGATTATTCTGCTCGAAAGTTACAGGGAAGAGTCGACAAGAGGACAAACCTAAGATTTGGACAAAATGGTTTGGTATGTGTTGAATAACTATCCTGAGATACTACCTTATATCAAGTAAGTGCAGTACTGCAGCTTATACATCGTAATCTACTAAAATTGCAGCACATTCTTATATATTTAGATGTTTGACGCGATCACTATGTTGTGCAGCATCTACAAAGAGGAGTTACTACCGCAAAATCCAAGAAACATTGACAAACTGGTTATGGTAGGATTTGCAAAATGGATCAAGAACCATGTAAGCTTTTGAAGTGCACTGTCAGTTTTTTTAATATATTGAGTACATAAGATGATCAGCTTGTCTATTTTCTAACCGTAGGTTAAGAAGATGCGGGAGGATGGGCAGGCAGTTGATGATGCTCTTTACTCACTAGCAATTGGTCCTGATACTCGGGTAAGACATTATGAATCTTGCGTTGTTGGAGATGTGCGCTACAACACCCTTGCACGAGACGAAGGCAGGAAGACACAAAACAGTGCCATCATGAGCACGGGTACGTATGACAAAGAGACAACTGAAATGTATGCTAACATAATGTACATTGTTCGATTGCGATATATCGCCGCTTTCAAGGATCATCGGTGTGTGGTTACAGTCTTTGTCGTTGGTATAACCTATTTTCGTGATCGCAAAACCCGAGCTGATGATTATTTCAAATCCATTAATGTCAAGGCGGCGTACCATACCAACGAGCCTTTTATTTTGGCAAATCAAGCAACACAGATATTTTTCTTGGAAGACACATTTGCACGTAGCAATGACTGGAGAGTACTGCAAAGGTTTGAGCAGAGGAATTTGTTTAATGAAGTTGCACAACAGGATGATGCTTACATCGCTCCGATGTACAAGATAACACAGATGTTCCTAATATCTTTGAGAACCATCACGCCAATGATGCCGCGAAAAGATTGCCTATCGTGGCTGTGGACATACAAGAGTTGATCAAGAAGAAGCCAACGCTCGAGGACGTTGAGGACGAAGAAGAAGATGACACGATGGGGAATTACGATTCAGATCGATACACATGGCGAAGATGTTGACGCTGCTGCTGCAGATGATGATTACATTGCTTTTGTCGATTTGCTCGTCGGAAGACGTTTTTATCTACTATGTGAAATTGTGTTTTCTATGACAACTGAAACCTGATGAACATGTTGTTTAGTATTTTGTTTGTGAGAACATCACTTGTTATGTATGCTGATTTGTGTTTGGTGATTGTATGACAACTAAAACATGATGACATTGTTGTTGACTTGTACTCATATTTGGCTGTGAAACTTGAATTTGATGACATAGTTTGCTGTTGGACTGCAATTTGCTTGACGTCTTCGAATGAGAACAAAGCTGACCGACGGGCCTCTCGCTATTTATTTATTTATATGAGAAAAGGGGATACCCCTGATTTCCGTTAATAGAAATCATTAGATGTTCACAACACTACGCCCAGCTGCTACATGTGTTTCATTCATTACTAGTTTCAAAAAAGTGCTCATGTCGTAGCTAATCGAATACATCACGAGTGCTACATACACGCAAATAAAGAGACAATCATCCTATAGAGCACATCGATTTTGCCCATTATCTTCACAAGCTCTTTCATCTCCTCATTGTCGTCAAGGCCGCTCAAAGAATTGTTGCTTGGCCATGATCGAGAAACTGCATCTTTAACACTCGCTCTGATCTTCCTCTTTGTCGCTCCTTCGCCATTTGTCCAACACCCCAACCTGCTGGTATTGGGATTCCTCGCTAACCAAATAATCAGCGTAGTTGTATTCCCCACATCAAGAACTTCCCGTAAATACAAATCACACGAATCTTCCCTTTTACGCACGAATCAAATTGGAAGATCATCAACCAAACTATTAAAAAATCAGCAACGAAAGCAGCAGAACAACACTTAAACATATTATTACCCCATGATTCGGGCATTTGTAGAAGACTCGCCAGGTTGCGGATTGTGGTTGAGACGCGACGGATGACTCTGCGTGATTTGCAGCAAGGGCACCACACCAACGGCAGCGGGTTGCGATGAGCAATCGGCTGCGGTGCTTGCTGCGTCTTGGGCGGGGTGTGATGAGACCCACAGCGATGGTACGGGTGGCGACTTGGCGATATCTGGTTGTTGCTCATGAAAGAGCAGTGGACGAGCAGCCAGCGGACATGGTTGCTGCGCCGAGCTTCGATGCTAGGCGAGTAAGTAGAGAAGAGGAGAAGTGAACATTGGATATGTCGGTTTCATTACTTGCGAGTAGCATAGCACCATATATAGTCATAGTCTAGGTTTGGATTCAAACCAGCTACGAGAGCACGCCTTTCTTTTTCTAAAACTCGCAACGCCTCTTTACCGGTACACTAGCTTGTTCTCAGACGCCTTCCCAAGTCTTTGATTTTCTTTCCTTTTTTGCGAGGAAGGAAGGAGGACAAAATTGAGAGTTCCTCGACTCAAACCCAAGACCTCTCGGTTGAAAACCAAGGGTGCTAGTCACTTATGTGGCGAACGTTCCCTGTGAGGAGGACAGCAGACGAACGCATTTTCCTCGCAGTTTTCTTCCTATATATGAAAAAGTATGCTACTTGGTGTCCGCTTAGTCAAAAAACGATTGTACCAACCTTGACCGTTGGATTGACATTCAACGTCTGTCACGTTTCTTTAGTCTCTTCTTCCTCGAGCCGCCAAAGCCAAACCAGCGCCAAGGGACCGCTACTCCCGCCTCCCACGGCTGGTCTGTGATCTTCCCTGCTCTGCTCGCTCCCATCCGAGGCCTCACCATCGCCCTCCACCTTGGTTCGCTCACCAGGGCGCGCGCCCTCGGTGTTGTCAACATGGTCAACAACCGAGAGGAATAAGGAGATGACTGTACATGGTGAGGATGACAAGAGGGACCAAAGCAGCTGCTGCAGTAATTTTGTTTTTTCGGACGGAGAAGGGTATCAATCTGGGTTGTGCGGGACCCGTGGCCCTGCCTAGCCCAGTGTTTTATTTCATATGTTTAGCACATGACCAGTCCAGCTTTGTTTTTTCCTTTCGAAAAATGGCTAGCCAGCTATTTTGTTTTTTGCGAATAACCAACATAGGCCTACTTGCTTTTCTACGCCTGTGGGCTGGAAATCTTTCAAGACGAGGAGGATGCATTTTGCCCAAAATGGGCTATAAGTAATAAGAAATGGGCTATAAGTAATAAGAAATGGGCTATAAGTAATAATAAATGGGTTGTAAAATGAAAAATACACCAAACAGCAATTAGTTCCAAAATACTGTTTTCTTTTGGATTTTGATATTTTAAATTTCATTGTTTTTGTGTAGTAAAATTTCATTGAATTTAAATTAAGGTATATTTAGATTTAAAATTAATTTGAATCGCTAGAAATTTCGGGCTGAATGTCGTTTGGGACGGATTTGGAGGCTGACTTGTGGGTCTACTAGGTTGACGGTACTTTGGCTTTGTCAACTTAGTCCACAAACGATTCTAGCAGCAAGGACTGCTGGATGTTAATCCAATGGCCGTGTTGCTTCTTCAATATCTCGATCTTCTTGCTCCAAATGCCCAAACCAGCTCCGGTGGGACTGCTCGCTCCCGCCTCCGTGGCGGGTTGTCTTTGCCGCCGCACAGCCGCACCGCCCCACCCTACTTCATTGCTGGCCGTGCCATTCCTCTACTCACCCACACCTCCTGTTATTTTCTCGCGACGGCAAATGGACCAAGAAACCCTTGTACTCCCCACGCGTGGGCAACCATTGCCGAGTCTTCCCGGCTCCGTGGCGCTCCTTCCTAGGCCTCGCCGTCGCCCACCGCCATGGTGCTCTCGGCGTGGCTCGGTCAACATGGTCAACGAACGACATCCATCGGTCGTGGATCAGACGCAAGAAAATAATGATTCCTCCACCGATAGCTGGGACCCACCGAAGGGCCTCAGATTTCGCTAAACCCCCCCAATCGACATGTCGGACCCACCAGCTATATCTTCGCATGCAAGGAAGTGCCTCCTTATTACGCACAAAAAAATGAATACCCACCCTGCTAGCTGGGACCCACCATAGTGGGAGGATGACTTGTGGGCCAACTAAGTTGATGGGGACGGAGGGCTTTGTCAACTTAGTCAATATGAACGATTCTAGCTCCAGTGACCGTACGATGTCCATCCAACGGCCGTAGTGCTTCTTCAACCTCTGGTCTTCTTGCTCCACCGCCAAAGCAGCGCCGGTCGTGTCGCATGCTCCTCGCCTCCGTGGCCGGCTTGTCTTTGCCGCGAGGCCTCACCGCCTCTACTATTCCCACCGCTGGCGGGCCCTCGCGGCGACGGCAGCCTCACACCGCAGCCAACCAAGTGAACCTCGTTCTCCTCTCGCTGGCTTCCACCGCCGCGTTTTCCCGGCTCCGCGTCATCCCTTCCTAGGCCTCGCCGTCGTCCACCGCCGTCTTTGCTCTCGGCGCTGCCTGGTCAACGTGGTCAAGGAACGACTTCCATCGGACATGGATCAGACGTGGAGAGGTCGATACCGGGTCCACGGCCGCAGAAGGAAGTGCCTCCGATTCGCGGAAAATAATGATTCCTCCACCGACAGCCGGGACCCACCGGACGAGCCATCAGATTTCGCGGAAAAACTTTCCCCGATCGCTGGGACCCACCAGCTTTCATCTTCGCACGCAAGGAAGTGCGTCCCGCAAAAAAAAGCGATTCGCCCCTAACCGCTGGGACCCACCAGCTACACCTTCGCACGCAAGGAAGTGCGTCCGGCAAAAAAAGCGATTTGCCCCCATTGCTGGGACCCACCAGCTACATCTTCGCAGTAAGGAAGTGCTCGATACCGACCCACCTGGTCGAAGCGTACATAGCGTTGTCATCCTGGTCGTGAATGTGTATGTACATACTGGTCGATGTAGAGGCGCGCACGTGTCATAGTAGAGGCGCGCACGTAGCATGTACACATATGTACAGCGGCCAGGGTGCAAGAAAGAAAATACGGCCACGTATGTGTACATACGGGCGGGGTCTCGAATGCATACTCGCGCATACGTACATGGCTAGGTCGGAACGGAGAAACAGCGTCATCGTGTTCATGGGGAGCCAACCGGCTGGGTCGGAACGGAATGCGTGGCCATGTTCATCGGGAGGGCTTGGACGGAACAGGCGATGGAAACGAGGCCTGGCGTACCGCACAACGGAGGAAACAGACCTCCTACGTTCGGAACAGGGTCCTGTTGATCGGGAGGGTGTGGCGCATCAAGAAAACGGAGGAAATGACCTCCTACGGTCGAAACGGGGTCCCGTTGATTGGGAGGGTGTGGCGTATCACAAACGGACGAAACGGACCTCCTACGGTCGAAACGGGGTCCCGTTGATCGGGAGGGTGTGGCGTGCAAAAAATGGACGGAACAGACCTCCTACGGTCAAACGGGGTCCCGTTCATCGGAGGGTGTGTCGCACCGCAAAACGGACTCCACGGATACTGTTCATCTCCACCGCCGACCTCCTCCAGCCTCCACGGCTACCGCCGGCCTCCTCCAGCCTCCACGGGCTCCTGCTCATCCAGCCTCCACCGCGCTTACTCCACCGCTCTGCTCAACCACCCTCCATGGGCACCCCTCCACCGCTCATCGCTCATCCAGCCCTCCACACCACGGGTCCTGTTCAACCACCCTCCACGGGCACCCTCCATCGCTCATCGCTCATCCAGCCCTCCACACCACGGGTCCTGTTCATCCAGAGGCAAACGCCACCGCCACTCGCTCATCCAACCCCCCGCAACGCCACTGCTCATCCCAGGGCAGATCGATCGGCTTGATTAGCGCGTAGTAGCGGCGAATCGCCGATCGGGTTCGGGATAACAGCCATCGATCGATCGCTCGGGTTCAAGAACGCTAGCTCGCAGGCAATCGCTCGGGTTCAGTTAGAGCCCAACGCCTCGCTCGGGTTCAGTTAGAGCCAACGCCTCGCACACACGCGTGTATGTGTACGAGAGAAACACGCATCGCTCGGCCCCCGACCTCCCACCGTAACCGGCAACTCCCCGAAATTTTCCTCGCCCTCGCTTCTACCACGGTTGTTTCCGTCATGGACGGCCCAAAGAATGTCATGCAGATGCGTCTCCGGCCCGCCCAAGACGAAAAGCCCATTTTTCTGTCATGATTTTTTGTCATAGAAGTAGGAGCCCACCACATATATGATGATACCGGGTTTTGTCACAATTATCGTCATAGAATTGTCATATGTATGACAGAAAAAATTTCATTCGGCCCAAAATGTCACGGATGTGTCTTTTTTTTGTAGTGTAGTCAATTAACGACAGAATTGCACAACTTTTTTTAGTAGTAATTTGGAGGAGCAGGCTATAAACTGGGTTGTGCGGTCTCTGTGGCCCGTCTAACAACATGACCAGCCCAGCAGTTTTTTCTTTGGGAAAATAGGTAGCCCGGTATTTCTTTTTGAAGAATACCCAAGCTAGGCCTATTTGTTTTCTCCGACTTACTGGGCTGCAAATCTTTCAAGACGAGGAGGGATGCATTCCGGCCTGGCCAAAGAGTATGGTCAATGTCTGTTAAAAGTAATATCAAAAGGGGTTGAAAATTCCAAAAAAATTATAGCAAATGGGATATAAGTTTTTGTTTTGTTTTTGTTCTTCACTGATATCTTATACTCCCTCCGTCCCAAAATTCTTGTCTTAGATTAGTCTAGATACGGATGTATCTAATACCAAAACGCGACTTGATACATCCGTATTTAGACAAATCTAAGACAAGAATTTTGGGACGGAGGGAGTGTTTCATTGGATTTAACATGACATAGTACTAATTTGTTTTTAAATTTGTTTTAGTATGGCTACTAATTTTTGGATTTAGAATATTTTGTTCCCCAGCAAAAATTTGCGAATTTTCAAAATTTCCCACATATTTAGTTAATTTTTAACCCCGGTATCGACTTAAAATGGGCAGCAATTCTAAAAATGGAAGACGGGCTGCAATAAATTCCATATGAATTAGAAAATGAGGAAATATTATAAAAATAATAGCAAATGGGCTGTACACGCCACATATTTCGAGGCTGACTTGTTTATGCAAGGCGTTGTCAGTCAACACACGATTCTAGCAGTAGTGACTGTTGGATGTCCATCCAACGGCCGATGTGCTTCTTCAATCTCGGATCTTCCTGCTCCAACCGCCTAAACTAGCGCCGACAGGATTGCCTGCTCCCTCCTCTTGTGGCCCGCTGTGATGCCGCGCAGGCTTCCCCGGCCCACCCTACTCCCTCCGCTGGCCTGGCCGCACGCAATCAACTGCCTCCTTATTACACGGAAAAAAATGATTCCTCCCACTGACATCTGGGCGCATCGGTTGGGAGGCTGGCTTGTGGGCCTACTAAGTTGACGCGTATGCAGGGCTTGTCAACTTAGTCAACAAACGATTCTAGCAGCAGTAACCGTTGGATTTGAATCGAACGGTCCTGCTGCTTCTTCAATCGTTGTTCTTCTTGCACCAGCCGCCCAAACCAACACCGGCGAGACCGCCTACTCCTGCCTCCAGTGGCCAGCTGTGTTGCCGTTGAGGCCTCACCGCCCCCTACTACTCCCACCGCTAGCCAGGCCCTGCGGCGACGGCAGCCTCACACCGCAGTCGAACCAGTGAACCCTCGTACTCCTCTCCGCGTGGGCATCCAGTGTCGCGTCTTCCTCGGCTCCGCATCGTCCCCTTCCTAGGCCTCGCCGTCGTCCACCGCCTTGGTGCTCTCGGCGCAGCATGGTCAATGTGGTCAACGATCGACCTCCATCGGAAGAGTACTGTACGTGGAGAGGCTGACAGCTGGGTCCATGGCCATAGCCCAGCTTTTGTGATTTGCCAAGTAAGTCGCTTTGTCAGGCCTGTTGGGCTGCAAATATTTCAAGACGAGGAGAGCTTCATTCGGCTGGCCGAGAAAATGGCCTATCAGTAATGACAAATGAGTTATACATTTTTAAAACACATCAAACCAGCAATTAGTTTCAAATTTCTTTTTTTTCATTTCGAGATTTTAAATTGCATTGATTTTTATGCATGGACAATTTGTTGGATTTTATATTGATATATATTTATTTTTAAAATCAGTTTGAACGTGACTCGAAATTTCGGGATTAAAAACAATTCGGACCGCACCAAAATATGCAAAATTTCATATAATTTTTTAACCGTGGCCACAATATGGGCTGTAATGCTAACAAAAAGAATATGAGCTCAAAAAAACCTTAAGAATTAGCAAATGGGTTGTAAATTATTAGAAATAATGGCAGATGGGTTGTATGCTATTTTCCACAGATTTGAGGCTTTCCTAAAAAGGTTGACGATAAGCAAGGATCGTTGGATGTCCATCCACGATCGTCGTGCTTCTTCAATCTCTGCTCTTCCCGCTCCAATTACCAAACAAGCACCGGTGGGACTGCTCGCCCTCCTTCTTCAAGGCCGGCTATGCTACCAAGACAGCCTCACCGCCCCACCATACTCCCATCGGTGGCCTAGCCATCCCTCTACTCACCCACACCTGCTGTTATTCTCCGGCGATGGCGAGCGAACCAAGAACCCTCGTGACAACAGATTCTCCCCTCCTGGGAAACAACTGCCGAGTCTTTCCTGGCTCCGTGTCATTCCCTTCCTAGGCCTCGCCGTCGTCCACCGCCCTGGTGCTCTCGGCGCGGCCTGGTCAACGTGGTCAACGACCGACATGCATCTGAAGTGGATTGTATGTGGAGAGGCTGACGGCTAGGTCCACGGCCGCACGCAAAGAAATGCCTCCTTATTATGCACAAAATAATGATTCCTCCACCGACATCCGGGACCCACCGAAAGGGCCTCAGATTTCGCGAAAAAATGTTACCACATGACACTCGCACTCCACCAGCTATATCTTCGCATGCAAGGAAGTGCCTCCTTATTACGCACAAAAAATGAATACTCCCCGCTAGCTGGGACCCAAAGATAGTGGGAGGCTGACTTAGGGCCTACTAAGTTGACGGGACGGAGGGCTTTGTCAACTTAGTCAATATCCACGATTCTAGCTCCAGTGGTCGTGACGATGTCCATCGAACGGCAGAGTGTTTCTTCAACCTCTGGTCTTCTTGCTCCAAATTACCAAACCAGCGCCGGTCGTGCCTCGTGCTCCTGCCTCCCGTGGCGGCTGCGATGCCGCGAGGCCTCACCGCCCCTACTACTCCCACCGCCGGCCAGGCCATCCTCTACTCACCCACACCCCCTGTTATTCTACGGCGATGGCAGCGTCACACCGCAGCCGAACCAGTGAACCCTCGTACTCCTCTCCGCGTGGGCATCCACTTCCGCATCTTCCCTGGCTCCGCGTCGTCCCCTTCCTAGGCCTCGTCGCCGTCCACCGCCTTGGTGCTCTCGACGCGGTGTGGTCAATATGATCAACGATCGACTTCCATCGGAAGAGTACTATACGTGGAGAGGCTGACAGCTGGCTCCACGGTCGCAGCAAGGAAGTGCCTCCTTATTACGCGCAAAATAATTATTCCTCCACCTGACAGCGGGGACCCACCGGACGGGCCACCATATTTCACGAAAAAAAATGTTTCCCCCTGACTGTTGGGATCCACCAGCTACATCTTCGCACGCAAGGAAGTGCGTCCGGACAAAAAAAAGAACGATTCGCCCCGACTGTTGGGACCCACCAGCTACATCTTCGCACGCAAGGAAGTTCCTGACAGTCAGGACCCACCTGGTCGAAGCATACGTAGCGTTGTCATTCTGGTCGCGAACGTGTACGTAGATACTGGTCGATGTAGAGGCGCGCACGTAGCATGTACACGCACGATAGCGCCGAGCAGTGCAAGAAAGAAAATACGCCACGCATTTAACATACGGGCAGGGTCTCGAACGCCTACTCGCGCGACACGTCGCCGGGGCTCGTGTACATGGCTGGGTCGGAACGGAGAAACAGCATCATCGTCGTGTTCATGGGGAGCCAACCGGCTGGGTCAGAACGGAATGCGTCGTGTTGTTCATCGGGAGGGCTTGGACGGAACTACCGATGGAAACGAGGCCTGGCGTACCACAGAACAGAGGAAACAGCCTTGTGTTCGACCGGCCACGGTCGAAACGGGATCATGTTCATCGGGAGGGATCTGGCGTACCGCAAAACGGAAGAAACGGACCTCCTACAGTCGAAACAGGGGTCCTGTTGATCGGGAGGGGTGTGGCGTACCGCAAAATGGAGGAAACGGACTTGTGTTGGAGCGCTATGGTCGAAACGGGGGTCCTGTTCATCAGGAGGGGTGTGGCGTACCGCAAAACGGGACTCCACGGGATACTGTTCATCTCCACCGTCGACCCCCTCCAGCCTCCACCCGCAACTGTTCATCCACGGGCTCCTGTTCATCCAGCCTCCACCGCGCGCTACTCCACCGGCTACTGTTCAACCAGCCCTCTCCACGGGCTCCTGTTCAATCACCCCTCCACGGGCTACTATTCATCCAGCCATCCACCGTCTAATCATCCAGCCCTCCACGGGGTGGCCCTGTTCATCCTGCCCTCCACGGGGTCCTGTTCATCTAGCCGCAATCGGATCGATCGATCGGGGTCCTGTTCATCTAGAGGCAACACCACGGGGTCCTGTTCATCCACCCTCACCGGGAACTGTTCATCCAAACCCCCCATCAACGCCATCGCTCATCCTGAGGCAACACCACGGGGTCCTGTTCATTAACCCTCACCAGGAACTGTTCATCCAAACCCCCCCAGGAACGCTCACTATTCATCCAGAGGCAGCATCGATCGGCTTCGCTTAGCGGCAGAGCGGCGAATCGCCGATCGGGTTCGATTAACACCATCGGTCGATCGCTCGGGTTCAAGAACGCGTAGCCTCAGCAAAGCAATCGCCGGGTTCGATTAGAGCCCAACGCCTCGCTCGGGTTTAGTTAGAGCCCAATGCCTCGCACCCACGCGCGTCCGTGTACGAGAGAAACGCGCATCGCTCGGCCCCGACCACCCACCGTAACCGGGAACACCCCGACATTTTCCTCGCCCTCGCTTCTACCACGGTTTTTTCTGTCATGGACGACCCAAAGAATGTCATGCAGCTGCATCTCCGGCCCACCCAGGATGAAAAGCCCATTTTCTGTCATGATTTTTTGTCATGGAAGTAGGAGCCCACCACATCTATGATGATACCGGGTTTTGTCACAATTATCGTCATAGAAGTGTGATAAATATGACAGAAAAAAGTTTCGTTCAGCCCAAAATGTCATGGATGTGTCTTTTTTTTGTAGTGATGGTCCTTATCTACATACTTAACATAGTAACAACTATCACATTTTAAGAGGCTAAGAGCCAACAACCATATGGTTCATATCTACATACTTAACATATATAGTAACAGCTAGCACATTTTAAGAGGCTGAGGGCCAACAACCACAACTATCCACTGGAAGCAGCTTGATCATGGCGACTCGACATCTCATCAATGAAAAGGAAGAGCCCTCCTGTGCCTTGGTAGAGCAGGAGTAGAACAGTGTCTCTAATTTTCCAATATGGATGCATTGCCACGAGAAGCGAGAACTTGTTAATTTGAATGGGTCCATTTTTGTGGGAAATGCAGTACCTTGCAATCACTTTGGCGTTATTAGCAGGCACAAGTGTAATTCGACCACGCCGGGAAATCGATCCAGTAACGGCTACATGGGGCAATTTCTGTTGACATGTAGATTAAAAAACAATTATAACATATCGTTGAAGATATATATAGTTTATGAGCATCAACATTAAAATAAGACTTTTTACCAGCGCTTTGTGCACACAATTGGTCTTGTTTAGTGTGTGCACAATAGGTCTAATTAATCCCATCCAAAATCCAGCGTTCATACGCTGTGCTATCTCTGTCAGATTATCAACAAAGTTTATGACATGCTTCAAGTCCTTCCAGTGAAATTTGGTACGCTTAGTAACATACAGATCATTCACTATGCATCCAACATATCCTGCTTAGAAGGTGGAAAGGTATTATTTATTCAGAACATGGCAGAAGAATATATAGTGTGCATAAATTGGTAAAAAGAATTTGATACTACCTAGGAACGGAGTTAGAATATGTTATCACAATTGGTTGCTTAAATAGTGATCAATTGGTTGCTTAAATAGTAATATGACAGCATGAAGAAAGTTGAAAGGACACTAACCTCGATCAGACTTTGATCGGCTGATGACGTTGGGGAAGTAAACATCCATGTTAATTAGACCAGGCTGTGGTGCACGCACTAGAATTTTATTGCCAGCTTTCAGTTCATAACACTTAGACATTTTTCTCCAAAGGTCCGCATTAAAAATAGGAGTGACCATCTTTATCAAGTTTTACGCTAACCGTCATTGTAAACCCATGTTGCATTGTCAATATGACATCCTGGGAGTCATCAGCAAAGTAAGGCCCAAGATTTCCTTCTACTCCTGTTCTTGCAAAGCAAGGGATGTACTGCTTGAAATGAAAATTAAGATCATAAATTAGATATATTGAAATAACCGAGCAAGATTTAAATATGGGAGTAACTGATAGAACATATCCATATATAGATGCAAGCAAAGTACAAAAATATAGAATTAAAAATAGATAATGTAACAAAGATTTGATGCAAATATATAGATAATGTAGCAACAGACGGTATATGTTCACAAATTTAGGCCATGCCGACCGTGGTAGGTTGAGGTTGAACATACCGAGCGCTCCCTGAAGTCATCCGGAATGGTGAGATAGAACTTCGTTTCCGACTGGCCACGACCACAGTTGCCCGATTTGTGCTTGCACTGTGCACACATGAATGAACACCCACGAATTAGCTAGAACAAAAATGATTCCACGGCAATTTCCGCCGGTTGATTAACAGTGACGGACGGACTGCGATGAGAGATGAGTGAATATTTTGCTAATTAAGTTGATTACCTTCACCATGAGAAAAATCCCCGGCCCAATCCTGCAGAAAACCCCAGTCGACCAGAGTCTAGAATGTCGGTGCAGATATGCGGCGGAAAGCGGTGGAGGCGAAATCCAGTGTTGTTTGGAGCGCGACCTACGGCCGCCGCCAACAGCCGTCGAGCTTAGGGTGCAGAGTTGCAGAAGAGTCCACAGCGAGTGAGTGGGGACGAAGTGGGTGAGGGTTTTCTTTTTATTTTGCATGTGTGAGTGAACACACACGGTTCGCAGAGGCGACGGAGATGAACCGTGTGCGATAGTAAATCACCGATATTGAATGGGAATCCAAATTTCCTTTGTCTTTCATCCATGCGTTTTTTTCTACGATGAACATAAAACCTGCTAATCACCGTGTTCAAATTTGACACTTTTCCGGGTTCATTTACAATATTTAGGGGATTATGTGCATTTTGTAGGCATTAATGCACGTAATTCAAATTCAAACAATTGGTGCACGAAAGGGTGCACAAGAACGGTCTGGAAAAACCATACTCATGGTATTTAGTAATTTCTCAAGCCTTTTACAAGGAATGGACAGATATTTCAATGGACCACAAACGCGTCATTTACTGGGTTATCAACTATAGAACAATGAAATATGTGCTTGAAAAACATGACGGCTGACATGGTGCCATGGTATGGCCTCACCGTGCCCTGGTTAAAAGCTGAGAAGGTTTGATTTATGTCATCACGCACGCCCTTCATAAATCGAACCATCACCGAGGAAGTTCAATGCTTTCGAGAAAGAAATCACCAAGATTGAAGGGGAATCCAAATTTCTGTCCTAGTTTGTCTTTCAGGTTTTTTCCAACGATCAACATACCGCCTCAAATGAAACGTGTTTAAATTTGACATTTTCAGAACCCATTTACCATATTTAGGGGATTGTGTGCATTTTCTAGGCATTAATTATGCACATATTTCAAATTCGAACAATCGGTGCATGAAAAGGTGCACAAGAACGGTCTGGAAAACCATGCTCGTGCTATACAAAAAATGAAACACATGGTTGGAAAACATGACGCCTGGTGTGGAGCCATGGTATGGCCTCACCATGCCCCTGGTAAATATTGGAGAATGTTTTCCTTATGTCGTGATGCGCGCATTTCATAAAATGAACCATCATCCGAGGAAGTTTCATGGTTTCGAGGGGGAAAATCCCCAAGATTGAAGGGGAATCCTAATTTCCGTCCTAGTTTGTCATTCAGTTTTTTTCCAACGATCAACATACCGCCTCGAATGCTACGTGTTCAAATTTGACATTTTCCCGGGCTCATCTACAATATTTAGGGGATTATGTGCATTTTCTAGGCATTAAAGGACATAATTCAAATTCGAACAATCGGTGCATGAAAAGGTGCACAAGAACGGTCTGAAAAACCATGATCGTGTTTTTTAGCACATTCTCATGCCTTTTACAAGGAATGGGCAGATATTTCAAGGAAACGTGTGGCAATAGTCAACCATAAACGCGTCGTTTACTCGGTTAACAACTATACAAAAAATGAAACACATGGTTGGAAAACATGACGCCTGGCTTGGTGCCATGGTATGGCCTCACCATGCCCTGGTAAAAATTGGAGAATGTTTTCCTTTATGTCGTGATGCGCCTTTCATAAATCGAACCATCATCGAGGAAGTTTCATGGTTTCAAGGGGGAAATCACCAAGATTGAAGGGGGTCCAAATTTCCTTTCTCCTTTGTCCACGAGTTTTTTCTATGATGAGCATACAACCTGCAAATCACCATGTTCAAATTTGGCACTTTTCCGGGTTCATTTGCCATATTTAGGGGATTATGTGCATTTCCTAGGCATTAATGCGCATAATTCAAGTTCAAACAATCGATGCATGAAAGGGCCCACAAGAACGGCCTAGAAAACCATGCTCGTGCCATTTAGTAAATTCTCATGCCTTTTACAAGGAATGGACAGATATTTCGATGAAATGTGTGGCAATAGTCAACCACAAATGTCTGTTTGTTGGGTTTTCAAGTGTAGAAAAAAAACAAAAAAAATGCTTAAAAAATATTACGCCTGGCATGGTGCCATGGTATGACCTCACCATGCCCTGGTAAAAATTTGAGAAGGTTTGGCTTATGTCATCATGCACGCCCTTCATAAATCAAACCATCACCGAGGAAGTTCCATGCTTTCGAGAGGGAAAATCCCCAAGATTGAAGTGGAATCCTAATTTCGTCCTAGTTTGTCATTCAATTTTTTTCCAACAATCAACATACCGCCTCAAATGCAACGTGTTCAAATTTGACATTTTCCCGGGCTCATTTACAATATTTAGGGGATTATGTGCAATTTCTAGGCATTAATGGACATAATTCAAATTCGAACAATCAGTGCATGAAAAGGTGCACAAGAACGGTCTGGAAAACCATGCTTGTGTTGTTTAGCACATTCTCATGCCTTTTACAAGGAATGGGCAGATATTTTAAGGAAATGTGTGGCAATAGTCAACCATAAATGCGTCGTTTACTCGGTTAACAACTATACAAAAAATGAAACACATGGTTGGAAAACATGATGCCTGGCTTGGTGCCATGGTATGGCCTCACCATTCCCTGGTAAGAATTGGAGAATGTTTTCCTTTATGTCGTGATGCGTGCCTTTCATAAATCGAACCATCACCGAGGAAGTTTCATGGTTTCAAGGGGGAAATCACCAAGATTGAAGGGGGGGTGAGGGAGTCCTGGATTAGGGGGTGTCCGGATAGCCGAACTATCACCGTTGCCCCGACTCCTGGACTATGAAGATACAAGATTGAAGACTTCGTCCCGTGTCCGGATGAGACTTTCCTTGGCGTGGAAGGCAAGCTTGGCGATACGGATATGTAGATCTCCTACCATTGTAACCGACTCTGTGTAACCCTAACCCTATCCGGTGTCTATATAAACCGGATGGTTTTAGTCCGTAGGACGAAGAACAATCATACCATAGGCTAGCTTCTAGGGTTTAGCCTCTCTGATCTCGTGGTAGATCCACTCTTGTACTACCCATATCATCAATATTAATCAAGCAGGAGTAGGGTTTTACCTCCATCGAGAGGTCCCAAACTGGGTAAAACATCGTGTCCCTTGTCTCCTGTTACCATTCGCCTAGACGAATAGTTCGGGACCCCTACCGAGATCCGCCGGTTTTGACACCGACATTGGTGCTTTCATTGAGGGTTCCTCTGCGTTCTTGTGTCGGGAAGGATGCCTCATCCCATCTTTAAAGACGGCACCGTTGCTAAAGGAGCTTTGGGCACCGCCAAACTCTCCGGCTAGGCGGTTTTCTTATGACCGCTGTTCGCCGCCAGCCGACGATGATTCTCGGGTCATCGGAAGCAATCTTCACGTTAACTCGGAACTCGCCGAGCAGTTAGATCCGATGGAGATCTCTTCCTTAAACGAGCTCTTGGATCGCATCGCCGCCCTGGGAGTCGCTACATATTACGATCAGATTGGGCCTAAAACCGATATCAGAGAGATCAACTCTCCCCAGGCTACCCACCACGTTGCTGTGGTAGAGGAACAATACGGCGACTCTTCTCCTACCTTAAGGACCAACTATGTCCGGATTCCTGACCCCTCCATGCCGGATTCCCGCGAAGGGGAGGACACCACTCAAGCCCCGAACTTAAAGTCGCAATGGGCTAGATTCATTGGACAACCTCCAAGAACCCAAGCTTCCAAGTTCGAAACTTCTTGGCCCTCGAGTCTTAGATCGGACGGGTTCGAATTTAATTCCACCCACCCACCCAAACATAAGCGATCTATCCCAAATCCGCAAGAGCCCGTGAAACAATTACATCATTATCGGGCGATTCCTCCCGGTTATGGACAGGATAAAGGATTGCCGCGAGGAGGACGCAATTTCATTCTTCCGCAATAATTGCACGGACAAGGGAATCATAAACGCCATAAGTCGTGGTGAAATTACACGCCACTGACTTGGCGTCCATAGTACGCAAGCATCGCGATGGAGAGCGCTCGAAAACCAAATCAAATTTTGGGATAATCCGCCCGAATCGACCCTAGTCCGAAATAAAAGGGTGCATCATCACCAGCACCAGGTTACATACCAAAATCAAAAAAACCCCAAAGGGCATGGAACCGTCTCGAGGGATGGCTCAATGGACCTGCAAAATTCATAGCACGAGGGCGCAACTCCAACTCATAGCCTTAGAGCATGTTGGATACTACGGCAGTGGCCAAAGTGGCGAAGAGCTCTTAGCTCCAGAGCACCAGCCCAAAGAATACCAATGACGGTATTAACAATCTTGAGACTTTCGCATTAAATAATATGCGAAATGAACACTCCGAGCCTCGCCAAGTCTACCAGTAGCAACAATAAATCCATGGAGGACACGGCTATTACCTTTAACGCCAAAGGATTTAACCTAAATTCAACAGCCCGAGCACTAGCCGCATTGGTCCTCGGTCCAATAGTGGATTTGCTTTCGCCTTACCAAGGTACTCATGGACGGCGGCAGCGGATTAAACCTCATCTACGAGGAAACCCTTCGAAAAATGGAAATAGACTGGAGCCGCATTGAGCAAAGCAGCACAACCTTTAGAGGAATAATTCCCAGTCGGGAAGCATGCTGTATAGGAAAGATCACACTGGATGTGGTGTTCGGCACGCCGGATAATTATAGGTCCGAGGAGGTCACATTCCAAGTGACCCCGTTCAGCAGCGGATACCACACTCTATTAGGGCGAGAGGCATTCACAATTTTTCAAGATATACCCCATTACGGGTACATGAAGCTCAAAATGCCCGGACCCAACAGAATTATCACTCTCGCTAGTGACCCGGACATAGCGCTCCATGCCGAAAATAAAACAGCCGCACTTGCCCTTGAGGCACTATCCGAAGCCCTAGCGGCAGAGGAACTCACTGTGCTGCGCTCCACGGTGAACAAGGACGATGTGATACTCGATAAGAGATCCAAGTCCACCTCTTTTAAACAGGCAGACGAAATAGTCAAATTCCAATTCCATCCAACGGACCCTACAAAAACAGCCTCCATCGGGCACAATTAAACCCTGATGTGGACGCTGCACTACGAGAATTCCTACGCGAAAATTGGGACATTTTTGCCTGGCACCCTTCAGACATGCCAGGAATCCCATGCCAGCTGGCCGAGCACAGCCTAAATATCCTAAGAGGATTCAAGCCAGTCAAAGCTCTTCGGCGTTTCACCGAACCCAAGAGACAGGCCATGGGAGAGGAGCTAGCCAAACTATTGGAGGCTGGATTCATCTGAGACATTAAACATCCGGACTGGCTAGCAAACCTGGTAATGGTACCAAAGAAGGACAAATCCTGGCACCTATGTGTCGATTTTAAGGACCTTAACCAGGCTTGGCCAAAGGATCCCTTCCCCCTCCCCCGCATCGATCAAATTATCGACGCTACCGCAGGACACAATTCATTGTTTTCCTTGACGCATACTCCGGCTACCACCAAATTAAGATGGTAGAGCTGCACCAAGCCGCAACGGCATTCATCACTCCATACGGCCCATTCGCTTCAACACAATGCCCTTTGGGCTCAAAAACGCCGCGCAACATATCGGCGCATGATTCGTACATGTCCGCAAACCAGATCGGCAAAACAATGGAGGCATACGTGACGATGTGGTCGTCAAATCCAAGCATGTCGAAACCCTAGTCGACGACTTGAGGCTCACATTCGATAATCTCCAACATATGACATCAAGCTCAACCCGAAAATGCGTTTTCGTATCACCGGAAAGCTCTTGGGCTTCATTGTATCCGGTAGAGGAATTGAAGCAAACCCAGCCAAGATCCGAGCTCTGTCACAATTGGATATCCCCAAAGACCTCAAACAAATCCAAAAATTGACTGGATGCGTGGTGGCTCTAAGCCGCCTTATCTCCCGCTTAGGAGAAAAGGCACTACCCCTTTATCGCCTCCTCCGGTGCACCTTACACTTCGAGTGGATGGATGCCGCCACGGCCGGACTCAAAGAAATCAAAGCCATATTGGCAACAAATCCGGTCCTGGCCGCGCCCAACATGGGCGAACCAATGCTATTATACATCGCCGCAACCCATCAAGTTGTAAGCACGGTGCTCGTTGTCGAACGAGAAACGGACGGACACAAGTTCCCTCTCCAAAAACCAGTTTACTACGTGTCCACTGTCCTAACTCCATGCAAATCACGGTACCCGCATTATCAAAAGATAGCATGCGCGGTGTTCATGGCATCCCGGAAGCTGCGACACTACTTTCAAGAGTGTTCGATAACAGTAGCCTCCGAAGTACCTCTTAATGACATTATAAACAACCGCGACGCAACGGGCCGGATTGCTAAATGGGCCATTGAGCTCCTCCCGTTCGACATAACCTACAAGCCACGGCAAGCTATTAAGTCGCAAGTTTTGGCTAACTTCGTCAGCCGAATGGATGAAGTCCGAACTCCCTAAAGAGTACGGCGATATTCCAACCGGATCATGCACTTCGACGGCTCCAAAATGTTGGCCGACACTGGGGTGGGCGTGCTCGACGTCCCCAACCGGAGATACATCCAATACGTATTTCAAATAATGTACACGGACTCCAACAACGCAGCGAATACGAGGCCCTTCTACATGGTCTCCGGATGGCGTCTCCATGGGCATTCAACGCCTAGAGGTGCGCGATTCAACGTCGCGATATCCCAAATAAATGGGGACTTTGATGCCAAGGATCCGAAAATGGCAGCTTATCGCAATGCCGCCCTAAAATGTCACTTCGGTTTGAGGGGCTCGAATTTCACCATATAGCCCGGATAACAACCAGCAGCAGACGTGTTGGCACGCCTTGGCGCAGCGCGATGCCGTCCCCCAACATCTTCCTCGAGAGGCTTTTCAAGCCATCCGTATTATGGGAGGAGAGTCCGAAATAACAACCCGGACCCAACCACACCGCCCCACACCAACATTCCGACATAGTTGGTGGTTCGCCAACGAAATAACACCGCCATTACGCAATAATGGAAGTCATTGCCCGTGGATGAACCATTCCTAGCCTACCTAACTAGGCAGGAACTTCCCGAGGACCAAAACGAGGCCCGCTGCATAGTGCGGCGGTCTAAAGCCTATAAGGTCCATGAGGGAGAGCTTTATAAGAAAAGCACAACCGAGTCCTTCAAAGGTGTATCTCCAAGAGGAAGGGCGGAATCTCCGGCTGAAATTCATGCCGACTCGGTGGGCACCACGCCGCAGCCCGGCCCTTGTAGGCAAGGCCTTCCGACAGGATTTTATTGGCCGACGGCCCGTGCAGATGCTCGGGACTTAGTACAACGATCGCGCGGTTGCCGCTCTTTGCTAATCAAAGCCACATGCCACCCACCACCCTCAAAACTTTACCCATCACCGCCCTTCGTGGTCCAGGGGCTTGACATGGCTGGACCCCTTAAAGGAGGAACCCACAAGAAAAATACCTATTGGTCATGGTGGATAAATTCACCAAATGGATAGAGGCCAAGCACAGAAGATGGCGAATCCGACCAGTGATAGACTTCATATCAAGGGTAGTACACCGCTATGGCGCCCCCATAGCATCATCACCGATAACGCCACGAACTTCACGGCCGACGAGGTCAAACTCGTGCAAAAACATGGGCATCAAGCTCGACTACGCTCAGCCTATCACCCCAAACTAACGGTCAAGTCGAGCGAGCAAACGGTCTAATCATGAGCGGCATTAAACCCGCACTAGTGCGGTCCATCAAGGAATCTAACACGACCGGTAGAGGAGATCGACCAGACTGGGGTTGCGGACCACGCCGAATCGCACTACCGGATGCACACCATTTTTATGGTATACGGCGAGAGGCAGTTTTGCCTGCGACATAATTCATGACTCACCTCGCGTGCGCATGTACGAAGAAAGAGAAGCCGAGCTCGATCAGCAGGACAGTTTGGGCGCCTTGGAGGAGGAGCGACATGGCAAAAGCTCGTTCCGCATTCTATCAACAAAGAGGCTCAAAGATATCAAAGCAGGAAGCACGGGCCAAAGCTTACAATGTTGGCGAACTAGTTCTCGCTGCGGAGAAGAAAAAGGACAAACTCAAGCCCAAATGGGAGGGTCCTTCATCATCGACCAAGTCCTGGCCGGCGGAGCGCACTGCGTCTGCAAACGCACGGATAACCGACTCGAGCCAAACCTGTGGAACACAGCCCGCCTCCGAAGATTCTCGCCTAGCGCCGGATTCTGAGTTCGTCTCCTTCCTCCGCCTATATTTTATACTTTAAGCTGTCTTTTATTTCTCTCCTTCTTCCTCCTTTTTCCGGGCCGTTAAAGGCTCGTTTATGCATTTTTCGCACACACTTGATGCGCTATCCGCGCTCATTATACTCGGGGCTTCTTTAATGAAGCTTATTTATACGGGCTTTATGCCCAACACATGTGTCACACTTCCGCATGTACCTTTTATTCACCATTATATGCATCGACACGACTTAAGTTTTGGCCAAGCTGGGTTGCTTGGCTCCTGTGCTTACCCCTCGCTCCCGATTATTCGCTAGGTGGTAAAGGAGCACCTCTGCGATTGTTACCGCTGGTCACCGGACGTACGCCGACCGGGGTGAAGCCGAAGCTAGCGTTCTTAAGGGAATATTCGGTCGGTGAACTAAAAGACGATTTTTATTTTTTTTCATTTATCTGCCCCGGATGCTTGTCTGCTTTTTACATGGTCCGGACATGCACTTTAGGGCATGCCTCCTGTGGAAAGGAACCCCTAACGGAACTATTCTCCCGGAAGATATTTCTTACTAACCATGTAATATAACATAACTAGTTGGGCACTTGTCCGATAAAGCACTCATGACCCCTACGCTGGTCTCCACGCATGCCCCGGTTTTTACATAACCGCGAGGGTATTCGCACACACTCCGACTATTGGGTCCCGAGGTTGAAGCGAAAAGGTCTCCTTTCGACAAACGATCTACAATCCAGCTAGAAGGCATTTTACATGTCATTTTAAATTACATAGTCAAATTGATCGATTGTATTCCTCTTCAATGCCATCTAATAGGTTGTCTAGTTTACAGCCTTGCTGGGAATACTATGCGCCAACTCTACTTGGCTGTACACTAAGCTCACAGGATCTCCTTCCTGTCGAGGCCCACAGTCCGACCTCGCCATGTGGTTTGGGTCCGCCGTGTACCGTGTCTTCACCATGGCCCAGCCTCCTGGCGCCTTTGATGACAGCCGATATCTTCCATAGTCGAAGCGCCGTGCTCCTGAAGCTTCTCGCAAGCTCTCCAAGGCCTTGAGGCAGGGGAGATAGATGGCCACAAGGCACAGGCGACGCTTTTCATCCCTCGCCAACTCGTTCGCAGCTTGCAATAGCTCGAAGAAGGTCACCCGTAGAACTGGAATTTCCTCTGCAGGGGCGACCCGTGAGCATACCTACAGATATAACTCGTTAGTTGACTTCCTCGCCGAACTCTTTTTCAAAGTTCGCCAAGCACTTACTATAAATGACGCGACGAAGTCGCCGATTCTCCTTCACGGAGTCGACATACCGGGCACGAACATCCTTTAGTTCCTCACCCACTGGGTGTTGGCATCTTGGAGATTATTTTCTCTTGCCTCACCCTTGTAAGCACATTCTCGCCGCCTTCAACCGGCGCAAGAGTTGTTGCTTGTCCGGATCTAGTCCGCGCCATCCGCAATATTATTGTCGATTTACACACACGCCACACTTCACAAACTACTTATCTTTTGAAGCATATATTACCGTAGGGGTCTCTGTGGTTCCCTCAGAGGCGGCTAGTGCGGCCTCAAGTTGGGCCTTGCATTCTTCAAGCTCCGACAGTCGGGTATTCTTTTTGTAAGATCATGCATAACAAATGATCCTTAAATCAGTTATTCTAACTATTTTAAGTCTCGGGGACTCTTGCATATATAACTGTCAAATTTTCTCACCAGATGTCCTTTACATACCGCTCCGTGGCTCTGCTAGACCATCTTGAGCGGCACAGTGCGCGATCTCCAATTGAAGGCATTCAATGCCTCTTGGGAGAAACATGCGTCACGAAGAACTGTCCGGCGGCGCCTGTGATTCATGGCACTCTCCACCTCGGAGTTGGTGGCGGACAATCTGTCGGCATCCTCTGTCGGAGGAGCATCCGACGCACGCCTAGTGCTCGCCTCCGCTTTTGGACCCGACTTTGGAGCCTGGCTGGCGGAGGCTCGATTGGCAACCTCTCCGGACACAGTCCGGCGAGCGCTCTTTTCCTGAAAAGAGCACCAGCGTTAGTACGCCTTCCTGGAATCAATCCTGGGAATAGGGTGACGCGCCATACCGTTGCAGCGGCGTTTCGATCCGGACCGCACTTCTTTTTAGCCTGCGGGGCCTTGCTGCCCCTTGTTGGCTAGCCGCTGCGGGCTCGGCCTCCTGCCTCGAAGGCACCCCCTGCGAAACACCATTGGTATACGGTGATCAAAAATAAGCACAGATGGGTCATTATCAGAGTATTGGGACCTCGGTCTCGATTACTGTGAGGTGGAAGTATTCCGGTAATCGGCCGTAATGGCAACCAAGGCATTATCGATGCTCGCCAGGTGAAATACCCCATCAATCAGCTCCACCAATATGTCCGGATCCTCTTGGGAGGTCGGATCGAGGAACCGCTCCGGATCCTCGGGTTGTGGAGGCGGGCTGTTTATGTCTTTACGGCTGGCGCGCAGTTCCTGCGTCAATATCACAAAATGAGATACCTAACCATGGGAATACAGATCGGATGTGCAAAAAAAATGTCCGCTTACCCAGCTTCGAGGATTGTTCATAGAAAATCCGTTCAATGGACTGACGCGGAGGAAATCCTCCTCTTCCCCCTTGTACAGCGTGGGCAAGATCTTCACCAGACCGGTGACCGATCCCGGCCCCTTACGGCCATGACGGGTGGCGTCGTCCTCCCCGTTGAAATCCCACATGGGGTGGCCCCTATACTGGAGCGGCTGCACCCCGCGCATAATACATGTGGCCATGACGCCGATCATGGTCAGTCCGGAATGAGCTAACAATCTTATTCGGCTCATCAGGTAAAGAACGTCCCTGCCGTCTTCCCTCTGGGGCTCATGGCGCCAACTCAGCGTTTCTTCAAAGGAGCATTGCTGAACTCCGGAGACCGATCCAACAGATCCGCAATGGACGCCTTCTATATAAACCATTCCGGGCCAGTCTTGGACGCCTTCTTCGGGTTCCGGATAGATATCCGGTCCCGGCGATCGCGCCACAGCTCGGCTCCGCCCACTTGATATATTGACCCCTCATGAGAACGGGTACAAGGCGAATAATCTCTTCCACAAGGCAAAATGAGCCTCGACGCCCAAGAACAGTTCGCAAAGGGCCACGAAGCCCGCGATGTGCAAAATGGAGGCAAAGCGAAGGTGGTGCAACTGGAGGCCGAGAACTCCAAGAGCCCCGGAGAAACGGATGAATTAGAAATCCGAGTCCTCTTACTAGATAAGAGAGAAAGCATACCGCTCTCCTTTGAGGGATCGGGGCGCCTCCGCTTGCTTTCGCCCTTATAGGTGGCGAGTCCGGATCGAATCGGAACCATGAAGGCCGGGGAAGAAATCCCTTGATTTGGAGTGTCACTAGCTCGCTATGCGGATCGAGCATCTCTCCCAATTTCGTGTGAGGGCTGGGAGCGCGAGAGGAGGAGCCGCGTCGACCGTCCATGATGGAATGGATTTTTGTCGAGGCGCCCGATGAAAGCTCATGAGGGAGGATGGCGTGACTCGGATCTAGATCCTCGCCCCTTTATAGACGGCTCATTTGCAGCTAGGGGATAAGTGTATAAATACCACGCTTTTCGCATTCATTCAACATGTGGAAGATGGCCATTATTGGGCGTGGAAGCCAAGGAGCGCAGCATTTATCAGAAGCCGGACACTATTCGACAAGTATATGGAATTTGGAGAAGAACCCGCCTCGCAATGCCGAAGACAATCTACGGGCCGGACTCATCGCCATTGAAGCCTGGTTCGGGGGCTACTGAGGGAGTCCTGGATTAGGGGGTGTCCGGATAGCCGAACTATCACCGTTGGCCGGACTCCTGGACTATGAAGATACAAGATTGAAGACTTCGTCCCGTGTCCGGATGGGACTTTCCTTGGCGTGGAAGGCAAGCTTGGCAATACGGATATGTAGATCTCCTACCATTGTAACCGACTCGTGTAACCCTAACCCTATCCGGTGTCTATATAAACCGGAGGGTTTTAGTCCGTGGGGCGAAGAACAATCATACCATAGGCTAGCTTCTAGGGTTTAGCCTCTCGATCTCGTGGTAGATCCACTCTTGTACTACCCATATCATCAATATTAATCAAGCAGGAGTAGGGTTTTACCTCCATCGAGAGGGCCCAACACAGGTAAAACATCGTGTCCCTTGTCTCCTGTTACCATCCGCCTAGACGCACAGTTCGGGACCCCTACCGTGATCCGCGGTTATGACACCGATGGGGGGTCCAAATTTCCTCATCCTTTGTCCACGAGTTTTTTCTCGATGAACATACAACCTACAAATCATCGTGTTCAAATTTGGCACTTTTCCGGGTTCATTTGCCATATTTAGGGGATTATGTGCATTTTCTAGGCATTAATGCGCATAATTCAAGTTCAAACAATCAATGCATGAAAGGGTCCACAAGAACGGCCTAGAAAACCATGCTCGTGCCATTTAGTAAATTCTCATGCCTTTTACAAGGAATGGACAGATATTTCGATGAAATGTGTGGCAATAGTCAACCACAAATGTCTGTTTGTTGAGTTTTCAAGTATAGAAAAAATGAAAAAAAAATGCTTAAAAAACATGACGCCTGGCATGGTGCCATGGTATGAACTCACCATGCCCTGGTAAAAATTTGAGAAGGTTTGGCTTATGTCGTCATGCACACCCTTCATAAATCGAACCATCACCTAGGAAGTTCCATGCTTTCGAGAGGGAAATCCCCAAGATTGAAGGGCAATCCTAATTTCCGTCCTAGTTTGTCATTCAGTTTTTTTCCAACGATCAACATACCGCCTCAAATGCAACGTGTTCAAATTTGACATTTTCCCGGGCTCATTTACAATATTTAGGGGATTATGTGCATTTTCTAGGCATTAATGGACATAATTCAAATTCGAACAATCGGTGCATGAAAAGGTGCACAAGAACGGTCTGGAAAACCATGCTCGTGTTCTTTAGCACATTCTCATGCCTTTTACAAGGAATGGGCAGATATTTCAAGGAAATGTGTGACAATAGTCAACCATAAACGCGTCGTTTACTCGGTTAACAACTTTGCAAAAAATGAAACACATGGTTGGAAAACATGACGCCTGGCTTGGTGCCATGGTATGGCCTCACCATGCCCTGGTAAAAATTGGAGAATGTTTTCCTTTATGTCGTGATGCGCGCCTTTCATAAATCGAACCATCACCGAGGAAGTTTCATGGTTTCAAGGGGGAAATCACCAAGATTGAAGGGGGGTCCAAATTTCCTTTGTCCTTTGTCCATGAGTTTTTTTCTACGATGAACATACAACCTGCAAATCATCGTGTTCAAATTTGGCACTTTTCCGGGTTCATTTATCATATTTAGGGGATTATGTGCATTTCCTAGGCATTAATGCGCATAATTCAAGTTCAAACAATCGATGCATGAAAGGGTCCACAAGAACGGCCTAGAAAACCATGCTCGTGCCATTTAGTAAATTCTCATGCCTTTTACAAGGAATGGACAGATATTTCGATGAAATGTGTGGCAATAGTCAACCACAAATGTCTGTTTGGTGGGTTTTCAACTATAAAAAAAATGAGAAAATGCTTTAAAAACATGACGCCTGGCATGGTGCCATGGTATGACCTCACCATGCCTTGGTAAAAATTTGAGAATGTTTGGCTTATGTTGTCATGCACGACCTTCATAAATCGAACCATCACCGAGGAAGTTCCATGCTTTCGAAAGGGAAATCCTCAAGATTGAAGGGGAATCCAAATTTTCTTCGTTCTTTGCCCTGGAGTTTTTTTCCATGATGAACATACACCCTGCAAATCACCGTGTTCAAATTTGGCATTTTTCCGGGCTCATTTACCATATTTAGGGGATCATGTGCATTTTCTAGGCATTTAGCGCATATAAATCCAATCCAGCTACAGGTGCACGGGTGTGATGTGAGGGACGTGGATTGCCGTTCGATCGCGACACATCCAATGGTGCACACGCCCGCGATCCGCGTGGCTGGGGTTCCGGCCAATCATAATGCAACACACAATAGGCTCAGCGCACACTGTTTCCGGAAGTGACGAAGATGAACCGTGTGCGATATTGAACGAGCAAAATTGTAAGGGAAGCCAAATTTCTGTTGTCGTTTGTGGTTGAGCTCTTGAATACCACCACACTGTACGGCTGCCCGGCCCCTCCATCTCAGAGCTCTCTTTAGGCGTCGTCCATGGCACCGCGGGGCACAGTAACTGGTAAGGAAGCGATGGCATCCCGCCGCGCCGCGTTCCTCACCACCCGCGACCGCGCACATGGTAAGGAAGCGATGGCATCTCGCAGCGCCGAGTTCATCGCCGCCGGCGGCTAGACAGTTACATGGGCGGACTTTGAGACTTCCATGGCCGAATGGGTGGTGGATCTAGAGGCAGCCAAAGCCGCACAGAAGGAGCGGAAAAGGCAGAAAGCAGTCAAGAAAAGAGAGTCCCGCCGCTGCAAGAAAAAAGAGGTCGCACGCCATGGTGAGGAGAACTTGGCGGAGATCGAAGCATGGTGGGTTGCCGCCTACAAGGCCGGGAAGGAGAACGCCGACGTCTGGCCAGCATGCCCTGATGGCAGCATGTGAGAAGTAGTTTAAGTTTGTAGTATTAGAGAAAATTACCAGTAGTACTTTAAGTTTGTAGTATTAACGTACAATGTCGGTAAGAACATCCTTTGAGGGCTTTGAGCGTTGATTAGCATGTGTGCCCGTGTGTGTTTCTTTGCATTAATCATTAGAAGATCACAAAACACACGGTTTCTATGCCGTACCCGTATGCGTTTTTGCGTTAATGACCCATAAGTCAGTTACCTGTGCGATATTTCCTAATAAACCAGGCGTACCATTGAACGAAAAAAATCAAGTACACGTGTACAATTTTTTGGAGACGGGATCTGCCAACTTTCTTTTTTCTCACACACGAGTGTTTTACGTGCTTCGTCTGCGTTGTGTGTTTCCCCCGCCCAAGTTTCAAATTTCGCACCGAAATTTTCATTAGGCGCACGGTTTCAGAATTTATTCCTCCAACCACATCCCCTTCCCCTCAGTATCCCCCTCCCTCGTGCCTCCCCCTACCGGCATCTCAAACCGCCGCCGCCGCAACCACAGCTTCAACCACATCTATGTTCTGCTCGGATCCAGTCAGGTAACCCACCGTCCCCGGCCTGATTGCTTAAATGGCGCCTGCGAAACATCCTCATGCCTCCAAATCCCCCCCCCCCCCGCCAGGAGCTGATGGCTGTCCATGGCGCGATGGCCGATGTGCGTGTTTGACCTGGAGGAACACCTCGCCTCCTCCGCCGCCGCCGATATGGTGCAGGCACTGGCCAAGATGAAGTCCCCCAGCGACTACCCCCCAGGACTAAACAGGTAAGATCTGGCCAGCTAAATCTTACCAATACCACTTGCAACGGCCATGATTTGTACGATTGATGTATTAAGCATGTTCGTGCCTTGTTTATTTCAGTACTACACACTGTGTGATGTTCAAATATTACCGTGTCCAGCTCAATTTCACCAATACCAGCAACAAACTTACAATACATGACTCAGGATATCACTAGAGATGCTGCCCATTTGCTATTTTTAGTGGATGCTAACCCTGTTGCACTTAACATGCATGTCCATGTACTTACGCAGGGTCATAACGGCCGATGCTTTTGTTTGCCGTCGAGGTGAGCTGCATCCCATGTCTTACAGTATTTCACATCATTTGTGCAATTGCAGTTTAACTTCTACCATTTACTGGTTGCTTGTAGGTACACATGTCAGTGGCACTGATCCACACTTCGACCCGGAGGAACAACTCGCCTCCGTCGCCGTTGACTTTGGGCGGGCTCTGGCCAAGATGAAGTGCCCCAACAACTACCTCTCAGGACTTACCAAGTATGTACCCACCAGTTCAATCTTACCAATACCATTGCAATTAATGGCTATGTTTTGTACTGTCGATGTATTAAGCATGTTGTAGTAAACATGCCTAACACGTTTGAGCTATTTTCCCTACCTTTTTATAAACAACTGGGCCATTATCTGCTCTAGCAGCACCTGCTCTGTGATGTTTAACTCTGTCAATTGCATTTGTATCAGTACCGGTTTTAATGGCCATTAAGCCTGTTGCAATTAACAGTTGTATCCATTTTTAAAGAGTTGTATTTCACTGGCTACAAACTTACAAAACATTAATTAGGATGTTGTTAAGCCTATTGCAATTAACAGTTGTATCCATTTTTAATCCGTCCCTTTGCTACTGTGCTACGCTTTCGAAATGAAGATATCACTACAGATGCCGTTTTATTACCATTTGCTATTTTTGGTGGATATTAACCCTGTTGTAGTTAACATTGGCTTTCCATGTACTTACACAGGGCTACAATGGGCGATGCTATTGTTTGCCGTCGAGGTTAGCTGCATCACATGTCTTATACACCATCTATTCCTAAATATAAGTATTTTTAGAGATTCCAATATAGACTACATAAGGAGCAAAATGAGTGAATCTAGATTCTAATCTAAACTATATCTATAATTCTATATACTTCCGTATGTAGTTCATATTGAAATCTCAAAAAAAAAATACTTGTACTTAGGAACATAGGTAGTTGTTTTTTATATCATTTGTGCAATCCTAGTTTAGCTTCTAACATTTACTGGTTTCTTGTAGGTACATATATGAGGGGTACTGATCCACGCTTTGATCCCTTTTACGTATGGGGCAATGAGATATTCATGAACAAGCGTCAAGTGAGGAAACTAAAAAAGATTGTTAGGCGAAAGAAACGGGTGATTGGAATTAAGCTCTTTATTTACACTTTGTCGAAGATAACGGTTAACTTTAGGATGGTAAGTAATGTGTTGCCTTTTCCCCCTGGCCACAACAAGTTACTCTATTAGACCTCAGTATCTGATATTTTTCTCTTTTCAGTGGTTTCCGAAGCTATTTACCGATGATTACCTTGCAAACTACATGACTGGAGTGGAGGCAACTAAGGTTAAAGTATATAATTCATGCTACCATGATAATGCTCTAGAAGTCTTCCTGAAGGCGGTGAAGGATGGGCGGACGATCGTCACAAGGGGTTGGACAAAAGTGGTTCGTGCCTATGGCATGCAGGAAGGCACATTATGGGCATTCCGCTTCTTCAACACCGTAGGCAGTCAAAATGATTTACACTTGTCTCTTCACCTTTATCGCCTTTAAATACTGCGGTTCATCATAGTTAATTGCTGCCTAATCCTGTAATTACTGAACATATTGTATTGGCAATTTTATTTATGGATTCGTTGTTGAATCATTGTGCTGAGAATTTGAATTGCACGTTTCGTATTTCAAAATTTCCAATTAGAATAATAAATTACAGGCAAAAATAAAAATAGAACAGACGATCATGGACCTTTGCAAACGGTTCTAGCAGTAAAAGCGCTTGCGATGGATAGCCCAATGTCACATAGTTTTCTACATCAAATCATGTGTGATGTAGTTAATGAAAGCAAACAGTTAACCAAGGCAGAGCGCGTGTGATAGTTACACCTTTCACACACGAGCGTGTACATGAAACCGTGTGGGATGTACATCCGAACGGAAACATTTTCCCTGGATTGACTGTGTGGGATGTACATAAGAACGGAAACATATTCTTTGGATTGACTGTGTGTGATATATATACGAACAAAAATGTTTTGCTGGGATTCACCGTGTGGGATGTACATACCTACGGAAATGATTTCTGGGATTCACCGTGTGGGATGTACATACCTACGGAAATAATTTCTGAAATTCACCGAGTGAGAACATACCTACGGAAATGATTGGGTTTCGATGCCTCCCGATCGCACACGTCCCCAGCCTGGGTCCCAGGAGGGCCTATCCCCGACGATTTCTGGGTCGTGTGGGAAGACACCCTATCGCACACACTTACTTGGTGACGGTTCCAAATGCCGTCGCGGAAAGGGGTTAAAAACCGTTTGTTTAGGACCGATGCGCACCCATGAATTGTGAAACATAGTCATCGACCGAATCGTATACTAGTTGAACGATATGTGTCCGCATAACCTTATCAACTAGGGATCATTAGAACAACCGTCATACAATACATAGTTTCACAAACAAGTCATATACTTATTAATACATATCATTGATGATGTTCAAGGATATTCCAAATAACTAATGAATACATACAGAAATATCATCATCACATGATTGCCTCTAAGACATATCTCCAACAACATAATCATACTCATAAAAATTATAGTTTAATCAATACTAACTGTAATTTTCTCACCACACCGTGTTATCTTTTATTGGAGAGATGCCGCTTGTGAAATTATGGATCTAGTCTATCCATCCCTTTTGCTTTCATATCTGACCAAGACGCTTCTACAATTCCTTGATTTTATTTCTCTTACTTCAATCACTTCTTTCAAACACAAGTTGCTTTAATCCTAGTAACTGGCATGGATAGTAAGACTAACAATCTTACTAGTTTCGTTGGGTGCCGACACAAGTTCTGTAATTGTGTGTGCAAGTGATCATTGATGTCAATTTAAAGCTTTTACTGGTTTATCAAACCTTGAGGCCATCCACTTAGGAAAATTGTTGCTTGCCTACAAAACTCTGCGTTGGAGGGGGGCTTCCTAGATTAGAGGAGGCAAGATTTTTCTTGCGTTGTTGCGAGGGAGTCTTTGATTATTACCATATGTCCTACACTCCTTTACTTTACTTTCTTGTTATCTATCTTGCTTAGTTACTTTTCGTTAGTTGTTTTTTCATTTTCCAACAAATCCAAAAAACACACAAAAATATTTAAATTCCAGCAATAAGTTAGTTTGTTTTAGGCTTGAAGTCATGTCTAATTCCGCTCAAAAAACCAAACTTTGTGGATTTACAAGTAGTAATAATGATGATTTTATTAACAAACCTATTGCTCCACTAGCCACTAGTGCCGAGTCTTACAAAATTAAGACTACTTTGTTGAACTTGGTAACGACTAATGAAAGAACAATTATATGGTTCTTATAATGAAGACGTTGCTTCTCACTTAAACAATTATGTTGAGCTCCATGATATTAAAAATATAAAGAAGTGAAATCCGATATTGTCAAGTTAAAACTTTTTTCAGCCGAAAATGGATGTTAGATCGAGATGGTGAAACTTCTGCACGACAATTAGCTTTGGCACGACTACATTTTGGTTATGCAGCAGCAGGTACAACACCCCAAATATATAGCAGTTGGGGCCAAAAATTGGGGCTACCCAAAAGAATTTTGTATCACGTGGAGCCCTGTTTTTGACCCAAAGTGTCCTAAAACGATGGTTTTTAAATCAGACCCGATAGCTTAACGGCGTCCCATTACGGTGGATGCCACGTGTCAGTCACCCTTGACGAAAGCACTTCTATGACACGTGATTTATCGTCATGGAAGTGGAGACTTCCGTGATGATAATTTTGGTAATGTCATGAAACACTTCTACGATAGTACATGTAGACTATCTTGATTCTGTCATAAATTTGTCATGGATGTACATGCATGACAGAAAACGTGACCTACTATGACAAACACGTATCATCACGAAAGTGTCTTTTTTTTGTGGTGCTTCTTCTTGTTCCTTGGCCTCCCCCTAGATGGGAGGAGAGTTCCCCCTCTGTTCCATGGCCTCCATGGCGACGGAGGGGCGGGATCCCCTCCGAGATTGGATATCCCTCTCTGTTCTCTTCTATTTCGCACTCCCCAGATCCGGCCCTTCACCGTTTCTTAAATTTTTGGAGATCCGTAACTCCGATTGTGCTAAAATTTTTACACGATTTTTTCCATAAATTGTCTTTCTTGCGCTAGAAGAAGGGCCCCAACCGACCTTTGAGGAGGGCACAAGATACCTGGGCGCGCCAGGGGGTGCCCGACGTGCCCTGGTGGGTTGTGGTCACTATGGGCCCCCGTTTGCGTTGATTCCACCTCCCAAAAATCATAAATATTCCAAAATAATTCTTCATAAATTTTTATCGCGTTTGGACTTGGTTTATATAGATTTTCTGCGAAACAAAAAACATGCAACAAACAGGAACTGGCACTGGGCATTGGATCAATAGGTTAGTCCAATAAATCGTATAAAAAGTTGCCAAAAATATGTGTAAGTTGTATAATGTTGGCATGAAACAATAAAAAACTATAGATACGACGCAGATGTATCAGAGTGCCGGCAGACCGAGCGGCGGCGGCCGAGCGACAAGAGCCGAGAGGTCGAATGCAGTGGCGGGAGCTCGAATGGCTGGCAACACGGCTATAAATCGAGCCATGGATTGGTCGCGGCGAGGCGGCAGATGTGCGTCGTGAGAAGGTCGAGTCTGGCAGCGGAAAAGCGGCAGTGGCGTAGCGGTAGGTGTGCGGCTCGAATCCGGTGGCGGCGGCGGAGCAGTACCGGAACCAGCCGGGAGGAACGGTGGAGCGTCTGGATCTGGCAGCAGGGCGGCGGCGTGTTGCGGTGGGCAAGTGGCGTGACGGTGGAAGTGCGGTAGGACGGACTCAAATCGGCAGCTCCTTGGCGGCTACGGCGGGTGGCGGGGATAGCCGGCGGGGTTGTGTCGGGGGCGAGGATGGACAACCGGGCGGCGGCGGCAATGTTTTCGGCCAAAAATTGTCGGCGACGAAGGCGGGCTGGCGGAATGAAACTGAAGAGCGGTTGGCGGTTGGTGTGCGGCCGCGAGTTTTACATCTCGTGTGGGTGAAGATGTAAATATGCATCTCAAAGTGTTTGTATTTTGTATTTTACATCTCTTAGAGGGGGAGATGTAAATATTTTTGCATCAACATCATCCCTCGGAGGTGGGGTTTTGGGGCTCGGAAATGTACAAGTTAGCTATTTTTTGCATCTACATCATTTATTTGAGATGCTTTTAATACTACCCAGTTACAGAGTAGAATTTGATAGACCCTAAGTTAGTCAATTATCATCATGAGAACATGCAAGGACCTCATGTTTAGGTTTAGAACGTGGCATATACATCGTACTTGAGACCGACATATGACAATATCTCCTTGCTTCTGAGAGTGGGTTTGTCCGACTTTGTGATCTCCATCCCAGAGTCCATACTATCAGTTTAGCATCTCTATACCCATGAATGAAACATAGTCATCGACCGAATTGTATACTAGTTGAACGGTATGTGTCCGCATAACCTTATCAACTAGGGATCATTAGAATAACCGTCATACAATACATAGTTTCACAAAAAAGTCACATACTTATTGATACATATCATTGATGATGTCCAAGGATATTCCAAATAACTAATGAATACATACGGAAATATCATCATCACGTGATTGCCTCTAAGCCATATCTCCAACAACATAAACATACTCATGAAAATTATAGTTTAATCGATACTAACTGTATTTTTCTCACCACACCGTGTTATCTTTTATTGGAGAGATGCCGCTTGTGATATTATGGATCCCATTCTATCCATCTCTATTTGACTAGGCGCCTTCTACAATTCATTGATTTTATTTCTCTTACTTCAATCACTTCTTTCAAACACAAGTTGCTTTAATCCTCGTAACTGGCATGGATAGTAAGACTAAGGGGCTGTTTGGATTATGACTATCTTTGCCATATATTGCCACATGATTTTTTCCACACTTGCCTTAGTTGAGTTGCTCAAATTGTTAGCCACACTTTGGCTTGCCTAAGGGAATCTTGCCATACTTTTTATGTCTATGACATGTGGGGTTCATTGCTCATAAAATAATTCTTGCCTTAGGCGTGGCTACAACCAAACACCTACCTAATTTGGTCAAACTTACCTAAGGTTAGGTGTGGAAAAGTGTGGCAATGTGTGGCTAGGAACCAGGCAGCCCCTAACAATCTTACTAGTTTCGTTGGGTGCCGAGACAAGTTCTGTAATTGTGTGTGCAAGTGATCATTGATGTCAATTCAAAGCTTCTGCCGGTTTATCAAACCTTAGGGCCATCCTCTTAGGAAAATTGTTCCTTGCCTACAAAACTCTGAGGGGGGGGGAGGGCTTCCTAGATTAGAGGAGGCAAGTTTTTCCTGGCATTGTTGCGAGGGAGTCTTTGATTATTACCATATGTCCTACACTCATTTACTTAACTTTCTCGTTATCTATCTTGCTTAGTTACTTTTCGTTAGTTGTTATTTTGTTTTTTTACTTTCTAGAAAATTCAAAAAACACACAAAAATATTTAAATTCCAGCAAGAAGTTAGTTTGTTTTATGCTTGAAATCATGTCTACTTCCACTCAAAACACCAAACTTTGTAGATTTACAAGTAGTAATAATGATGATTTCATTAACAAGCCTATTGCTCCACTAGCCACTAGTGTCGAGTCTTACAAAATTAAGCCTGCTTTGTTGAACTTGGTAACGACTAATGAAAGAACAATTATATGGTTCTTATAATGAAGACGTTGCTTCTCATCTAAACAATTATGTTGAGCTCCATGATATGAAAAATATAAAAAAGTGAAATCCGATATTGTCAAGTTAAAACTTTTTTCGGCCGAAAATGGATGTTAGGTGGAGATGGGGAAACTTCTGCACGACAATTGGCTTTGGCACGACCACATTTTGGTTATGCGGCAGCAGGTACAACACTCCAAATATGTAGCAGTTGGGGCCAAAAATTGGGCTACCCAAAAGAATTTTGCATCACGTGGAGCCCTGTTTTTGACCCAAAGTGTCCTAAAACGATGGTTTTTAAATCGCAGAGGTGCTTCTTTTTATCATTGTTGGATGACCCTCCCGTCTTCCTGCATCCCCCACGTGTTGCCGTGTGCCGGGTCAGGACCTTGTCATGCCAGCCCTAAAAGGGTCGTGTCGTGCCCGACCTTAATGCTCGGCTTTTGGGCTCGACCTTGTTCCATGGCGGGCCGAAGACCAGCCCGACCCTTTAAATCGCGTGCCGTGCCGGACACATGTCGGGCTGAAATTCCAAGCCCATGGGCCGGCCCGCGAGGCACAACCCATATGGCCAGGTTTGAGCCCATCCTACACGTGATAAACCCGTTCCCCGTTCTTCTCAGCTCGCCGCAACTACCACTTCCCACCAAAAACCCTAGCCGTCCAGCCCACATCCCCTCTCTCTCTCTCACGCACGCTAGCCCATCCCCAGATTTCTCCCCAGCACACCACCTCGCCGCAGCGGAGCCGAGCCCGATGCCGCCCAAGGCGTCGAAGAAGGACGCCGAGCCGGCGGAGCGCCCCATCCTGGGCCGCTTCTCCTCCCACCTCAAGATCGGAATCGTACGCTCCCCTCTTCTTCCCCCCTCCCGCGGATTCCCCGCGTTCTCTCGCGTTCTAGCGAGTGCTCGCAGGGGTTTCATGGTTGCTTACTTGGTGGGCGCGGTGGCGGTTGATCGGATCGACAGGAGAGCATGTGATGTCCCTCTTGCGGTTGGCTTAGTGTAATAGGGCCTTGGAGTTCGCTTGGTCCGCACTGGCGAAGTTCGGAATCGCTGGTGGTTAGCTCGTGGCTTGTAACCTGGTGCGGATCTCATGGATTCCGTGATTTTGTTGTTCAGGTTTATATGTTTCAGTGGGCCGCACGGTTCGAGTTGGGGAAACATATTGCGGGAACTGTTCTAGTGTCGGATCTGTATCCTAATTCAGGCTCAGAATGCGCCCCATTTACTTCACTACTTCTAGAATAGATCTCTTTGCTGTCTCTGTGTAACATATGAAATGTTATCCCTGCTTAAATCTTAAGTCGCTACATGCTAATAGGAGGAGGACGAATTGTAGTTTTATCTATGTAACTCAGTCTGCTTGGACACCATTAGCATGTTACTATGCACTAGTAGTACTATTCAACAGGTTTCATGAGTTGCCACTACCGCACTTCTCTAGTTGCATTGATGGTGTTTAACAGTACTTGCCCTTGTATCCTTTATTCAATCTCAGATTTCATCATAAATCATAATGGACTACTCTTCTGTTGAATGTTGATTGGCGCACTACTTGTTCTGCTGTAGCCAAGTAGAGGAATAAGAGGAGATATGAAGTTTACTATTGATGTTTCATGCAGGTTGGGTTACCCAATGTTGGCAAATCAACTTTCTTCAACATAGTAACAAAGTTGTCCATCCCAGCTGAGAACTTCCCATTCTGTACCATTGAACCAAATGAGGCACGGGTACATGTTCCGGACGAACGATTTGACTATCTTTGCCAACTTTTCAAGCCAAAGAGTGAGGTTTGTTTTTTTTCTCTGCTTTACACTTCTACAGTAATCTGCAGCTTCTTGGCTTATGTTTCAGATTTATATTGACTCTTGTTATTCTCTGTAGGTGGCTGCATATCTGGAAATCAACGACATAGCCGGGCTTGTTAGAGGAGCAAGTGCAGGGGAGGGTCTGGGCAATGCCTTCTTATCCCATATACGTGCTGTTGATGGAATCTTTCATGTCTTGAGTATGTCTCTATTGTAAAATGTTTATGATTCAACTATTGAATTATGCTTCTTAATAAAATTCCCTTGGCTATTCTTATCTGTATTATATACTGTATGTTAAAAGTGAAAATTTTGGATATCTTGGTGGAGATCTAACTGAGAAGGCTAAATGTTGGCATTGCAAATATTGGCAATACCAAGACTTGCCAAATACTGGCAACTTTATGTTTGATAGACAAGAAAACTTGGTAACCAACTAATTAGTAATCAATATTTGGCACTATGCCAAACATTGGCATGCCAACTTTTGGCACCAAACCAATTACGCTCTAGGTTTTATTGTGATAGAATCTTTTGCTGTATCTGTAACTGATAGTGTGGTATGATTTTAGGAGCATTTGAAGACACGGAAATCACTCATATTGATGATACAGTTGATCCTGTTCGTGATTTGGAAACTATTAGTCAAGAACTGAGGCTCAAGGTTTCGTTTGAGTTTTGCTTGATTTGTTCGTCAATTTAAACAACTGTTAACCTAGCTGTAACAAGGTTTTCTGTTGCACTTCCTTCTGTAGGATATAGAGTTTGTGCAGGCTAAAATTGATGACCTTGAGAAGTCAATGAAGAGGAGCAATGACAAGCAACTTAAGATAGACCATGAATTATGTCAGAGGGTAGGGCATGTTTTACAGCTCTGCTGTTTTGCACTTTTGTTTCATTTCTATCAATCAGTTAGATCTCATGAACAATTGGAATTTCTTTACTGGTATATCGTTCTTTATTCGGTAGATTGATTGGTAATTTAGTTTCAACTTTCCCTTATAACAGGTCATGACACATCTCCAAGACGGGAAAGATGTACGTTTAGGAGAATGGAAAGCTGCTGAAATTGAGATCTTGAATGCCTTTCAGCTGCTTACTGCTAAGCCAGTTGTTTATTTGGTAATTTTTACTTATTTGGATTGGAAGAATGGTCTCATCTGATTAATACGTACAGGCTTTGTTGCTTGAACTTTTTATTAGCAATGACATCATTTGATTAATTATAGTTACATGCTTGTTGCTTGAACTTCTTTACCAGCACGTCCATCTAGAATTTAGTGGCATCCCATATTTAATGCGGAATTTCAACCAATCTGATGTATTTTAGGGTTCAATCAATGTGACATTAACCCGGCTTTGCTTGTTTTGTCCGTTTTGTTATTGCTGTCTGTCTACTTCTGCTTTCCAACATTTATTTTGAACCATTACAGAACTGGCAGGCGACTGGTAATCGATCTGCCATACTCTTGGTATTTGTATAATTAGCAAGAAGTGCATGCTTCGTAGACAATTAACTGATTTTAGTCTGATCACTGGAAACATAACTACAAAAACTATTGCATGCTTCTTGGTATTGCATTAGAGTGGGGGAACCTTTATAGTTCCACATGCCAGTTTTATTCCACTGTAAGGCACTGCAATTCTGTACTCCCTCCGTTCCTAAATATAAGTGTTTTTAGAGATTTCAACGCGGACTACATACGGAGCAAAATGAGTGAATCTGCACTCTAAAATATGTCTATATACATCCATATGTAGTCCTTATTGAAATCTCTAAAAGGACTTATATTTAGGAACGGAGGGAGTAATAGTTGAAGCAATTGTTAAAGTTGCACCTCCATGCATGAGCAAGAACCAAAGTATGCAAGAGGTGCCAAAATCCCAAGATATATGATGTTTCCATATGGATTCTTCCCTTTTTTGGGTTCAAAAGGCACATCAGGATCCCTAATACGAATATAGGGATCGTGTGCTGTAGAAAGGGCTTGTGAAGATTAGATATTACTCACCGGTTGGAGATGTAAATGAAATGGGAAGCATTAATCCTACTTGGAGAACCTACTCATTTACGCGTTATATGATGGTACATATAGCTGCTGTGCATGCATCACTTGAAACTAAATTTATATTAGCAGCAAGAGGAAATATGTCCTTGATGTCTGGAATTATCCCACGTTCAGCTTGAGTAATCATGCGAAATGGACATTAATCGCTCTGCTAACTTTAGCTCATTTACTGGGTTAATCCTTTGATTTGACCTTACTTCTGTCAGTAGTTGAAACAGAAATTCACCTTTTCTTTATAGGGCTTCTAAGTCTAGTATGTTATTTTGTGCAGGTGAACATGAGTGAAAAGGACTACCTGAGGAAAAAGAACAAGTTTCTACCGAAGATACATGCTTGGTATTGTTTCTACCCCAAGTCTAATGGCTATAGCAGATGAACTCATGCTATACAGAATGCAGTTCAAACTGCGAATGCCAATTTTCTGTGGAACTTCTGTTTATGTACAGTCTAATTGATGTAGAAGGATAGGTCATTTTGAAGCTAGATCGTTTCAAGTTTCCATCATTATATCTTGTTGTATATGATATCTGTTCCAAGTTGCTTGTTGAGTACATAAGCTATCTGATTTAACACATTGGGTTTACTATTGAAAAATTGTTGTCACAGAGAGAACCAATGTTTACGCTTGGACTTGGTAATTTCTGTATTTGAGGGTAGAATATCACACGATTTTTTGATCGCTTACATATAAATACCAGCAAATGTCATTGGCAGTGAGTCAGGTCCCAGTGGTATGTGTCAGCACTTGGCGCTAAGGAGTACTGTCAGCACTAAGCAGGAGTTTTCTATTCACGTGAACTGTACCCACTTGAACAAGATAAGGACAGTAGGTCTTTTAGTTACAAAGTATATCTGTTTAGTTAGGAAAGGAGATCAGTTTAGTTTGGAAGATAAATATATTGTTTTGATTAGGAAAGTTGTGATATATGCTTTCAGCATCAATTGGAGTCTTTCCTATAATAGGGGCACGACCATATCAATTAAGCATTGAACGAGAGGTTGGTAAAGATCTGATCACCACCCTCAAACTTGCCTCCCTCACCCCTGGTACTCACCGTCTCAGTCCTAGAACCGACCCACCATGATACTGATTGTATTTTCTGAAGTATGCTATAGGCTCTTGCCCGCAGTAAGAAATTGATTATATGTAGTTCATATGGTTGTGATTTTGATTAAATCTGATGATTTTGTGTTTTGATTAGCATAAACCTAATATGCATAATTTTCTACAAGGGGGTATTGGAATATTAGCTAATACCTAACTATTTCTTATTCAGGGTGAAAGAACACGGTGGTGAGACTATTATTCCTTTCAGCTGTGCCTTCGAACAGAAACTAGTGGATATGCCAGAAGATGAAGCTGCTAAATATTGCGCCGAAAACCAGACAGCAAGGCAAGTCATGTAGCATAATTTTAGCTGAGTTGATTACCAGAATTAAGATACTACTTCTGTACCGAAATATAAGACGGTTTTGTAGTCTAAACTAGCAATCAAGTTTATTTATTTATAGCATGCATTGCTTCTTCTCTTTGCATATTGCTCAACTTTTTCTGTTTAATTTATTTATACTAAATCTTTCACCAATGTGAACAGTTTGATCCCCAAAATCATCAAGACTGGTTTTGCAGCAATTCATCTCATATACTTCTTCACAGCTGGTCATGACGAGGTACATTTTATATGTTTACATTATGCTTACTTTGTGCCAGTAATATGTGTTGTATAAGCAACATTTTACTTCATTTTGCTAAAATGGTGGTACTATATCAGCCTGTTACATTTTTGTGTGCAAAATTCACATGCTTGTTTCTTTATACATCATCAGTCTTTATTAGTTATTGCCTCTGCTCCAAAATAAGGGGCGCAATCAAACTTCTAACTTCCACAATCAATATGTAAAGAATTTAATGAGTTTGACAAATGGAAATCATTTTTTTCATAATTCTATTTTCTTACTAACACATCAATAATAATGGTCAAAGTTGCATCTTGTTGTCTTGTTATGTTCTAAACGGGGAGGAATGTATTAGGTTGTTCAGATGTCTGTTCGTGTTTGAAGTTTCAAGTAGGAGTTTGTGAATACATTTGACAATTTTCTGCTAGCTTATAAGCTTGAATTCTCCTTTCAGGTGAAGTGCTGGCAGATCAGACGTCAATCTAAAGCTCCGCAAGCTGCTGGTGCAATTCACACTGATTTTGAAAGAGGCTTCATATGTGCTGAGGTAGAGTCCTTACTGAAATAGCTAGACACAATATCTTTATTTGGAATAAATTGAACTGTGGCATTCTTAGTTGACAGTGTAGTTCTTACTATTTGTACTTTGTAGTTAATTGTTGCTTGTTTTTTTAAAATCTTGATGTTTACTGAAGCTTCTTTCATTATGTTAACTTGATGTATTCTTTGATAATTCTTGTATATAAATCTACTCTTTTTTATCAGGTAATGAAGTTTGAAGATCTAAAAGAGCTGGGCAGTGAATCTGCTGTCAAGGTGTGCACAAACTTGGCTATGCTAGATGATTTGTATCATCAGTTGCCTTACTTTTGATCTTTAAACTCAATGTTATGAGTTACGCAACCGTTTGCCATTGATGGATTGCAGGCTGCTGGGAAGTACAGGCAGGAAGGGAAGACGTACGTGGTGCAGGATGGAGACATCATCTTCTTCAAGTTCAATGTTTCTGGCGGCGGAAAGAAGTGATGAATTCATCACAGGGTCGTGTATTTTAGCATTTTTGGGTTTACTTGCAAGTAGCCAGGTACTATCAGTACTGATTGCAGACTGTGCGGGGAGGCTATAAGCACCAACTGGAAGGGATGAAAAATATAAATTTTCATTCGTGAGCTAAAACTGCTCTGCTCTATCGGAAAACTGGAAGTTGTAACGTGTGACTGGACAACTTTGTCGTAATTAGGATGCAAAGTTCTTTGTTATGCAATTCTACCGTTGTTGTCTTACTAATATTTTACAAAGAAAATTACTTTTATTACTTTTTGGATATATTGCCTCTTAAATTGATTGAGTACCTCTCCGTCCATGAGAGGAAAAAAAGAGACAATCACATGCCTGCACTGATTAAATGTGGCGCTCAAGTGAAACATATCTTAGGGTTCATAATATCTTAGTATTGAGCTCTAAATTTTAGTTGGTGCACATTGTTTCTTTTATAATATCTTAATGAACGTTCATCAAGTTTATAATATCTTAATGAACGTTCATCAAGTTTATTAGAAAAAGTATCCATGTCTGCAATATCAAAAACTACCTTCGATTCAAATAATTGAAGTTCTGGGTTTGTCTTAAGTCAAACTTGTTTTAGTTTGACCAAGTCTATCGAAACATATATTAACATGTAGAACACCAAGTTAGTCTCGTGAGATCATATTTCAATATTATCAGTATTTGGTGTTGTAAATCTTAGCATATTTTTCTGTAGAGTTGGTCAAACTAAAGCAAGTTTGACTTATGACAAATCTATGACTTCGATTGTTTTGGAACGGAGAGACCATATGAAAATATATTGATGAATCTTATGGTATTGATTAGGTATCCTAGATGTTGATAACTTTTTCTACGAACTTGCTCAAACCTTGCAAGTTTTGGCATTGAAAAAAAAAATCTAGTACTCCCTCCATCCGAAAAAGCTTGTCCCAAGTTTGTCCCTCAAATGGATGTATCTAGCACTAACCTGGTGTTAAATACATCCATTTGAGGGACAAACTTTTTCGAATAGAGGGAGTACTCACTATATTTTGGGACAAAGAGTCTTGCCCCCCTAAAAAATATCCCAACAATGACTTTTGAAGTGTATGAGACCTTCACGAGTTCTTCTATAAGAAAACAGCTAACCACATTTCCCTGCGATCCCCACCTCCTCCCCTCATCCCTATCAAAGGAGGTCTTCGGGTTAAGCCCGGTTGGCTATGCACCGCGGTGGTTCAACGACCTCCATGGCGGTGTCTCCTACAGGTGGCAGCTGCGTCAACTTTGTCGACGATCTCCATGGCCCCACCCCGACTGCTCTTTCCCTGCGAGATGGGGTGGGGGTGGCGCCCCCATTTTCCCTCTCTCTAGAGGTCATTCCTGCGTAGGTCGTCCGCGTGGCTGCAGCTGCGGTGCAACAACGGTGGGACGCTAGATCTGGTCGGTCTTGTGCAAATCCGGTTCGCTGGAGTCTGCTGGGCCGGTTTTTGGCTGGCGATGAGGTTTGTGGTGGCTCCTCCATGGTCATGACGCGAGTGTGTGGGCTAGTGGAGGCGTGATGCATGGGTATCTGGTGTTAGGCGGTGCTCCCGCTGAACTTGCCGAGCTCTTGCCGACCGGCGATGTCGACGTCCGTGGGCGTCATTTCACCTCCTTGGAGGCGCCAATGTGGAGTTCATCTCCGGCAGGGCTGGACCCAGGATTGGGCTAAGCTGTTGGAGTTGTGTCGAATATAGTGTACAAGGTAGGTTACAGTTGGACTTGTAGTTGTATCGTGTTTACATAGGATGTGGAGTCGTGTCCTAGTAGGACTCTTGTATCCTAGGCCTCTCTTATATAGCGAGGGTAGACACACGATGTAACCTATGCCAACATAATAGCACATGCTCGCAAGGGGGAGCCGGCGGCTTGTGCCGGCGCCCGGGTGGCCGGTGTGCGGTATTGTGACGGTGTCACGGGGAGGAGCGCCCGTAGTCAAGCCCCGGGGATGTAGCCATATCGGTGAACCTCGTTAACAAATCTCGGTGTCGTGCTTGTGTGATTGCTTGGTCCTCGAATGATCAACGGTATGCCTCGGATTTATTCTAACATAAGCCCCGGGCCCTAGGCTAGCTACAATGCATCTACAGTGCCATTCATGCTATACCGAAGGAAGTGTGCATTCCTCATGCCCATGCCCCCCCTGACTTGGGTCCTGGATCCGCCACTGATCTCCGGCACACCCTCAGATTCAGTTCTTCGGGTAAAATCCTAAGGCCCAGTTGGGTCGGGTCACGATGTTGGCATCGTCGCTTCCCTCTCCGAAGAATCGTCTTGAAGAGACCTCTCGATTCCCTTCATGCCCTTCATGTGCTAGACGCTCACGACAATACGGTCGGTAGGTGTCCCTCCGACAATGTGGCTGGTTGTGAGCGGCTTCGCTGGCATCGGTGGCGGCTTCGGGTGAGTTGCGATTGAGTTTTGGTAGTCGGTTTTATTCGGCGTGTTTAAGGGGTCACCGTGCCTCACTCGTTCTTTCTGAAGTCGGATCTGCTGAGGCAGGCCTTCGTGGTGATGATGACACGAGATGGGTAGTCCGTTCCGGCGCTTGTTCGGCACAGGCTCAGCTCTTCAATGCTCGTTGACAGAGTAGAAGCTGCTTGGTCTGACTGGTTGGCATAGGCGGGTTCCTCCCCAGCACACCCCGCCGCCGCAGCGGAGCCGACCCCGATGCCGCCCAAGGCGTCGAAGAAGGACGCCGAGCCGGCGGAGCGCCCCATCCTCGGCCGCTTCTCCTCCCACCTCAAGATCGGAATCGTACGCCCCCCTCTTCTTCCCCCCTCCCGCGGATTCCCCACGTTCTCTCGCGTTAGGGAGTGCTCGCAGGGGTTTCATGGCTGCGTTACTTGGTGGGTGCGGTGGCGGTTGATCGGATCGACAGGAGAGCATGTGATGTCCCTGTTCCGGTTGGCTTTGTGTAATAGGGCTTTGGAGTTCGCTTGGTCCGCACCGGCGAAGTTCGGAATCGCTGGTGGCTAGCTCGTGGCTTGTAACCTGGTGCGGATCTCATGGATTCCGTGATTTTGTTGTTCAAGTTTATATGTTTCAGTGGGCTGCATGGTGGCTAGTTGGGGAAACATATTGTGGGAACTGTTCTAGTGTCGGATCTGTATCCCAATTCAGGCTCAAAATGCGCCCCACCCTTAACTACTTATAGAATAGATCTTTTTGCTCTCTGTGGAATAGTAACATATGAAATGTTATCCCTGCTTAAATCTTAGTCGCTACATGCTAGTAGGAGTAGGACGCGTTATAGTTTTATGTATGTAACTCGGCTTGCTTGGACACAATTATCATGTTACTATGGACTGCTGTTCAACAAGCTTCATGAGTTGCCACTGCAGAACTTCTCTAGTTGCTTTGATGGTGTTTGACAGTACTTGCCTTATATTCTCTATTCAGTATCGGATTTTATAAATCATAATGGACTACTCTTCTGTTGAGTGTTAATTGGCGCATCACTTTCTCTGCTGTAGCCAAGTAGAGTAATACGAGGAGATACGCTGTTTACTATTGATGTTTCATGCAGGTTGGGTTACCCAATGTTGGCAAATCAACTTTCTTCAACATAGTAACAAAGTTGTCCATCCCAGCTGAGAACTTCCCATTCTGTACCATTGAACCAAATGAGGCACGGGTACATGTTCCGGATGAGCGATTTGACTATCTTTGCCAACTTTTCAAGCCAAAGAGTGAGGTTTGTTTCTTTTCTCTGTTTTACACTTCTACAGTAATCTGCAGCTTCTTGGCTTATGTTTCAGATGTATAGTGACTTGTTATTCTCTGCAGGTGGCTGCATATCTGGAAATCAACGACATAGCTGGGCTTGTTAGAGGAGCAAGTGCAGGGGAGGGTCTGGGCAATGCCTTCTTATCCCATATACGTGCTGTTGATGGAATCTTTCATGTCTTGAGTATGTCTCTATTGTAAAATGTTTATAATTCAACTATTGTATTATGCTTCTTAATAAAGTTCCCTTGGTTATGTTTTGAGTATATGTTAAAAGTGATAAATTTTGGATGTCTTGCTGGAGACCTAAATGAGAAGACTAGCCAAATGTTGGCATTGCCAAACATTGGCAATACCAAGACTTGCCAAATATTGGCAACTTTATGTTTCATAGACAAGAAAACTTGGTAACCCACCAATTAGTGGCCAATATGCCAATTTTTGGCACCAAACCAATTACGCGCTAGGTGTTCATGTATTAGAATCTTTTGCTGTATCTGTAACTGATAGTATGGTATGATTTTTAGGAGCATTTGAAGACACGGAAATCACCCATATTGATGATACAGTTGATCCTGTTCGTGATTTGGAAACTATTACTCAAGAACTGAGGCTCAAGGTTTCGTTTGAGTTCTGCTTGATTTGTTTGTCAACTTAACCAGTTGTTAACCTAGTTGTAACAAGGTTCTGTTGCATTTCTGTAGGATATAGAGTTTGTGCAGGCTAAAATTGATGACCTTGAGAAGGCAATGAAGAGGAGCAATGACAAGCAACTTAAGATAGACCATGAATTATGTCAGAGGGTAGGGCATGTTTTACAGCTCTGCAGTTTTGCACTTTTGCTTCATTTCTATCAATCAGTTAGATCTCATGAACTATTGAAATTTAGTTTCAACTTTTGTCGGTAGATTAAATGATTAATCGGTAATTTAGTTTCAACTTTCCCTTATAACAGATCATGACACATCTTCAAGACGGGAAAGACCTACGTTTAGGAGAATGGAAAGCTGCTGAAATTGAGATCTTGAATACCTTTCAGCTGCTTACTGCTAAGCCAGTTGTTTATTTGGTAATTTTTACTTATTTGGATTGGAAGAATGGTCTCATTTGATTAATATGTACAGGCTTGTTGTTTGAAATTTTTATTAGCAATGACATCATTTGATTAATTATAGTTACATGCTTGTTGCTTGAACTTCTTTACCAGCATTTCCATCTATAATTTAGTGGCATCCCATATTTAGTCCGGAATTTCAATCAATGTTACATTAACCCAGCTTTGTTTTCCCCTCTGTTTTGTTGTTGCTGTCTGTCTACTTCTGCTTTCCAACATTTATTTTGAGCCATTACAGAACCGACAGGCGACTGGTAATCGATACGCCATACTCTCGGCATTTGTATGATTAGCAATAAGTGCATGCTCTGTAGACAATTAACTGAGTTTTATCTGATCACAGGAAACATAACTAGAAAAAACTATTGCATGCTTCTTGCTATAGCAGTAGAATAGGGGAACCTTTTTAGTTCCATATGCCAGTTTTATTCCACTCCACTGTAAGGCACTGCAAGTCTGTAATAGTTGAAGCAATTGTTAAAGTTGCACTTCCATGCGTGAGCAAGAACCAAAGCAAAGTATGCAAGAAGTGTCATTAGAGTTTAAGTGAACTAGTGAAGTAAGGAAATCCCAAGATATATGATGTTTCCATATGGATTCTTACTTTTTTTTGGACCCAAAAGGCACATCAGGGTCCCTAATAGCACATCAGGGTTTATGAAGATTAGATATTACTTTTCACTTTCATATGATTATTGCTCACCTGTTGGAGAGGGAAATGAAATGGGAAGCATAAATTCTCTACTTGAAAAACCTACTGATGTACTCGTTATATGATGGTACATATAACTAATAGCCGCTGCGCATACATCACTTGAAATTATATTTATATTAGCAGCAAGAGAAAATATCTCTTTGATATCTGGAATTATCCCACGTTCAGCTTGAGTAATCATGCCAAATGGACATTAATCGCTCTGCTATAACTGTAGCTCATTTACTGGGTTAATCCTTAGATTTGACCTTACTTTTATCAGTAGTTGAAACAGAAAAGCACCTTCTCTTTTATATGGCTTCTAAAAGGCCTAACCATCCTTTTTGAAAGTAAAATGTAGCTGTATTGATTAGTCTAGTATGTTACTTTGTGCAGGTGAACATGAGTGAAAAGGACTACCTGAGAAAAAAGAACAAGTTTCTACCAAAGATACATGCTTGGTACTATTTCTACCCCAAGTCTAATGGCTATTGCAGAATTACAGATAAACTCATGCTATACGACATGCATTTCAAACTGCGAATGCTAATTTTCTGTGGAACTTCTGTTCTGTACAGCCTAATTTGTTCATTTTGAAGCTAAATCGTTTCAAGTTTCCATCATTATATCTGGTTGTATATGATATTTGTTCCAACTTGCTTGTTGAGTAGAGCAGCTGTCTGGTTTAAAACACATTGGGTTTATTATTGAAAAAATGTTATCACAGAGAGAACCAGTGTTTATGCTTGGACTTGTTGATTACTGTATTTGAGGGTAGAATCTCACAAAATTTATGGATCTCTTACATATGAATACCAGCAATTGTCATAGGCGTGGGCCAGGTCCCAGTGGTATGTGTCAGCACTCAGCACTAAGGAGCACTATTCATGTGGACAGTACCCACATGGTATCTGTCAGCACTAAGCAGGAATTACTATTCACGTGAACTGTACCCACTTGAACAAGATAAGTGCAGTAGGTCTACAAAGTAGTATATATGTTCAGTTAGGAAAAGAGATCAGTTTAGTTAGGAAGGTAAATATATTTGATCTTTACCGGACTTCTTTTAGTTAGGCAGGTATATATATCTGCTATATATATACACACACCACCATATCAATTAAGCATTGAACGAGAAGTTCAGTAAAGATCTAATCACCATCCTCAACCTTCTCACTCTCACCCCTGGTACTCACCGTCTCAGTCCTAGAACCGACCCACCATGATGATACTGAGAAAAACCCATGAGACAAAAGAAGGCCTGATGGTTGTAGGCTCTTGTCCACAGTAAGAAATTGATTATATGAAGTTCATGTGGTTGTGATTTTGATTAAATCTGATTATGTTGTGTTTGATTAGCATAAACCTAATATGCATAATTTCCTATGAGAAGGGGCTATTGCCTATTGGAATATTAGCTAATATCTAACTATTTCTTATTCAGGGTGAAAGAGCATGGTGGTGAAACTATTATTCCTTTCAGCTGTGCCTTCGAACAGAAACTAGTGGATATGCCAGAAGATGAAGCTGCTAAATATTGCACCGAAAACCAAACGACAAGGCAAGCCATAACATAATTATGGCCGAGTTGATTACCATAATTAAGATAGCAATCAAGTTTATTTATTTGTAACATGCATTACAATTTCTGTCTGCATCTTGCTCAACCTTTTCTATTTAATTTATTTATACTAAATCTTTCACCACTGTGAACAGTTTGATCCCCAAAATCATCAAGACTGGTTTTGCAGCAATTCATCTCATATACTTCTTCACTGCTGGTCACGGCGAGGTACATTTCATATGTTTACATTGTGCTTACTTTGTGCTAGTACTATGTGTGTTGTGTAAGCCATGTTTTACTTTATTTTGCTAAAATGGTGGTCCAACAGCAGTCTGTTACAGTTTTGGTGTGCAAAATTCATGTGCTTGTTCTTTGTATATCAGTATTTATTGGTTATTGCCTCTGCTCCAAAATAAGGGGTGCAATCAAGCTTATATAACATTCATAATCAGCATGTAAAGAATTTAGTGAGATTTGACAAATGAAAATAACATCCTTTTTTTCTAAATAATTCTTTTTTTACTAACATATCAACAATAAATCAATAATGGTCAAAGTTGCATCTTGTTGGCTGTTCATATTCTAAACGTGGAGGAATATATTAGAGTATTTAGATGTCTATTCATGTTTTAAGTTTCAAATAGGAGTTTCTGAATACATTTGACAGTTTTCTGCTGGCTTACAAGCTTGAATTCTCTTTTCAGGTGAAGTGCTGGCAGATCAGACGTCAAAGTAAAGCTCCGCAAGCTGCTGGTGCAATTCACACTGATTTTGAAAGAGGCTTCATATGTGCTGAGGTAGAGTCCTTTCTGAAATAGCTAGACACAATTCCTTCATTTGGAATAATTGAACTGTGGCATTCTTTGTTGACAGTGTAGTTTAACTGTTGCTATTTTACTATTTGCACTTCATTATGCCAAAGTGTTGTCCCCAAGGTACATTGATGCTTAGGCATGCTTGTTTTTTTTTTCTTTCAAATCTTGATGTTTACTGAAGCTCCTTTCATTATGTTAACTTGATGTATTTCTGTTTGCGGTGTTCAAAATGATAAACGACATTCCTTTTTTCTCTTTCATAATATTTTGGTACTTTTGCTTTGAAATTGGAAATGCACGCTGTTATGGCCGGTACTATGGCATTGTTTACTTGACTGTATGCACATTTGGAACCTTGATAGTTCATATATATAAATCTACTTTTTTTGATCAGGTAATGAAGTTTGAAGATCTAAAAGAGCTGGGCAGTGAATCTGCTGTGAAGGTGTGCACACACTCGTCTATGTTAGATCTGTATCAGTTGCCTTACTTTTGATCTTTAAACTCAATGTTATGAGTTACGCAGCCGTTTGCCATTGATGGATTGCAGGCTGCTGGGAAGTACAGGCAGGAAGGGAAGACGTACGTGGTGCAGGATGGAGACATCATCTTCTTCAAGTTCAATGTTTCTGGAGGCGGAAAGAAGTGATAAATTCATCACAGGGTCGTGTATTTTTGCATTTTTGAGTTCACTTGCAAGTAGCCAGGTACTATCAGTACGGATTGCAGACTGCGGGGAGGCTATATATAAATTTTCATTCGCTCTGCTTTTGAAAGTACTCCTCGATGTTATGAAGTCATGTGTGCCAACGGCCAACTGTACACCTGAACGATGTTTGAGGCCTCTATTAGAAAACTGGAAGTTGTTGTAACTTTGTGACTGGACAAGTTTGTCGTAATTAGGATGCAAAGTTCTTTGTTATGCAATTCTACCGTTTGTTGTTGCATGTGTAGTTCCATAATTTTTATGAAGAAAATTACGTTGATTACTTTTTGGATATATTGTCTCTTAAATTGATTGAGTACCTCCCCGTCCATGAGAGGAAAAAAAGAGACAAAATCACATGCCTCCACTGATTAATTGTGGCGCTTAAGTGAAACATATCTTAGGGTTCATAGTATCTTAGTATCAAGCTCTAAATTTTACTTGGTGCACATTGTTTTTTTTAAGTCAATCTTCATGAATGTTGATCAAGTTTATTGAAAAAAGTATCCATGTCTGCAATATAAAAAATTACCTCTGATTTAAATAATTGAAGTTTTGGGTTTGTCTCAAGTCTAACTTGTTTTAGTTAGACCAACCAACCCCACCAAGCAAGCATTGAGGCTCCTGTCTATTTCTTTTTTCTTGATATATACAAATCGTTTTATATTTTGTAGGAGTACGTGATATTGAGGAATAAAATTTTATTTAAAAATAACACGTCAAGTCGCACTTTGTTTCGTGGTACATGACCCTCCATAAAGTGAACAACCGCTACACGCGTTAAATTATCACGTAGGCTGCCTTTCCGCACAAAAATGAGCTCCATCGTGTACCTGCACGGGTGTTGTTGGAAGCGAGACGTGAGTACGTGCGTCGTGCGTGCACCACTTCTCTTCGTGCGCGTGCCCCACCTACGTGGGTGTGTGTGTGAGAGAGAGACAGAGACAGAGACAAACCCAAAGAGAGATGGTGTGTATGTTCGTGAGTGTTTTTTTTGAGTGATTTTGTAAGTGTACTTGTGCGTGAGAGATAGACAGGGAATATGTGTCGATTATATCTCAAAAAAAAGTAACATATGCAATGTGTGTGAAACAGAGACCTAGGTATACCTTATATAGATGGGGCGATCCACGAAAAGAGAGGGGAGGGATCATCGGCGTGAGATATCGATAGAATTGAAGAGAGGGATGAAGTATGTGCGCGAGATCGATAAAGAGAGATAGCGAAATTGTGTATGCGGATGTCAAAGATATAGGGTGGCTACCCTACTGGAAGGTGAGAGGGGAGAGGTGCAGTTTGTGTGTGGTAGGGAGACCTAGATATGATGAATCGGGCTATTAGCATGCTGATGAGGATATGGATGATCTACCCGGGCAGGAACGTTCTAGCAGGGATTGCAAGAAGTCTCTCTTCATGAAATCCTCACAGGACACGCCTGAAGATGCCGCCTCAACACAGGCTCAACTAGCCGAGGGTCGTACAGTGCTTAGCCCGGCAACACTAGGGCAGGGGTTAAGGAAGGGTCTGGAAGGTGTGCCCAAGAAAAAGGAGAGGAAGAGAACGAGGAAGATAGGCTTAGCTGCCTACAAATAAGCCAGAGCACATAGCAGCCAGATAGTGGATTTTGAAGAGCGTGTACCCGTCAAAGGTGCAGCCATGTTCCATGTCACGGGCGAGCCGATGCTACCGCCGAAACCGCTGGAGGCACTATCAGGGGATCTCAGGAGATTGCACGACCATGTGCTGTCGACTGAGAAAAGCCTACTAGCCTCGAAGGATCCAGGATATCCGACATACGCGGCTCGTGTGCCTGAGGGGAAGTGCTACATCGACACACGGCCCACGGAGGTGTTCTTCCTACGGTTTGACCATATCTTCGCAATGTTTCTGACAAGGCGGCTCGATTTTACAATCGTCCGCCTTTTTGCGCTACATATGAGCTCCGTCATGAAGAGAGAAGAAGTCTCGCAAATCTGTGTGGCGGATCCATACTACATGCACGAGTCCTTCTTGAGTCTCGGCGACTTTGAGCGTGAAACTGCTAGGGAGTACCTCCAAAACTTCATGGTACAGAATAAGGACTAGGAAATTGTCCTCCTGCCTTATCATCCAAAGTAAGCCAGTTCCGGACAACCATTTCGTACATTTGAATCATTCCTTCTTGCTCATATGGAGAATAATTTGAGGTATTTTTTCCCCGCAGCAACGGGCGCGCCGTCCTTATCGTTCTTTACCCGCGAGTCTCCCACGTCGTGTGTTTCGACCATACCAGAAACTACCATAAGAAGGACTACACCCACATAATAAATATTCTAGATGATGCTCTCTAAGGCTTCAACATTAGGGGTGGCCACCTGCAGATCAGGAAACAAAGGGACAAGAAGTTGGGTTTCTCGCATAAAACTAACTTCTGCTGCATCCATGTCCCAAAACCAAGCAAGAAAGATGGATTCTACCTCCTTCATCTCATGATTGAGTTCAGCACGGATCACCAAAAGCTTCGCATGACAAGCAGAAACGATGATCATACCCGCAAGTGGGTAGAATCTCATGGAGAAGCGGATTATAAACTTAGAGATGACTTCTTTCGCATCCAGAGGGACATTGCGACGATCATCATGAAAGAAGTCGTCGATGAGAAGGGGATGTTCCACCACGGCCCTATATCGCGAGCTGACATCTGAACTCGCATAGGCATTCAACGTCATGACCTCATGCCGTTTAAGAAGCTAGGGTCCATTCTTGATGATATGGAAGGATGGAATTTCTAGTGATTTACGATGCCGATGATGATGATATGTGTCGGTTGAACTTGTATACTTTCTGTAGCGATGAAACTTTGTGATGTCCATGGTCCCTGCCGGTTGCGTAACGCTACTTTGTTAGTTTGGGTACTATATGTTGTATCTAGTTGCTAACCCTTTCTTCTTCGTGTTGATCTAGTATATTATGTTGCATATGATTGTACATTCTCTTGATGAAGATGCATCTCTAACAGGTACCTAGATTCTTGATGGCGAAGAAGCAGTGCTATGTCATGTACAAAGGGAAGGTTCCGGAGTGTATGACGAGTGGCTTTGTTGTCAAAGCGCAAGTGGATGGGGTCTCGGGCGCTAGCCATAAAGGCTTAAAAAGCAGACAAGAAGCAGAAGCTAGTTACTTGAGGTTCCCGCTAGCGCGAGAGAGGACTCGTAACCGCCGCCTCATGTACTTCATAGTTCCGCTCTCACTTATAGTGATAGCTCTTCTCGCGTATATCATTGTTTAGATGGATGACGATGTAGTTGCAAGTATTCGAGACTTGTATCACTATTTTCGAGATGATGACAAGAGACCACTTTGTGTTGGATGATGATTATGATGATGACATGATTTGATGAGACTATTTGTATGTATATGCTATGATTACATTTGTATGTGTATAATATGCTAGAGATTATTGTATGAAGCTCTAAACAAAATTCAGCAGCACAAAATATGGAGCATATTTTTTTCTTCAGAAACTAATAACAGTAGCGGGGGGTATGGCTTTAGCAGCAGCGAGTTCTTATCAGTAGCACTCTTTGTTCAAGGGCGCTACAGCTATTAGCAGCAGCGCGTGTTGGAGACCGACGCTGCTGCTATCCCTCGATAGCAGTAGCGCGGGTAAAACCGCGCTACTGATAAGAGTTAGCCGTGGCACCGTATCAGTAGCGCGGCCACCCGCGCTACTCCTAGGCTTTTTCCTAGTAGTGATTGGAGATGCTTTTAGTACTACCCAGTTACAGAGTAGCATTTGATAGACCTTAAGTTAGTCAATTCTCATCATGAGAACATGCGAGGACCTCATGTTTAGGTATAGGACATGGCATATACCTCGTACTTGAGACCGACATATGAAAATATCTCCTTGCTTCTCAAAGTGGGTTTGTCCGACTATGTGATCTCCATCCCAGAGTCCATACTATCGGTTTAGCATCTCTATACCCATGAATTGTGAAACATAGTCATCGGCCGAATCGTATACTAGTTGAACGGTATGTGTCCGCATAACCTTATCAACTAGGGATCATTAGAACACCCGTCATACAATACATAGTTTCACAAGCAAGTCACATACTTATTGATACATATCATTGATGATGTTCAAGGATATTCCAAACAACTAATGAATACATACGAAAATATCATCATCACATGATTGTCTCTAAGACATATCTCCAACAACATAATCATACTAATAAAAATTACAGTTTAATCGATACTAACTGTAATTTTCTCACCACACCATGTTATCTTTTATTAGAGAGATGCCGTGATATGTCTCCAACGTATCTATAATTTTTTTATTGCTCCATGCTATATTATCTACTGTTTTGGACATTATTGGGCTTTATTATTCACCTTTATATTATTTTTGGGACTAACCTATTAACCGGAGGCCCAGCCCAGAATTGCTGTTTTTTTTGCCTATTTCAGAGTTTCGCAAAAAAGGAATATCAAATGGAGTCCAAACGGAATGAAACCTTCGGGAACGTGATTTTTAGGAAGATTACGATCCGGGAGACTTGGACCCTACATCAAGAAACAAAAGAGGAGGCCACGAGGTAGGGGGGCGCGCCCACCCCCCTAGGGCGCACCCTCCACCCTCGTGGGCCCCCTGTTGCTCCACCGACGTACTCCTTCCTCCTATATATACCTCACGCACCCCAAACGATCGACACGGAGCCAAAACCTAATTCCACCGCCGCAACCTTCTCATACCCACGAGATCCCATCTTGGGGCCTGTTAGGAGCTCACGAGGGGGCACCCATCACGGAGGGCTTCTACATCAACACCATAGCCTCTCCGATGAAGTGTGAGTAGTTTACCTCAGACCTTCGGGTCCATAGTTAGTAGCTAGATGGCTTCTTCTCTCTTTTGGATCTCAATACAATGTTCTCCCCTCTCTCGTGGAGATCTATTCGATGTAATCTTCTTTTTGCGGTGTGTTTGTTGAGACCAATGAATTGTGGGTTTATGATCAAGATTATCTATGAACAATATTTGAATCTTCTCTGAATTCTTTTATGTATGATTGGTTATCTTTGCAAGTCTCTTCGAATTACCAGTTTGGTTTGGACTACTATATTGATCTTTCTTGCAATGGGAGAAGTGCTTAGCTTTGGGTTCAATCTTGCGGTGTCCTTTCCCAAAGGATGAGGGCAGCAAGGCACGATTTTATTGTTGCCATCGAGGATAACAAGATGGGGTTTTTATCATATTGCATGAATTTATCCTCTACATCATGTCATCTTGCTTAAGGCGTTACTCTGTTTCCATGAACTTAATACTCTAGATGCATGCTTGGATAGCGGTCGATGAGTGGAGTAATAGTAGTAGATGCGGTAGGAGTCGGTCTACTTGTCTCGGACGTGATGCCTATATACATGATCATACCTAGATATTCTCATAACTATGCTCAATTCTCATCAATTGCTCAACAGAATTGCTCACCCACCGTAAAATACTTATGCTCTTGAGAGAAGCCACCAGTGAAACCTATGGCCCCGGTCTATCTTCATCATATTAATCTTCCAACACTTAGTTATTTCCTTTGCTTTTATTTTACTTTGCATCTTTATCACAAAAATACCAAAAATTATCCTATCATATCTATCGATCTCACTCTAAGTAAGTGACCGTGAAGGGATTGACAGCCCCTTATCGCGTTGGTTGCGAGGATTTATTTGTTTTGTGTAGGTACGAGGGACTCGCAGTAGCCTCCTACTGGATTGATACCTTGGTTCTCAAAAATTGAGGGAAATACTTATGCTACTTTGTTGCATCACCCTTTCCTCTTCAAGGGAAAACCAACGCAGCGCTCAAGAGGTAGCAAGAAGGATTTCTGGCGCCGTTGCCGGGGAGTCTACGCAAAAGTCAACATACCAAGTACCCATCACAAACCCTTATCTCCCGCATTACATTATTTGCCATTTTCCTCTCCCCCACTTCACCCTTGCCGTTCTATTCGCCCTCTCTTTTTCGTTCGCCTTTTTTTCGCTTGCTTTTTGTTTGCTCGTGTGTTGGATTGCTTGTTTGTCACAATGGCTCAAGATAATACCAAATTATGTGACTTTATCAATACCAACAATAATGATTTCCTTAGCACTCCAATTGCTCCTCTTACCAATACTGAATCTTGCGAAATTAATGCTGCTTTGTTGAATCTTGTCATGAAAGATCAATTCGCCGGCCTTCCTAGTGAAGATGCCGCTACTCATCTAAATAGCTTCGTTGATTTGTGTGATATGCAAAAGAAGAAAGATGTTGATAATGATATTGTTAAATTGAAGCTATTTCCTTTTTCGCTTAGAGATCGTGCTAAAGCTTGGTTTTCGTCTTTGCCTAAAAATAGTATTGATTCTTGGAACAAGTGCAAAGATGCTTTTATCTCTAAGTATTTTCCTCCCGCTAAGATCATCTCTCTTAGAAACGATATTATGAATTTTAAGGAACTTGATCATGAACATGTTGCAAAAGCTTGGGAGAGGATGAAATTAATGATACGTAATTGCCCTACGTATGGTTTGAATTTGTGGATGATTATACAAAAATTTTATGCCGGATTGAATTTTGCTTCTAGAAATCTTTTAGATTCGGCCGCGAGAGGCACTTTTATGGAAATAACTTTAGGATAAGCTACTAAACTCCTAGATAATATTATGGTTAATTATTCTCAATGGCACACTAAAAGATCTACTAATAAAAAAGTGCATGCAGTAGAAGAAATTAATGTTTTGAGTGGAAAGATGGATGAACTTGTGAAATTATTTGCTAATAAGAGTGTTTCTTCTGATCCTAATGATATGCCTTTGTCCACTTTGATTGATAATAATAATGAATCTATGGATGTGAATTTTGTTGGCAGGAATAATTTTGGTAACAACGCGTATAGAGGAAACTTTAATCCTAGGCCTTATCCTAGCAATTCCTCTAATAATTATGGTAATTCCTACAACAATTTTTATGGAAATTTTAACAATATGCCCTCTGAATTTGAGATTAGTGTTAAAGAGTTTATGAATTCGCAAAAGAATTTCAATGCTTTGCTTGAAGAGAAATTGCTTAAAGTTGATGAATTGGCTAGGAACATTGATAGAATTTCTCTTGATGTTGATTCTTTAAAGATTAGATCTATTCCTCCTAAGCATGATATCAATGAGTCTCTCAATGCCATGAGAATTTCCATTGGTGAGTGCAAAGAAAGAACCGCTAGGATGCGTGCTAAGAAAGATTGCTTTATGAAAGCGTGTTCTTCAAATTTCTATGAAAATAAAGATGAAGATCTAAAAGTTATTGATGTGTCCCCTATTAAATCTTTGTTTTGCAATATGAATCTTGATAATGATGGGACTGAATATGATCCACCTTTACCTAGAAGGCGTTCAAAAAATTCGGAGTTTTTAGATCTTGATGCTAAAATCGATAAAAGTGGGATTGAAGAGATTAAAACCCTAGATGTTGCTAAACCCACTATTTTGGATTTCAAGGAATTCAATTTTGAAAATTGCTCTTTGATTGATTGTATTTCCTTGTTGCGATCCGTGCTAAATTCTCCTCATGCTTATAGTCAAAATAAAGCGTTTACTAAACATATCATTGATGCCTTGATGCAATCTTATGAAGAAAAGCTTGAGTTGGAAGTGCCTATCCCTAGAAAACTTTATGATGAGTGGGAAACAACTATTAAAATTAAGATTAAGGATCGTGAGTTTTATGCTTTATGTGATTTGGGTGCTAGTGTTTCCACTATTCCCAAAACTTTGTGCGATTTGCTAGATTTCCGTGATTTTGATGATTGCTCTCTAAACTTGCACCTTGCGGATTCCACTATTAAGAAACCTATTGGAAGAATTAATGATGTTCTTATTGTTGCAAATAGGAATTATTTTCCCGTAGATTTTATCGTTCTTGATATAGATTGCAATCCTTCATGTCCTATTATTCTTGGTAGACCTTTCCTTAGAACGATTGGTGCAATTATTGATATGAAGGAAGGGAATATTAGATTCCAATTTCCATTAAAGAAGGGCATGGAACACTTCCCTAGGAAGAAAATAAAATTACCATATGAATCTATCATGATAGCCACTTATGGATTGCCTACCAAAGATGGCAATACCTAAGATTTATCCTTACTTTTATGCCTAGCTAGGGGCGTTAAACGATAGCGCTTGTTGGGAGGCAACCCAATTTTATTTTTAGTTTTTTTTGCCTTTTGCTTCTTTTTAGGAATAAATATTTGTTCTAGCCTCTGGTTAGATTTGTTTTTATGTTTTAATTAGTGTTTGTGCCAAGTTAAACCTATAGGATCTTCTTGGATGATAGTTATTTGATCTTGCAGAAATTTCCAGAAACTTTATGTTCACGAGAACAATTGTTAAAAATCACTAGAACATGATAAAATACTGATTCCAATTTCTGCTGATCAATAAAAAAATTGCCTAGGTCTTCCTATTTTGGATGATTTTTTGGAGTTCCAGAAGTTTGCGTTAGTTACAGATTACTACAGACTGTTCTGTTTTTGACAGATTCTGTTTTTCGTGTGTTGTTTGCTTATTTTGATGAATCTATGGCTAATAAAATAATTTGTAAACCATAGAGAAGTTGGAATACAGTAGTTTTAACACCAATATAAATAAATAATGAGTTTATTACAGTACCTTGAAGTGGTCTTTTGTTTTCTTTCGCTAACGGAGCTCACGAGATTTTTGTTGAGTTTTGTGTTGTGAAGTTTTCAAGTTTTGGGTGAATTTTTTTGATGGATTATGGAACAAGGAGTGGCAAGAGCCTAATCTTGGGGATGCACATGGCACCCCGAAGATAATCTAAGGACCAAAAAAATCCAAAGCTTGGGGATGCCCCGGAAGGCATCCCCTCTTTCGTCTACTTCCATCGGTAACTTTACTTGGAGCTATATTTTTATTCACCAGATAATATGTGTTTTGCTTGGAGCGTCTTGTATGATTTGAGTCTTTGATTTTTAGTTTACCACAATAATACTTGCTATACACACCTTTTGAGAGAGCCATACATGATTTGGAATTTGTTAGAATACTCTATGTGCTTCGCTTATATCTTTTGAGTTATATAGTTCGTCTCTAGTACTTCACTTATATCTTTTAGAGCACGGTGGTGGATTTGTTTTATAGAAACTTTTGATCTCTCATGCTGCACTTAGATTATTTTGAGAGTCTTAAATAGCATGGTAATTGCTTGAATAATCCTAATATGCTAGGCATAAATGATTTGTAAAAATTCTTATGAGTGTGTTGAATACTAAGAAAAATTTGATGCTTGATAATTGTTTTGAGATATGAAGATGGTGATATTAGAGTCATGCTAGTTGAGTAGTTATGAATTTGAGAAATACTTGTGTTAAATTTTGTGATTCCCGTAGCATGCACGTATGGTGAATGAAAGTGCGTTATATCGACTAGAGTGGGGGGGGGGTGAATAGGCAATTTTTATGAATTCTTCACTGAGGAATTTGCCGGTGAGGAAATTCCTTAGCGAAGAACTACTTGCAGCGGAATAAGTACTCAGAAGTAAGCATAACAGAATACTGGCATGGTCATCATGATGAAATGAAGACAATCACAGAGTACAGAAAGCGTAATCACAGGGTAACACAAGATGAAGACAAACAGACTGAAGAAATTGAACTGAGGAAATTGAGAAAGTCTTCAATCAAAGTCTTCAAACATAGATATGAACAAACACTCAACACAATAATGAGGAAATGAAAGAGTTGAGGGAATAGAACCAGTAAGCTTGGTGAAGACAATGATTTGGTAGACCAGTTCCAACAGCTGTCTCGGTTATACGTCTGGTTGGAGCGGCTGAGTATTTAAACTCGAGGACACACAGTCCGGACACCCGATCGCCGAAAGCACGCAGCTCAGACACCAAGTCCTCATGTATTCTCCTTGAACTAAGGTCACATGACCTCGTCCAATCACTCGTGGTAAGTCTTCAGCGACTTCCAAACCTTCACAGACTTCGGTCACTCGGCGATCCACAATTCCTCTTGGATGCTCTAGACCATGACGCCTAACCGTCTGGAAGAAGCACAATCTTCAAAGGTAACAAGCGTCGGATCCACGCAGATCAATCTCTTCATGATGCTCAATCACTTTGGGTTTGTAGGGGTTTGGTTTTGGGTTTTCCTCACTCGATGATTTTCGCCAAAGTCCTCGGAGGATGGGTTGCTCTCAAATGACAAGTGTCAAGTTCTCTCGAGCAGCCAACCAGCTAGTGGTTGTAGGGGCGGCTATTTATAGCCTAGGGAGCAGCCCGACATGATAAGACATAAATGCCCTTCAATGATATGACCGTTAGGCGGATAAGATATTTTAAGACAGTCAAGGCGTAGTACAAAGAACGGTCGGAAATTTAAGGTACAAATTCCTCGTACTATCATGTTCTCATCGTAGGCAATCCAAGACTGGCGAATTCCTAACTCCTCGGTCAAGATAAATTCTCAACGACCGGTAAGAACTTCGCCTCTATCATCAAGAAATTGACTGAATCTGTATGAGATTTCAAAGGCTTCACTCGAAGAGATTGGTAGGTGTAGGATTTTGAGCTGAGCATCACATGGAAATTTTTCCTTAGTATTTCCTCGACCCCCTTTAACAGTATGGTGTTTCCTATGACTTAAGAAAGAGAAAATGAAACTACGAAAACAAAAGTCTTCATGCTTCATGTTCCTCAATTGAATACCAAGTCTTCAAGGTCACACCAATTTCTTCACTTTCAAAGTCTTCAGAAAGTATTCAGAATACCAAAGTCTTTAGTCGAAGAACTTCATTTTTAGGGGTCGACTTTCTCTGTAAATATCAAACTCCTCATAGACTTATAGACCTGTGTACACTCATAAACACATTAGTCCCTTAACCTATAATTCTTCAATACACCAAAATCACTAAGGGGCACTAGATGCACTTACAATCTCCCCCTTTTTGGTGATTGATGACAATATAGGTTAAGTTTTCAACAGGGATAAACATATGAAGTGTAAATACTGATATTGAGGAATTTGATTGCAAGATATAGAAGAACTCCCCCTGAAGATGTGCATAGTGAGGAATTTGCTTTTGAGGCACTGCACATTTGAAGAGTTGAATCATGGAGATCTCCCCCTATACCTTGTAATTCATACACACATTTGACATATAATATGAAGAATTTGAAATGCATGATGAAATATGGTGACTGATGTAATTCAGCATGCGTGTATTAACATATAACGAGGAATAAGCATGCAGAGGAACACATCAAAAGTATCAGATCACCATTGGGTTTAAGATTACAACTCGATCCAATAAAAGTTTCAGAAGAACAAGAGTTGTAACTTAGCAAAAAAAAAGCCCATATAATAAACCCGCTTGAAGACTAACTCAAATTTCTCCCCCTTTGTCATCGAATGACCAAAAGGATCGAAACTGAGGACTAACGCCCCTGAAGAATATCAAGTTCATGGAGGAGCGCCAGCGTTGTCAGGATCGGTTGTCGTAGTAGGGCCTGCCGCAGTGTCGTCCAAGTCTTCATTTTCATTAGTGTCGCGCGATGAAGAATAGGAGCTGGCCACCAAGGAAGGAACCTTGACCTTCTTGAATTTCTTCGGTGGAGGTGCGCACCACCAAATTCTTCCTTGAGACCCATGTTCTTCGATCTTCTGCATGTAGAGATGAGATACAACAGTCCAGTGCGGTTGAAGGTTTCATGGAGGTAGTATTGGTTTTTCTTCACCGCATTGTGTGTTGAGGTCATGTTGTGAAGAATTGAACCAAACCGACGCTTGACCCATTTATGATTGCGATCAACTTTCGATGAAGACCGAGGAGTAACTCACGATCACCATCATCCCGGTGCCGTGGCTTGAGGATTTTGCTTGGCAGAGTTGTTGGCGGCAGAGTCATGTGTGGCACAGTCATCATTGGTGGAGTAGGATGCAGCCTTGCGAAATTCACCATCCAATGGACGAATGCCTTCATCTATCACAGCAGTTGCCTTGCCTTTGTCATCAGTGGAGGAAAATGTCCGTTTGAGGACTTCAATTGGAGGCAAGTAGCTGCAGTGGTTAAGAGTATCAGCCTTGTAATTGAGTGAAGGCCTTGCCTTGATGAACCTCATAATCCATGGTGCATAAGGCTTCAGCTCAAAAGGTGACATAGCAATGTTTGCCAGAGTCCTCATGAAGAAATCATGGAAGTTGACGGGAACGCCATGAATGATATTGAAAAGCATATTCTTCATGATGCCAACGACTTCTTCATCATTTGAGTCGTGGCCTTTGATAGGACTCATTGTCTTCGCTGAATGCGATAGACAGTCCGAGGCACATCTGATAATTCCTTGACGAGGAATTTGGTTCGAGGGCCTGCCACGCTTCAAAGGCTTCATCGAACTTGCATGTAGTGATTTGTAAGCTCAGTTCATTTGTAGATGCAACGAGCACCATCAAGGGGAGGACTGAGTGGGAGGGCACGAAGCAATTCAGTTGCTGGTGCCTTGTAGTGAGTATTTTCCGTCATCCAGTCCAGTACCCATGAGTTCACATCTTCAGAATCTCCGGTGATGTGCAGCGTCGATAGAATTAAAGAATGAGTTCTTCATTCCAATCACGATGTCGGCAGAAATTCAGCAATCCAAATCATGAAGAACACCGAGGACCGGCTCAAGCCCGGCAGAGATTCCATGTCCACGTGAGGAATATGTGCATGATTGAAGACTTTGTCTTTGTTGAATAGCACAGAGGAATAGAAGTTGGCTTGACTAGCAGTCCAGAAACGCCTCTTCCTTATGCGAGCAGAGTCATATGGGTTGTAGTCAGTGAAGAACACATGCTCGCCGAAGAAATCTTCAGCCTTGAACTTTTGCTTCGTTGAGAATGGATTCTTTGGCTTTGGCAGTGGAGTGTCAGTGAGTTGCATCACGACCTCAGGAATCGCAATCTCAGGTTCTTCAGGCTGAGGATTTTCTGGTTCCTCTTCATATGCAGTCTGCATGTACAAGGGAGTAGCAAGATCGCTTTCTTCAAAGACTAGTGGCTGGAATTTCTTCATGCACTGACGAGGTGGGATGAGTTTCTTGAGCCCATTTGAACTGTTGGTGCAGGGGTGAGAATTTGTTGTATTGGAGTGAAGAGTGGAGAATTTGGATGCCGATGTCCCAAAAGTCATCGCTCATCACCGGCGTTGTGCTTCCAATATCCACGCCTTCTTCAATTTCTTTAACGCCACCTCTTCACCGTGAACTGAGGCATTGGCGAGGAAATGATTGGTGTTGAAGGGATCGCATCCACTTCAATTTCTTCATCAATCTGCTCTGACGAAGCAGCAAAATGATTATCTTCATGAGATCCGCTAGGGATCTCATATTCTTCACCAAAAGGAACAAGGTCCTTTGATGGTATGGAGGAAATCGGAACAACATCAATCGGATTTTCAAAAGAGCTTGTCATAGGCTTCATCTTCTTTGGAGCTGAAGATTCTGAAGCAGTTGATGCTTTCCTTTTCTTCACTGCAGCTCGCTCTGCAGCCTTGGTCTTCTTCACATCTAATGCAGATGGAAGGATAGGAGTTTGTGTAGGCACAGGAGGAGCTGAGAAATCTGTTTGAATTTCCTCAGGCGCAACTGATGCAGTTGCCCTGACTTCTTCAGTTTCTTCAGGTGCACCATAGTGGATGCCCTGGCAATTTCTTCAGCGATTGGAATGGAGTCATCAGCCCTGGAACTAGCATTGTCTTCAGCAGGCTGAAAATCATCAGCGGTGCTGGCATGTTCTTCAGTAGGCTGAGCAGAGGCTCCAGCCTGAGGAACTTCTTGTTGCGTTGGAGCTGCAACATTTCTGAACTTCTTGGTCAGGTTTACAAATCTGACTTTGGCTACTTGCCAATCAGCATAGTAGGCATCAAAGTCATCGCTGAGGGCTTTGATTTCAGACTGGATTTTGAGAAGATCATCACGTGTCATTCTGACAACATTTTTCCTCAGGAACTTCTCTTTTCTAAACTGAGCCTTCTTGATCTGCCTTGCCTTCTCAAATTTCCATTTCTCTTCAGAAATGAAATGGCTCAGCATGTGACTTTGGCCAGGAGTCAAATGAAAATCAGGCATAGGTGTCTCTAGATCCTTGTGCCAGAGATCAATGTACTCGAGGATCGCCCTTGGATCCAAAAGCAGTGGCACAGGTGTGCCTTTGGCTCTAGCGGCCCTTTCTTGTCTGCCTCTGATGATTTCTGCAAGTTCATCATCATCAACTTCATCGTCAGATGGCACTTGGAAGGCAACCTGTTTCTTCTTCGGACTTGGCCGAGGACCTCGACCAGTCAAGCCTTTTTCTTCAGCAGTGGGGCCTGATGAAGAATTTGGTGCAGCTGAGGAACTTGCTGAGACACCAGAGGCAATAGAGATGCCTGCAGTCCTTTGGCACGTGGCCAGATGGACAGGTGCTGAGGACTTTGGAGGAGCTGCTGAGGACTTTGGAGGAGGAGCTGAGGAATTGGGAGGAGCAGGAGCAGCATGAGGAACTGGCCGTGAGGGCATTGAAGATTCTGGCCGTGAGGGCATTGCTGAGGATTTTGGCCGTGAGGGAACTGTTGGTGAAGCACTTGGCTTGTGCGCTGGCTTCTTTGCCATTGATTTTCTGGGCTTGACAGGGGCCTTAGTGGCAGCAGCAGTAGCAGAGTCTTCATTGAATTTCCTCACTGCTTCTTTGGCTTGTCTCGCCAACTTGGCTTGGCGCTTGGCCCATTCTTCAGGAAAATCCTCACCACGCTTGATGTTTGGTGGGGTCGACTTCTTGGCCAAAGCCAATGGAGCTCTTGGGCATGGAGGATTAAGACCGAATTTCTTCATATACTTTGAAGTAACATACCTGTACTCCCTCCATTCTCTTGCCCATCTCCTTTCAATCCTCTGTATGTGCACCTTGCGCTGATTTTTGTTCTCCTTTCCGAACTTGGCCTCATCAGGTGTGCAATAGTCAGCATATATGTCCTCAGGTATTTCAAAAGCAGTCATGACCTCATGCCTCTTTCATCCTTTCTGTGGCTTCTTACCGTCAGCCATATTCTTCAGATGAGGAATTTGAACAATTGAATTCTCTGAAGAAGTGTGCAACTTTTCTTCGAGGAACGCTGCAAATGATTTAAGTTGATGAGAACCTAGTGGTTCAGCAACGGACATGAGTACCTGTGAACAGAGTATAGTTGCGAGGAATTTGGAGAGGTCATATGCGTTCTCAGAAGGTTTTTCAAAAAGAACAAGTTTGAGGAATTTGACCAGATGAGCCTTGAAGAATTTCACTAAGCGATCTTTGTCTTAGGTTCCACAGTTGTATAGATCGAGGATCCACACAATTGAAGAATCTTGAAGAAAAATCATTGCTTAGAGAAACGTATCAAGAGCATATTACGTTTGAGGTGTTCATATGTGTGAAGATTTGAAGAATAAACACCTTTGAAGATTTTTCAGGAAGGTTTGAGAATCAAAGCGAGTAATAAAAGTAAATTTTAATTACCCGAACTGAAGAACATGACGAACTGAGAAATGTAGATTAGAAGTTCGTCAGTTCAGATCTCCCATGCCCTAACTCGGCGGAGGAAGACAGCTACGGTGGCGGCGGAGTGAAGATTTCTGCGGTCGGCGCGAGTACGACGGCGACGAGGTCGAGGCAGTAAAGCTCTTCCTCACCGGCGACGATGGAGTAGCAGCGGCGCTAGGGTTTCAGAATATCGAGCGAGAGAGAGAGAGAGCGGTCGAGCGGAGTAAAGGAAGTGAGGAAGGGGAGAGGGGGTATATATAGCCATGGAGAAAAACTGTTCGCCCACAGATTTTGGACAAACGTGCCCCTGACCCTTCTCATTTGCTTGACATGTGTCACCCACGTACTTAAAAGTGGAGATCGTGTTAGATCATGGGTGAATAGATAAGTCTATCGTAGGAAGCGGAACGGATTGAGCGGCAAAACCGAAAATTTGGATAAGATAAGTTAAAAGTTCTGTTCGCAATTTCTTCAGCTGACAAGGACACAGTGAAGATTTTGAACGAGTTTCAAATATAATGCACATGAAGAATTTGTGAATAGATTGGGTTGAGTATAGCATAGAGGGGGAAGGGTCCGATCACATTCACTTAGCAGAAAATGCAACTTGAAGAAATAGCCATAAGTGAATGCTGCAGAGGACATAAACCCATATATATATAAGAATGAAGATTTTGCAAATTTGAAGATTCACTTAACGGAAACAGTGAAGATTTTGCAAATTTGAAGAATTTGAAAAAATGAAGAATTTTAAAACTGAGGAAAAACTCAAATTGAAGATTTTCAACTTTGGTGGTGGCGTGTCCCACCGTATAAGAATGATGATTTCAGACACCGCGTACAATTGTTGTAGGGTTCTGAGAATCAAATTCTTCACACTTAGAGTGTTATTCTTCATTGATTGAAGAAAAATGTTTCTTCATGTGTTGCACATCTAAGTCATCAATTTTGCATAAGTGTTAGGGTGAGTGTCCTTTTCAAAGAACATTCGAAGATTCTAAGATATTTAGCTCACACCGCAACTTGCTAAATCTTTTCTCATCCAAGGGCTTTGTGAAGATATCGGCTAGCTGTTCTTCAGTCTTCACATGATCAATAAAGATGTCGCCCTTCAACACATGATCGCGAAGAAAATGATGACGGATCTGAATGTGCTTCGTCTTCGAGTGCTGAACTGGGTTGTGAGCAATCTTGATGGCACTCTCATTGTCACAGTAGAGAGGCACATTCTTCACATTGATGCCGTAGTCCTTGAGAGTTTGCTTCATCCACAGCAATTGAGCACAACAAGAACCAGCAGCAATGTACTCAGCTTCCGCAGAGATGCGGTGATACGCAGTTCGCTTCTTCGAGGACCAACAGACCAAAGATCGTCCGAGGAAATGACAAATACCAGATGTTGACTTGCGGTCCACACGATCACCAAAGATAGTCGAGTCGAATATCCAATGAGATCAAAAGTAGAGCCCTTGGGGTACCATAATCCTAGTGTTGGTGTGTGAGCTAGATATCAAAGAATATGCTTCACAGACCTTATGGTGTGATTCCTTCTGTAGCTTGAAATCGGGCACACATGCAAACACTAAGCATTATATCCGCCTAGATGCACATAAGTACAATAAAGAACCAATCATGGAGCGGTATACCTTGTGATCAAGTCAATACCATTTTCATCAAGGCATAGATGGCCATTTGTGGGCATTGGAATTTTGACGCCTTTGCAATCTTGCATGCCGAATTTCCTCAGAACATCCTTGAGGTATTTCTCCTGAGATATGAATATGCCATTGTGTTGTTGACGAATTTGAAGACCTAAGAAGAATTTCAACTCTCCCATCATAGACATTTGATATTCTTCACTCATCATATAGGCAAATTCATCACTATAACGCTGGTCAAGACAGCCAAAGATAATATCATCAACGATATTTGGCACACAAACAGTTCACCATCATAAGATTTAGTAAAGAGAGTAGGGTCGAGTGAACCGAGTGTGAAGCCATTCTTCACAAAGAATTCCTTCAAAGTATCATACCACGCCTGGGGCCTGCTTTGAGGCCATAGAGGGCCTTGTTGAGTCTCAAGACTTTGTCGGGATTCTTTGGATCTTCAAAACCAGGGGTTGAGCAACATATACTTCTTCCTCAAGCTTACCATTGAGGAATGCACTTTTCACATCCATTTGATATAAAGTGATATTATGATGGTTAGCATAAGCAAGTAATATATGAATAGCCTCAAGTCTAGCAACAGTGCAAAAGTTTCATCGAAATCAATTCCTTCAACTGTGTGTAGCCTTGAGCTACAAGTCGTGCCTTATTCCTCACCACAAGGCCATTTTCATCTTGCTTGTTGCGGTAGATCCACTTTGTGCCAATGATATTATGCTTGCGAGGATCTCGGACGTTTGACCAGTTCCTTACATTGTTGAGCTTGAACTGATGTAATTCTTCTTGCATGGACTGAATCCACTCAGGCTCTAGAAATGCTTCATCTACCTTAGTGGGCTCTGTGATAGAGACAAAAGCATAGTGCCCACAAAAGTTAGATAAACGTGAAGCTTTTGAGCGTGTGAGAGGACCTGGTGCTTCAATGTCATCGATGATCTTGTCAACTTGCACTTCTTTTGCAACGCGAGGATGGGCTGGTTGTCGTCGAGGAATTTGATCAGATTTTCTTCAAAGACCATTTTCTTCAAAGATTATCTTCAGGTGCACCAGCTCGATGTTCTTCGCGTTCTGGAATGAATTCTTCTGCAGATTCTTCAGTAGGGATTACATCCTTAGTTGCCTTGAACTTGATAGATTCCTCAGGTGCTGGTTCATCTATCACAGAAGGTAGGTGCTCTCTTTGCAGCCATTAGTTTCATCGAATCAAGACATCTACAGCTTCAACAATCTTGTGAAGAACATTGTTGAAGACTCAGAGGTGTGTCGAGTCCTTTCCGTAACCAAGCATAAACCTTCATGTGCTTTCGGTGCAAATTTAGCATTGTGATGAGGATCTCTAATCCAGATTTAGCAATCAAGACTTTGAAATAACTCACATTGGGTTTCTTGTCGTGAGGAGTTCATAGGCGCCTTCTTGAAGAATTTGTGAAGATATACTGCTGATTATGTGGCACGCGGTATCAATTGCATCAATCCAAAACGACGAGGCGCTTTGTATTCATCAAGCATAGTGCGAGCCATCTCAACAAGAGTTCTGTTCTTGTGATCCACGATGCCATTTTGCTGAGGAGTATAGGGAGCAGATAACTCATGAGTAATACCAAGTTCATCAAGATAGTCATCAAGACCGGAATTCTTGAACTCAGTTCCATTGTCACTCCTGATGTGCTTGATCTTCACACCAAAGTTGGTTGAAGCCCTCGAGGAAAATCATTTGAAGACTTCCTGCACTTCATGTTTGCAAGTGACAATGTGTACCCATGTGTAACGAGAGTAATCATCAACAATAACAAAGCCATGTAGAGATGCATCATTTGTGACTGCTCAGTAATGATTAGGACCAAAGAGGTCCATGTGAAGCAATTCGAATGGACGAGTAGTGGTCATGATAGTCTTCGCCGGATGCTTGGCCTTGGTCATTTTTCCAGCTTCACGTGCTCCACACAAGTGATCCTTGAGGAATTTGACATTCTCAATGCCAATGACATGCTTCTTCTTCGCAAGCGCAGTAAATTCCTCATGCCTGCGTGACCAAGTCGTCGATGCCATAGCCAGCCTTCTCAATCTTTTGCAAGTAGACACACGGCTGGTTGTGGTCCCAGAGAGAAATCAACAATATATAAGTCTCCTCTCCTAAAGCCTTCAAGACTTTGGAATTGTCACTTCCATAATCACAACACAATGATACTTGCCAAAGACAACAACCATATCAAGATCACAAAAGCATTGAGATCGACATGAGGTTGTATCCTAAGGACTCAACAAGCATGACTTTGTCCATGTGTATGTCCTTAGAGATCGCAACCTTACCAAGACCCAATACCGACTTTTGCCTTTGTCAAGAAAGATGATATGCTTCAGATGTGACGGTGATAAGGAGCATCCATCAATAGGTTCTTGTCACCAAATATGTGATTTGTACATCCACTATCGAGGACCCACTCATTTGCTTTGGGTTGATCATCCCGCAGATGAATTAGTGCAACTTACGATCTCATATACTTCATCGGTGAAGAATATGATATCAAATTCATCGATGAATTTCATCAAGCAAAGAAACAGATATAGCAAGATGAGGACGTGTGAAATGAAAGTTCATTTCTTCATGATTAGCTCGTCCTTTCGTGCAATGTTGTCGTCCCCAAAAGAAATTCTTCAGACGTTAAAGCTAGTCCGAGACCTGACCTCGCAGAAGAGATTAGTTTTTTTCTTCACCACCCACATCTCAAGGGGTGGCAAAGAGTTCATCACTCTACGAGCTCCATATGAGAATGGTGGCATAGAAGCCAATCCATTTCGCTTTCACATAAGATGGGTTAGGTAAGCATATGAATAAGCGAGAAATTCTTCGAGGACTTATGAACATATTGGTTTGAAGAATAATGCACATATTCATAGCCCTTAGCTCTACCTCACGAAATGAGTTGTTAGCACGATGATAATCATATGAGGACTTTGATCCTTTTGAGGGATTTGATCCACGTGAGGACTTTGGTCCGTATGAGGACTTGGATCCATATGAAGAATTTGGTCCATATGAAGAGTTTGATCCGAGGTTCTTATTCTTCACAGGTGGTGTCATGAGGACATTCACCTGAAGACTTTCAAGGCACTTCTTGGGAACCCAGATTTTCTTCATAGGAGAACCGTTCCTGCAGTTAGTGCCAACATATCTAGCAAATACTTCACCATTCTGATTTTTGAACAGTTTATAGTTGGAGTGAAATGACTCATCGTAAGAATGAGGAGATTCACATGTAAAGCCAGATAAGTTAGATGGATCAACTGAGGTCCCTTTGCAGCAACCCATGAGGTCTTGGGGTACCGCTCAAAGCTTCCAATATGTTCCATCAAGATTGAGTTTCCTCTCAAAGGCAATACCCTCTTTCCTAGGGTTCCTGTTGAGGATCTGCTTTTAAGCACGCCACAAAGAGTCTCGATGCCCTTTGAGGCTTTTGTACATGCCTGTCATGTACAATTCCTTCACCCCGCATCGTCAAGGATACTAGCAATGTCCTCAGATGAGGAATTAGTGAAAACAGGGACAAGTGAAGAATTTGTAACAGTTGAAGCATTTGAACATTCAGGTGAAGAATTAGCAGATTCACGTTCAATGCACTTTAAGCATGGAGGAACAAATTCTTCCTGAGAAGCGCTGATTTGTTGAGCTAGCAATGAATCGCGCTCCTTCTTAAGATCTTCATAACTCACTCTTAGCTTCTCAAGATCTTGCTTCTTTTGAAGAAACTCATAAGAAAGCTTCTCATGATCAGATAAGAGAAAGTTATGATGACTTTGAAGGCTGTCAAACCTAGACTGAACTGAAGATTTTCAGTCAGGGCTTTAGTGCGATCCATTTATTCACCCAACATATCATCACTTTTGTCTAGCATGTTTTGAACCTTTTCAAAAGCCCTTTGTTGTTTTACAGCAATCTTAGCAAGTTTAGAGTAGCTGGGCTTGAGATCTTCATCAGATTCATTTTCACTAGATTCACAGGAGGTATATTTGAGTACCTTGGCACCCTTTGCCATGAAGCAATAGGTGGGAGCGTAGTCATCACTATCTTCATCAGCTTTTTTGGTGAGGTCAGTTTCTTCAGAGTTGAAGATGGACTTGCTGACGAATGCAGTAGCGAGAGCCAGACTCACCACACTAGACTCGGACTCCTCTGATGCCTCCTCTTTCTCATGTTCCTCAGATTCAGCTTCAGAGTCCATTTCCTTGCCAATGAATGCCCGAGCCTTCTTGGAGCTGCTCTTCTTGTGAGATGAAGACTTCGAGGATTTTGATGATGAAGATTTTGACGATTTCTTCTTCTTCTTAGCATCATCAGAAATGTAATCCTTATATTTCTTCTTCTTTAATTCCTTTTCCCACTGAGGACAATCTTGAATATAGTGACCAGGTTTCTTGCATTTATGGCATAGCCTTCTCTTATAGTCACTGGATGAGGAATCACTGCTCCTTGAGGATTTTCCAAAGCGACCACGTCTTGAGAACTTTTGGAACTTCTTCACGAGCAGTGCTAGCTCCTGGCTTAATTCTTCGTGGTCACCAAGGCTACTACCGTAGTCTTCACAATCAGATTCGCATACAGCCTTGGCCTTCGTGGCACGGATTTGCCATAGCTAGAACCATAGAGATCTCTTTTTTGAGAAGTCGAACTCATGAGTATTTAGCCTCTCGAGGATATCACCGGATCAAGTGACTTGTAGTCAAGACGTTTGTATCATCAAGCTAGAGTATCAAATGAGGAATCAAGCTTATCTCAATAATTTCTTCACCACCTCATGGTCGGTGATGTCAAGGGCACCAAGCGCTTGAAGCTCATTTGAGATGTCGATGAGGCGATCAAGGTTTGTTGAACATTTTCATTGTCGAGTCTTTTGAAGCGGTTGAAGAGATTATGAAGAACATCAACTCGAGAGTCACGCTGAGTTGAGACTCCTTCATTTACTTTGGACAGCCTCGTCCCAGATGAGCTTAGCAGTTTCAAAGCAATACTCTTCCATACCGTGCTTTGCTCAGATGGCCACATATGATATTCTTCGCTTGATAATCGAGTTGCTTGAATCTCTTCACATCGGTAGCGCTCAAAGGAGGGTGAGACAGAGGGAACACCATTTTCCACAACATACCGTAGATCGTTGTCAATTGCCTCAAGATGCATTCGCATCTTGTTCTTCCAAAGAGGGGTAGTCCGCACCATCAAAGGTAGGACACCCAGCCGAGACCTTGATCATACATGCGGTCGACATAACTAAAACTCCGTGGTTAAACTAAAATCACACGTAACAAGGGAGTACCTCGCCCGATACCAATTGAAAGTGCTATATCGACTAGAGGGGGGGTGAATAGGCGATTTTATGAATTCTTCATCGAGGAATTTGCCGGTGAGGAAATTCCTTAGCGAAGAACTACTTGCAAATGAATAAGTACTCAAGTAAGCATAACAGAATACGTGCATGGTCATCATGATGAAATGAAGACAATCACAGAGTACGTAAAGCGTAATCACAGGATAACACAAGATGAAGACAAACAGATCAAGAAATTGAACTGAGGAAATTGAGAAAGTCTTCAACAAAGTCTTCAAAACAGATATGAACAAACACTCAACACAAGAATGAGGAAATGAAAGAGTTGAGGAATAGAACCAATAAGCTTGGTGAAGACAATGATTTGGTAGACCAGTTCCAACTCATTGTCTCAGCTTGTACGTCTGTTAGAGCGGCCGAGTATTTAAACTCGAGGACACACAGTCCCTAGACACCCAGCCGAAAGCACGCAGCTCAGACACCAAGTCCTCACCGTGATGCTCCTTGAACTAAGGTCACACAGACTCGCCCAATCACTCGTGGTAAGTCTTCAGCGACTTCCAAACCTTCACACACTCGGTCACTCGGTGATCCACAATTCCTCTTGATGCTCTAGACCATGACGCCTAACCGCTTGGAAGAAGCAAAGTCTTCAAAGGTAATAAGCATCGGATCCATGCAGATCAATCTCTTCAAGGATGCTCAATCACTTTGGGTTTGTAGGGGTTTGGTTTTGGGTTTTTCCTCACTCGATGATTTTCGCCAAAGTCCTCGTGAGGATGGGTTGCTCTCAAATGACAAGTGTCAAGTTCTCTCGAGCAGCCAACCAGCTAGTGGTTGTAGGGGCGGCTATTTATAGCCTAGGAGCAGCCCGACATGATAATACATAAATGCCCTTCAATGATATGACCGTTAGGTGGATAAGATATTTTGAGACAGTCATGCCAGAGCACAACAACGGTCGGAAATTTGAGGTACAAATTCTCGTGGCTATCATGTTCTCACTGTAGGCAATCCAGACCGGCGAATTCCTAACTCCTCGCCGTAATAAATTCTTAGTGACCGTAAGAACTTCGCCTCTCACATCAAGAAATTGACTGAATCAGTATGAGATTTCCAAAGGCTTCACCAAGAGATTGGTAGGTGTAGGATTTTGAGTTGAGCATCACATGGAAATTTTTCCTTAGTATTTCTCGACCCCTTTAACAAGACGGTGTTTCCTATGACTCAAGAAAGAGAAAATGAAACTACGAAAACAAAAGTCTTCACGCTCATGTTCCTCAAATGAATACCAAGTCTTCAAGGTCACACCAATTTCTTCACTTTCAAAGTCTTCTAAAGTCTTCAAAATACCAAAGTCTTCAAATAAGAACTTCATTTTTAGGGTCGACTTTCTCTATAAATATCAAACTCCTCATAGACTTATAGACCTGTGTACACTCATAAACACATTAGTCCCTTAACCTATAAGTCTTCAATACACCAAAATCACTAAGGGGCACTAGATGCACTTATAGTGAACCGTTATGTGATGAAGTCAGAGCATGATTTATTTATTGATTGTCTTCCTTATGAGTGGCGGTCGGGGACGAGCGATGGTCTTTTCCTACCAATCTACCCCCCTAGGAGCATGCGCGTAATACTTTGCTTTGATAACTTGTATATTTTTGCAATAAGTATATGAGTTCTTTATGACTAATGTTGAGTCCATGGATTATACGCATTTTTCTTCCTTCCACCATTGCTAGCCTCTCTAATACCACACACTTTTCGCCGTATCATACACCCACCATAAACCTTCCTCAAAACAGCCACCATACCTACCTATTATAGGCATTTCCATAGCCATTCCGAGATATTATTGCCATGCAACTTTCCACCATTCCGTTTATGACACGCTCCATCATTGTCATATTGCTTAGCATGATCATGTAGTTGACATCGTATTTGTGGCAAAGCCACCGCTCATAATTATTTCATACATCTCACTCTTGATTCATTGCATATCCCGCACATCACGGAGGCATTCATATAGAGTCATATTTTGTTCTAAGTATCGAGTTGTAATTGTTGAGTTGTAAGAAAATAAAAGTGTGATGATCTTCATTTTTAGAGCATTGTCCCAAGTGAGGAAAAGGATGATGGAGACTATGATTCCCCCACAAGTCGAGATGAGACTCCGGACGAAAAAAAGAGAGAAAAGAGGCCATAAAAAAAGAAGAGAAAAGGCCCAAAAAAATGAGAGAGAAAAAGAGAGAAGGGGCAATGTTACTATCCTTTTACCACACTAGTGCTTCAAAGTAGCACCATGATCTTCATGATAGAGAGTCTCTCATTTTGTCACTTTCATATATTAGTGGGAATTTTTCATTATAGAGCTTGGCTTGTATATTCCAATGATGGCTTCCTCAAAATGCCCTAGGTCTTCGTGAGCAAGCGAGTTGTATGCACACCCACTTAGTTTCTTTTGTTGAGCTTTCATATACTTATACCTCTAGTGCATTCGCTGTATGGCAATCCCTACTCACCACATTGATATCTATTGATGGGCATCTCCATAGCCCGCTGATACGCCTAGTTGACGTGAGACTATCTTCTCCTTTTTGTCTTCTCCACAACCACCATTCTATTCCACTAGTGCTATATCCATGGCTCACGCCATGTATTGCGTGAAGATTGAAAAGTTTGAAAATGTCAAAAGTATGAAACAATTGCTTGGCTTGTCATCGGGTTGTGCATGATTTAAATACTTTGTGTGGTGAAGATAGAGCATAGCCGCACTATATGATTTTGTAGGGATAACTTTCTTTGGCCATGTTATTTTGAGAAGACATGATTCCTTTGTTAGTATGCTTGAAGTATTATTATTTTTATGTCAATATGAACTTTTATCTTGAATCTTTTGGATCTGAATATCATACCACAATTAAGAAGAATTACATTGAAATTATGCCAAGTAGCACTCGCATCAAAAATTATCTTTTTATCAATTACCTACTCGAGGACGAAAGGTGAATTAAGCTTGGGGATGCTTGATACGCTCCAACATATCTATAATTTTGATTGCTCCATGCTATATTATCTACTGTTTTGGACATTATTGGGCTTTATTATTCACTTGTATATTATTTTGGGACTAACCTATTAACCGGAGGCCCAGCCTGAATTGCTGTTTTTTGCCTATTTCGTAGTTTCGCAAAAAGGAATATCAAACGGTGTCCAAACGGAATGAAACCTTTGGGAACGTGATTTTTAGGAAGATTATGATCCGGGAGACTTGGACCCTACGTCAAGAAACAAAAGAGGAGGCCACGAGGTAGGGGGGCACGCCCACCCCCTAGGGCGCGCCCTCCACCCTCGTGGGCCCCCTGTTGCTCCACCGACGCACTCCTTCCTCTTATATATACCTACGCACTTCAAACGATCATATACGGCCAAAACCTAATTCCACCGCCGCAAACCTTCTGCACTCCATGAGATCCCATCTTGGGGCCTGCTCGAGCTCACGAGGGGGCACCCATCACGGAGGGCTTCTACATCAACACCATAGCCTCCGATGAAGTGTGAGTAGTTTACCTCTGCACCTTCGTCCATAGTTAGTAGCTAGATGGCTTCTTCTCTTTTGGATCTCAATACAATGTTCTCCCCTCTCTCGTGGAGATCTATTCCATGGAATCTTATTTTCACTACAAAAAGACACATCCGTGACATTTTGTGCCGAACAATTTTTTTCTCATCATACATATGACACTTCTATGACGATAATTGTGACAAAACCCGTATCATCATAGATGTGGTGGGCTCCTACTTCTATGACAAAAATCATGACAGAAATGGGCTTTTCGGCCCTAGGCGGGCCGGAGACGCAGCTGCTGACATTCTTTGGGCTGCCCATGACGGAAAAACCGTGGTAGAAGCAAGGGGAGGAAAATTTCGGGAGTTCCTGTTACGGTGGGAGGTCGGGGCCGAAGCGATGCATCGCTTTCTCGTGACACGCACGCTGCAAAAGCGTAGGCGCTATTCTAATCGAACCCGAGCGAGGCGTTGGGCTCTAATCAACCCGAAAGCGATTGACCGCAGTTACGCTACATCGAACCCGAGCGATCGATCGATGGCTGTTAATCGAACCCGATCAAGCGATTCTTCACTACTGCTAAATCAAGCCGATCGATTGGATGAACAAAGGAGCGTTGTGGTGGGGGGTTGGATGAATAAGGAGCGGTGGCGCTTGCCTCGGATGAACAGACCCCGTGGTGTGGAGGGCTGGATGAACAGAGACGGTGGAGGGTGGCCGTGGAGGGGTGGTTGAACAGACCCGTGATGTGGAGGGTTGGATGAATAGTAGACGATGGAGGGTGCTCGTGGAGGGGTGGTTGAACAAGAGCCGGTGGAGTAAGCGCGGTGGAGGCCGGATGAACAAGAGCCCGTGGAGGCCGGAGGAGGTTGACGGCTGCCGTGGAGGCCGGAGGAGGTCGACGGTGGAGATGAACAGATCCCGTGGAGTCCTGCTTTGCGGCACGCCACACCCTCCCGGCGAACAGGACCCCTGCTTTCGATCAGAAGGCCCAACACAAGTCCGCTTTCGGTCCGCTTTTGCGGCACGCCACACCCTCCCGATCAACAGACTCCGCTTTCACCATAGGAGGTCCGCTTCTCCATTTTGCGGTATGCCACACCCTCCCGATCAACAGATCCCGCTTCGACCGTAGGAGGTCCGCTTCTCTCTGCTTTTGCGGACGCCACACCCTCCCGATCAACAGACCCTGCTCCAACGTGGCGGCCGAACACAAGGCTGTTTCTCCGCTCGCGGTTCGCCAGCCTCGCTTCCATCGCCTGTTCCGGCCCAAGCCGGTTGGCTCCCACGCTGCCTCCGCTGCCTCCCGATGAACACGACGCATTCCGCTGCCTCCCCATGAACACGACGCATTCCGCTGCTCTCCCATGAACACGACGACGACGTTGTTTCTCCATTCCGACACAGCCATGTACGATGCGCGAGTAGGCGTCGAGACCCTGCCCATATGTACGTGACGCGGTCAGATTTTCTTTCTTGCACCTCGCCACAGACGATGTGTACATGCTACATGCGCGCCTCTACTACGACATGTGCACGCCCTACAATGACCAGTATGTACGTAAACGTCACGACCAGAATGACAACGCCACGACGCTCGACCGTGGGTCCCGACCGTCGCACTTCCTTGCGTGCGAAGATGTAGCTGCTGGTCCCAGCAATGTGGGGCAAATCGTTTTTTGCCGGACGCACTTCCTTGCGTATGAAGATGTAGCCGTGGGTCCCAGCAATGTGGGGCTAATCGCTTTTTGCGGACGCACTTCCTTGCGTATGAAGATGTAGCTGGGTCCCAGCATGTGGGGCGAATCGTTTTTTTTGCCCGGACGCACTTCCTTGCGTGCGAAGGTGTAGCTGCTGGGTCCTAGCAGTCAGGGGGGTGAATCGTTTTTTTTGCCCGAACGCACTTCCTTGCGTGCGATGGTGTAGCAGGTGGGTCCCAGCAGTCGGGGGGCGAATCGTTTTTTTTTTCGGACGCACTTCCTTGTGTGCGAAGATGTAGCTAGTGGGTCCCAGCAGTCAAGGGGGCGAATCGTTTTTTTCCCGGACGCACTTCCTTGCGTGCGAAGATGTAGCTCGTGGGTCCCAGCAGTCAGGGGGCGAATCATTTTTTCGTGAAATACGGTGGCCCGTCCGATGGGTCCCCGCTGTCAGGTGGAGGAATAATTATTTTGCGCGTAATAAGGAGGCACTTCCTTGCGGCTGCCGTGGACCCAGCTGTCGGCCTCTCCACGCATACCCACGTCCGATGGAAGTCGCTCGACCACGTTGACCACGCCAGGCCGAGAGCACCACGGCGGTGGACGACGGCAAGGCCTAGGAAGGGGACGACGCGAGCCGGGAAGACGCGGCAAAGGATGCACACGCGAGAGGAGTACGAGGTTCACTGGTTCGGCGCGCTGCCGCCGCCGCAGAATAACATGGGGTGTGGGTGAGTGGAGGGATGGCCCGCCGCAGGTGGGAGTAGTAGGGGCGGTGAGGCCTCCACGACAAAGACAGCCGCCATGGGAGGCAGGAGCAAGCGGCACGACCGGCGCTGCTTTGGGCGGCCGGAGCAAGAAGACCAGAGGTTGAAGAAGCATGACGGCCGTTGGATGGACATCGACGGTCACCGCAGCTAGAATCGTTTATATTGACTAAGTTGACAAACCTTGGTACGCCAACTTAGTAGGCCCACAGCCAGCTTTAAACGGTGCGCCCGGATGTCGTGGGAGGAATCATTTTTGGGCGGTGAAGCTAGAATATCCGAGTTGAAGAAGAAGCACGACATCCGTTGGATGGACATCCAACGGCCACTGCTGCTAGAACCGTGTGTTGACTATAAGTTGACAAAGCCTTGCATACGCGTCAACTCTATTTTTTTAGGGGAAGCGTCAACTTAGGCAGAGAACTTATAGCCCTTTTGAGATTTGTAAGAATGTGTAGCCCATTTTTGAATTCTAATGGAATTTACTACATCCCATTTACAGTTTGTTAAAAGTACAGCCCATTTCAACCAACCGTTCAAAATAGAATTCAATAAAATTTCCCACATTTTGATGGGATCCGAAATATTTTTATCCCGAAATTTCTAGTCAGATTAAATACAATTTCAATATAAATTGATCTTACATAAAAATCCAACGAAACATTATGCTCGCAACAATTAATGAAATTAAAATTTTCAATATCCAAAAATAATAATTTATAAAGTAATCACGTGTTTGGTGCATTTTTTTATAGTTACTGCCCAGTTTTTACAATTACATCCCATTTATTATTTCTTAAAGCCCATTTTTCTTGTTAAGCCTAATGCATCCCTCCTAGGAAAGATTTGCAGCCCAGCGGGGCGGAGAATAACAACTTGACCTTGACTGGGTATTCCTAAAAAAAAGTATAGCTGGGCTAGCCATTTTCAGCTTGAAAAAAATTAATATCTGGGCTGGGCTAGACGGGCCACAACCCGCCAAGTTAATACCTGCAGCGATGTTTTCGTTGTTGTTCAGAGGAGAAAAATTAATATCTGGGCTAAATATCAAAAAACTCTGCACAAATACTGCTCAAGCTGCTTGGTCCTAGCTGTCAGCCGCTTCTTGTGCAATTCTCTCGTTTATTGACTACTCCAGAGGTTGACAATGGTGTGGGACCATGATGTCGGAAATCAGAGGAAGCAAAATAAATTTATATATATATATATATATATATATATATATATATATATATATATATATATATATATATATATATATATATATATATATATATATATATATAAATAAGGAGGCACTTATGCATTTAGAGGCTATGGACCTGGTGGGTCCCCATTGTCATCCTCTCCAAGTAAAGTCATCTCCTCGCCTGCAAGCTTTCTGCCTAAATAGATCGGTCATTTCGCCCGGCTTGTCGGGTGCAAAAGCGATTGTTCGCCTTCAAACAACACAAGTGCCGTCGTCCGCCCATCTGCCGCCCACATTAATGATACGTAGTTGCCAAGGCGGCTACTCCGCGCCACACATCCGCCCCTCCGCCCACCATTGCTATATAAACTGCTGCGCCGCCATAGCCGCAGCTCATCCGCATCCGCTCCTTTCTCCACCACACCAAGATTCCCCATCATGGCTTCCTCGCGCTCCAGCGTTCTTCGGGACGGGCGGACAATGGACCACAAGGAGATGGCAGCCATTGCTGCCGACCGGCTGGCCGGCAGGTAGCCGGAGGACGACGACGTCCCAATGGAGAACATGGTAGTCGACGATCCAGCGCCAACCCTCCTCCGCGCCATCTCGCGGCAGCATTGCACCATGACCATCGGCGAGGCTCGTGCTCAATATATGGACAGAGTGAGGCAGATGCGTGAGGAGCAGTTCCGGAGGCGCAGCCGACGCCGCCACACAACCACCATCTCCTCCAGAGCACCGCAGCGGACGAGCAGATCGCCGCGAGCGGGCGGAGCAGGAGGCGCTGCCGACTCGCACCGCCCCGCCCGCAAGGGCCGCCGAAGGCCGGCGGTACCGCATGCGGGTGGCGGAGGCTGCGCCGCCTACAAAGAGGCTAGCAAAGAGGGCGGCGAAGCGGGCGCTGTTTACAGAGACCGAGGACGAGGCAGAGGACGATGCCGGCTCGACGAGTCCTCGCTCCGCTGGCGCCGATGAGGCAGAGGACATCGCCGGCTCAGCTTGAGGCCCCACCTACCGCAACGTGGGGAGGATTTCCACCGCTCATTGGCGCCGCCCGCAGCAACGAGACAGAGGATATCGCGGCTCCGCCGAGGTCCTCCCCGCTGCCAACGAGGCCGCGCCACATAGAAAACGAGGAAGAGTAGAACACGGTAGGTTGCCGCCGCCGGTCCAAGTAAGGCCACCGCTGCTACCCTCCGCTTGAAGCCAAGCTAGGCAGGTTGACCATTGACGGCCGGTTAGCTTCTTGGCGGCAACGTGGAGTCGAGAGCTGTCTTGGAGAAGAACGCTGCTTCTACTTAATCGCTGGTGCGGTTGGTCGATCGACACGTGGGCCCAACAGCCACATGTCGCTTACGCAATCGCACTCGCAGCTAAGTCATCAAGCTTCGCTCGCTCAATGGACACAGTGGGTAGCTTCGTTAATTAATTATACCTCCAGCGCACCTTTTTAGTTGAAGAATGTATGAAATGTAATGAAATCTGCATGTTTATATGAAATCCGACCGTATTAATGAATTTGTTTTGATTAGTTCAATTTCTGTATCACCGGCATTGGATGAACATGCAAAACAATACGTACTAGCATTATTCCTGTGGTGATCACCTCGCTTGCAGCAGTTTCACATGTACTCCTCCGTCCTTTCTAGTCTGCATACAAGTTTTATCCGAGTCAAAGTATCTCTACTTGACCAATCTTATACAAAAAGTATGCACTTTCACAATGTGCAAGTAAAAGGAATGTATGAGTACAAAGAGTTTGAGCAGCTTTTAGCATTTCAGTACATTGCAATCAAACACATAGGCCTGGCAGTTCATAGAAAACATTCAAAACAATCGATGATTATGCATCTCAGTGACTCACATGTAAGAGGCAATATTTACTTCACAACTAAAGAATAAAGAAAAAATTGATCGATGCTGCTGACAGCAAAGGGCGTCCCATTCGAAAATATCAAACACATCTCTTTCTAAAATCAATGAGCAAAATTTGACAAGGTTGTCCCATTCCAAAATATCAAATGCCTACGATTGTGGAATGGGAAGGGTTTGCCATCAGTTCGGACATTGACATGGCACCTCGTGCTAAATAAACCAGCTGTTCTTTTTGTGCAGTTCCACCAAAATCAACCAAATTCACAGTAGCTTGTATGATTTCGCCTTATATGTTGCAACACCTTGAACTTATCGGCACCTCCTTTTTGTGGTGGAAATGAATGATTCGATGTATTCATGAACATTTTGTGCAGTTCCCATTGAAATCAAGTCGAGCACCCTGTTTGCACAAATACAAAATAGTGATTAGTATAAAGCAAACTGTACTATGATTTGACAGCTTCAACAGTACATACATGGTCCATGTAGAGCACACTTTTAAAAAATGGAACTCACCAGAAAGAATCCTAGAACAACATTGTACTCACAAGATCACAGCAAAAAATGGAGATTTGTCACCCTTCCGAGCTGAAGTTAGTTTGTTCTTGTGGGGAGTAATGTAACCATCCTTCAACTACTCCTTCCGATGAGAAGATAGACATGGCTTCTTCATCCCGCATAATCGGAACCAGTCACTTCACGTACTCCATATTCTTCTTCGAGGAAGATGATCCTGTTGTGCAAAGACAAGAGGACTACTAAATGCTAGCATCCATGTTTGCTCGAAAAAAGGAAAGGAAATATTTAAAACAACACGATGAAGCACTTCTCAAGGACAATACCACTTTTTCATGACAAGATCTAAACAGTAGCACAACACCAATAGAGATGGCAAAGCTCAATCATATGGATGAAATCAGTGGTAGTACCAACCTTTGTCGAGGCTGATTGTGTAGAGCATACAGGTGAAGCACTTCTCCGAACCATTTGTTGCTATCTACGGGGTGGCCATGCTTACTATATACTCCTCGATTAGTTAAATGTTTCCAACATCTTCTTGTGCAGTTCCACTAAAATATATGGTATCTTCAAAGAAGATCCCTGTTTGCACAAGTAGAGATAATTACGCATGGCATCAAATCAGTGGCAAAACAATTGCTCGTTCCAGCCATAGCAATAAATTAAGATGCAAAACTATATCATTACTTGTGTCATCATAGTCCCAGTGCTTCATTACAGCACCGGGAGTTGATTTTTGTTTTTCTCCACTTGTTCTTCCCCTTCATCACTTGGTTCAATAACAGACAAGCTTCGCCTTCAATGTAAGATTTGGCATGTCAATTAGGGAGCACAAGTATAGTACTAAACTTAATTTTCTAATGAAAGTGGCAAAATACAGGCCAGCAATTGTGAAATATCCTTATCTTACCTCAATGGGATATTACGGTGCACATACAGATTGGAAGTCTTGTCTCCATTTGTGCAGTTCACTAAAATCAAGCAACATTATCGTACAAGTAGCACAACATATGAAAGCACACTGCAGAATCATGTGAAAGAAGGCTAGTACTGACCTCTCATGATGCGAAATTCAAACAACTCCCAAGAACAAGATCTGAACCAAATTCGCCTTAACGGATAGGAAGTAAGATCTCCTCTTGTGCAGTTCCACTAAGATCAACTAATCAAGCAACGTTGTCGGTGTGACATTTTGGTTGAACTGCACAAAACACTCTTAAAACAAAAGTGTTTTGTGCAGTGCAACAAAAGGTCACAATGGCAACAAGGTGAAGTAGATAACCCTGTTTACACAGAGGTGCAAAGGAAACAATTAGTGGTCAATAATGGTGGATGACACAGAAGCCAACAAAAAGAAGCATCTGAAGGAAATATGCCCTAGAGGCAATAATAAAGTTATTATTTATTTCCTTATTTCATGATAAATGTTTATTATTCATGCTAGAATTGTATTAACCGGAAACACGATACATGTGTGAATACATAGACAAAACATATAGTCACTAGTATGCCTCTACTTGACTAGCTCATTAATCAAAGATGGTTATGTTTCCTAACCATAGACATGTGTTGTCATTTGATTAATGGGATCACATCATTAGAAGAATGATGTGATTGACTTGACCCATTCCGTTAGCTTATCACTTGATCGTTTAGTATATTGCTATTGCTTTCTTCATGACTTATACATGTTCCTCGTAACTATGAGATTATGCAAATCCTGCTTACGGAGGAACACTTTGGTGCTACCAAACGCCACAACGTAATCGGGTGATTATAAAGGAGTACTACAGGTGTCTCCAAAGGTACATGTTGGGTTGGCGATTTCGAGATTAGGATTTGTCACTCCGATTGCCTGGAGAGGCATCTCTGGCCCTCTCGGTAATGCACATCACATAAGCCTTGTAAGCATTGCAACTAATAAGTTAGTTGTAGATGATGTATTACGAACGAGTAAAGAGACTTGCCGGTAACAAGATTGAACTAGGTATTGATACCGACGATCAAATCTCGGGCAAGTAACATACCGATGACAAAGGAACAACGTATGTCGTTATGCGGTTTGACCGATAAAGATCTTCAGAGAATATGTAGGAACCAATATGGGCATCCAGGTTCCGCTATTGGTTATTGACCGAGAATAGTTCTAGGTCATGTCTACATAGTTCTCGAACCCGTAGGGTCCGCACGCTTAACGTTACGATGACCGCTTTATTATGAGTTTATAAGTTTTGATGTACCGGTTTGTTTGGAGTCCCGGATGTGATCATGGACATGACGAGGAGTCTCAAATGGTCGAGACATAAAGATTGATATATTGAAGCCTATGTTTGGACATCGAAGTGTTCCGTGAAATCGGCATTTTACGGAGTACCGGAGGTTACCGAACCCCCGGTGACCTAATGGGCCTTAGTGGGCCTAGTGGAGAAAGAGGAGAAGGGCCAAGGGCAGCACGCCTCCCCCAAGTCCGAATAGGACAGGAGGGGGCGCGCCCTTCCTTTTCCCTCTCTCCTCCCCCAAGTCCTAGTCCAACTAGGAAGGGGGAGTCCTACTCCCTGGGAGTAGGACTCCTCCCAGCTTCCTCCTAGGGCCGGCCGCACCCCTTGCTCCTTTATATACGGGGCAGGGGCACCCCATAAACACACAAGTTGATCTTCGGATCGCTCTTAGCCGTGTGCGGTGCCCCTCCACCATATTACACCTCGGTCATATCGTCATGAGTTTAGGCGAAGCCTGCGCCGGTAGAACATCATCATCGCCTGCACGCCGTCAGGTTGATGGAACTCATCCCCAACACTTTGCTGGATCGGAGTTCGGGATCGCCATCGAGCTGAACGTGTGCTGAACTCGGAGGTGCCGTGACGCTCGGTACTTGGATCGGTCGGATCGTGAAGACGACGACTACATCAACAGCGTTGTCATAACGCTTCGCCACGGTCTACAAGGGTAGTGGACAATACTCTCCTTCTCGTTGCTACGCATCACCATGATCTTGCGTGTGCGTGGGAAAATTGTTGAAATTACTACGCTCCCCAACAAAGGCATCCGAGCCTGGTTTTATGCGTAGATGTCATATGCACGAGTAGAACACAAGTGAGTTGTGGGCGATATAAGTCATACTGCTTACCAGCATGTCATACTTTGGTTCGGGCGGTATTGTGAGATGAAGCGCCCGACCGACATTACGCCAGACGCTTACGCGAGACTGGTTTCACCGTTGCGAGCACTCGTGCATAAAGGTGACTGGCGGGTGTCTGTCTCTCTCACTTTAGTTGAACCGAGTGTGGTTACACCCGGTCCTTGTGAAGTTTAAAACAACACTAACTTGACGAACTATCGTTGTGGTTTTAATGCGTAGGTAAGAACGGTTCTTGCTCAGCCCGTAGCAGCCACGTAAAATTTGCAACAACAAAGTAGAGGACGTCTAACTTGTTTTTGCAGGGCATGTTGTGATGTGATATGGTCAAGACGTGATGCTATATTTTATTGTATGAGATGATCATGCTTTGTAACCGGGTTATCGGCAATCGGCAGGAGCCATATGGTTGTCGCTTATTGTATGAAATGCAAACGCCTCTATGCTTTACTTTATCACTAAGCGGTAGCAATTGTCGAGAAGCATAAGATTGGCGAGACGACAACGATGCTACGATGGAGATCAAGGTGTCGCGCGGTGATGATGGTGATCACGACGGTGCTTCGAGATGGAGATCACAAGCACAAGATGATGATGGCCATATCATATCACTTATATTGATTGCATGTGATGTTTATCCTTTATGCATCTTATCTTGCTTTGATTGACGGTAGCATTTTAAGATGATCTCTCACTAAAATTATCAAGAAGTGTTCTCCCGAGTATGCACCGCTATGAAAGTTCTTCGTGCCGAGACACCACGTGATGATCGGGTGTGATAGGCTCTACGTTCAAATACAACGGGTGCAAAACAGTTGCACACGCGGAATACTCAGGTTAAACTTGATGAGCCTAGCATATACAGATATGGCCTCGGAACATGGAGACCGAAAGGTCGAACGTGAATCATATAGTAGATATGGTTAACATAGTGATGTCCACCATTGAAACTACTCCATCTCACGTGATGATCGGACATGGTTTAGTTGATTTGGATCACGTAATCACTTAGATGACTAGAGAGATGTCTGTCTAAGTGGGAGTTCTTAAGTAATATGATTAATTGAACTTTAATTTATCATGAACTTAGTCCTGGTAGTATTTTGCAAATTATTTTGTAGATCAATAGCTCGCGTTGTTGCTTCCCTATGTTTGTTGCTTTCATATGTTTATTTTAATATGTTCCTAGAGAAAACTGTGTTGAAAGATGTTAGTAGCAATGATGCGGATTGGATCCGTGATCCGAGGTTTATCCTCATTGCTGCACGTAAGAATTATGTCCTTGATGCACCGCTAGGTGACAGACCTATTGCAGGAGCGATGCGGGCGTTATGAACGTTTGGCTAGCTCAATATGATGACTACTTGATAGTTTAGTGCACCATGCTTAACGGCTTAGAATCGACTTCAAAGACGCTTTTGAACGCCATGCACCATATGAGATGTTCCAGAATTGAAGTTAATATTTCAAGAAAATACCGAGTTGAGAGATATGAAGTCTCCAACAAGTTCTATAGCTAAAAGATGGAGGAGAATCGCTCAACTAGTGAGCATGTGCTCAGATTGTCAGGTACTACAATCGCTTGAATCAAGTGGGAGTTAATCTTCCAAATAAGATAGTGATTGACAGAATTCTCTAGTCACCATCACCAAGTTAGTAGAACTTCGTGATGAACTATAATATGCAAGGGATGACAAAAGTAATTCCCAAGCTCTTCGTGATGCTGAAATCGACGAAGGTAGAAATCAAGAAAAGAGCATCAAGTGTTGATGATTGACAAGACCACTAGTTTCAAGAAAAGGGCAAAGGAAAGAAAGGAACTTCAAGTAGAATGACAAGCAAGTTGTCGCTCCCGCCAAGAAGCCCAAAGCTGGACCAAAGCCTGAAACCGAAAGTGCTTCTACTGCAAAGGAAATGATCACCGGGGGCAGAAATGACCTGAATATTTGGTAGATAAGAAGGGTGGCAAACTGAACAAGGGTATATTTGATATACAGGTGTTTGATGTGTGCCTTACTAGTGTTTATAGTAGCCCCTGAGTATTTGATACTTGTTCGGTTGCTAAGATTAGTAACTCGAAACAGGAGTTACATAATAAACAGAGACTAGTTGAGGGGAAGTGACGATGAGTGTTGGAAATAGTTCCAAGATTGATATGATCATCATCACACACTCCCTATATTTTCGAGATTAGTGTTAAAAGCCAAATAATTGTTATTTAGCGTTTGTGTTGAGCATGAATATGATTTGATCATGTTTATTGCAAAATGTTTATTCATTTAAAGTTAAAGAATAATTGTTATTCTGTTTACATGAAAAAACCTTCGATGGTTATACACCCAATGAAAATAGTTTGTTGGATCTCGATCATAGTGATACACATATTCATAATATTGATGCCAAAAGATGCAAAGTTAATAATGATAGTGCAACTTATTTGTGGCCTTGCCGTTTGGGTCATATCGGTGTAAAAGCGCATGAAGAAACTCCATAAAGATCGATTTTCGGAATCACTTGGTTATGAATCATTTGATGCTTGTGAACCGTGCTTTTTGGGCAAGATGACTAAAACTCCGTTCTCTGAACAATGGAAAGAGCTATTGACTTGTTGTAAATAATACATACCAATGTATGCGATCCAATGAGTGTTGATGCCCGTGGCAAGTATCATTATTTTCTGACCATCACAGATGATTTGAGCAGATATGCGTATATCTTCTTGATGAAACATAAGTCTGAAATAGTTGAAAAGTTCAAAGAATTTCAGAGTGAAGTGGAAAATCATCGTAACAAGAAAATAAAGTTTCCGCGATCTGATCGTGGAGATGAATATTTGAGTTACGAGTTTGGTCTTCAATTAAAACAAAGTGGAATAGTTTCACAGCTCACGCCACATGGAACACCACAACATAATGGTGTGTCCGAACGTCGTAACCGTACTTTATTTTGATATGGTGCGATCAATGATGTCTCTTACCGATTCACCAATATCGTTTTGGGGTTATGCATTAGAGCCAGCTGCATTCACGTTTAATACGGCACCATCTAAATCCGTTGAGATGACACCGTATGAACTATGGTTTAGCAGTAAACCTAAGCTGTCGTTTCTTAAATTTTGGAGTTGCGATGCTTATATGAAAAAGTTTTTCAACCTGATAAGCTCGAACCCAAATCGGAGAAGTGCGTCTTCATAGAATACCCAAAGGAAACTATTGGGTACACCTTCTATCACAGATCCAAAGGCAAGATATTCGTTGCTAAAAATGGATCCTTTCTAGAGAAGGAGTTTCTCTTGAAAGAAGTGAGTGGGAGGAAAGTAGAGCTTGATAAGGTAATTTGTATCTTATCCCGAATTGGAAAGTAGTTCATCATAGAAATCAGTTCTAGTGATTCCTACACCAATTAGTGAGGAAGCTAATGATAATGATCATGAAGCTTCAGATCAAGTTACTACCGAACTTTTTAGATCTTTCAGATTAAGATCCGCTCCAGAGTGGTACGGTAATCCTATTCTGGAAATCATGTTACTAGACCATGATAAACCTACGAACTATGAGGAAGCGATGATGAGCCCAGATTCCGCGAAATGGTTTGAGACCATGAAATCTGAGATGGGATCCATGTATGAGAACAAAGTGTGGACTTTGATTGATTTGCCCGATGATCGGCAAGTCATAGAAAATAAATGGATCTTCAAGAGGAATATGGACGCTGATAGTAGTGTTACTATCTACAAAGCTTGACTTGTCGCAAAAGGTTTTCGACAAGTTCAAGGTGTTGACTACGATGAGAGTTTCTCACTCGTATCTATGCTTAAGTCTGTCCGAATCATGTTAGCAATTGCCGCATTTTATGAAATCTGGCAAATGGATAAACAAAACTGCATTCCTTAATGGATTTATTAAAGAAGAGTTGTATATGATGCAACCAGAAGGTTTTGTAAATCCTAAAGGTGCTAACAAAATGTGCAAGCTCCAGCAATCCATCTATGGACTGGTGCAAGCATCTCAGAGTTGGAATACACGCTTTGATAAGTTGATCAAAGCATATAGTTTTATACAGACTTGCGGTGAAGCCTGTATTTACAATAAAGTGAGTGGGAGCACTACCGCCTTTCCGATAAATATATGTGAGTGACATATTGTTGATCGAAATGATGTAGAATTTTTCGGAAAGCATAAAGGAGTAATTGAAAGGAGTTCTTTAAAGAAAGACCTCAGTAAAGCTACTTATATATTGAGCATCAAGATCTATTGAGATAGATCAAGACGCTTGATAAGTTTTTTTTCCAATAAGTACATACCTTGTCAAGATTTTGAAGTAGTTCAAAATGGAACAGTCAAAGAAAAAGTTCTTGCCTATGTTGCAAAGGTGTGAAATTGAGTAAGACTCAAATCCCGACCACGGTAGAAAATAGAAAAGAGAATGAAAGTCATTCCCTATGCCTCAGTCATAGGTTCTATAAAGTATGATATGCTATGTACGAGACCTATTGTATACCTTGCTCTGAATTTGGCAAGGGAGTACAATAGTGATCTAGGAGTAGATCACTTGGACATTGGTCAAGAACATCCTTAGTGAGGACTAAGGAAATATTTCTCGATTATGGAGGTGATAAAAGAGCCCGTCAGATAGAGTTACAACAATGCAAGCTTTTACACCGATCCGGATGACTATAAGTCTCAATCTGGATACATATTGAAAGTGGGAGCAATTAGCTAGAGTAGCTCCGTGTAGAGCATCGTAGACATAGAATATTTGCAAAATACATACGGCTCTGAATGTAACAGACCCGTTGACTAAGCCTCTCTCACGAGCAAAACATGATCATACCTTAGTACTCTTTGGGTGTTAATCACATAGCGATGTGAACTAGATTATTGACTCTAGTAAACCCTTTGGGTGTTGGTCACATGACGATGTGAACTATGGGTGTTAATCACATACGATGTGAATATTAGTGTTGAATCACATGATGATGTGAACTAGATTATTGACTCTAGTGCAAGTGGGAGATGAAGGAAATATGCCCTAGAGGCAATAATAAAGTTATTATTTATTTCCTTATTTCATGATAAATGTTTATTATTCATGCTAGAATTGTATTAACCGGAAACATGATACATGTGTGAATACATAGACAAAACATATAGTCACTAGTATGCCTCTACTTGACTAGCTCATTAATCAAAGATGGTTATGTTTCGTAACCATAGACATGTGTTGTCATTTTATTAATGGGATCACATCATTAGGAGAATGATGTGATTGACTTGACCCATTCCGTTAGCTTAGCACTTGATCGTTTAGTATATTGCTATTGCTTTCTTCATGACTTATACATGTTCCTGTAACTATGAGATTATGCAACCCCCGTTTACCGGAGGAACACTTTGGGTGCTACCAAACATCACAACATAACTGGTGATTATAAAGGAGTACTACAGGTGTCTCCAAAGGTACATGTTGGGTTGGCGTATTTCGAGATTAGGATTTGTCACTCCGATTGTCGGAGAGGTATCTCTGGGCCCTCTCGGTAATGCACATCACATAAGCCTTGCAAGCATTGCAAATAATAAGTTAGTTGCGAGATGATGTATTACAGAACGAGTAAAGAGACTTGCCGGTAACGAGATTGAACTAGGTATTGGATACCGACGATCAAATCTCGGGCAAGTAACATACCGATGACAAAGGGAACAACGTATGTCGTTATGCGGTTTGACCGATAAAGATCTTCGTAGAATATGTAGGAATCAATATGGGCATCCAGGTTCCGCTATTGGTTATTGACCGAGAATAGTTCTAGGTCATGTCTACATAGTTCTCGAACCCGTAGGGTCCGCACGCTTAACGTTACAATGACAGTTTTATTATGAGTTTATAAGTTTTGATGTACCGAAGTTTGTTCGGAGTCCCGGATGTGATCACGGACATGACGAGGAGTCTCAAATGGTCGAGACATAAAGATTGATATATTGAAGCCTATGTTTGGACATCGGAAGTGTTCCGAGTGAAATCGGCATTTTATCGAGTACAGGAGGTTACCGAACCCCCGGTGACCTAATGGGCCTTAGTGGGCCTAGTGGAGAAAGAGGAGAAGGGGCCAAGGGGCAGCCGCCGCCTCCCCCAAGTCCGAATAGGACAAGGAGGGGGCGCGCCCCTTCCTTTCCCCTCTCCTCCTTCCCCCAAGTCCTAGTCCAACTAGGAAGGGGAGTCCTACTCCGGTGGGAGTAGGACTCCTCCGGCCCTCCTCCTAGGGCCGGCCGCACCCCCCCTTGCTCCTTTATATACGGGGGCAGGGGGGCACCCCATAAACACACAAGTTGATCTTCGTGATCGTTCCTTAGCCGTGTGCGGTGCCCCCCTCCACCATATTACACCTTGGTCATATCGTCGCGGAGTTTAGGCGAAGCCCTGCGCCGGTAGAACATCATCATCGTCACCATGCCGTCGTGCTGACGGAACTCATCCCCGACACTTTGCTGGATCGGAGTTCGGGGATCGTCATCGAGCTGAACGTGTGCTGAACTCGGAGGTGCCGTACGTTCGGTACTTGGATCGGTCGGATCGTGAAGACGTACGACTACATCAACCACGTTGTCATAACGCTTCCGCTTATGGTCTACGAGGGTACGTGGACAATACTCTCCCCTCTCGTTGCTATGCATCACCATGATCTTGCGTGTGCGTAGGAAAATTGTTGAAATTACTACGTTCCCCAACAACATCTACCTTATCTAAATGGGAAAGAAGGCAAGACAGTAGCATTTCTCAAACGGGGCATTGATTAATATTAACATAGAGATTATATTAACAATAAAATTCGTTAAACATGTAATTTGCTTTTAACTGTGGCATTGCATCAATTTTGCAGCGGTATTATTAGAGGGTGTTTATTTACAGGGACATTTTGGTGTAGGGACTAAAAAAACTCTGTGTCAGTCCCATCTACACCAAACAGGAGGGACTTTTAGGGACTAAAAGTGGGCATTTGGGACTAAAGAAAGAAGACCCCGAGGGAGTCTTTTTGGGACTTTTTCCAACAGTTGCCCCTGCCACGCATCGCACCTTGTTTCTATTAGTTCATTACTAGGGGTAACATGGTCTTTTAGCATGTCATTTAATAACCTCTAGTCCATGTTTAGTCCACCGAACCAAGCAGTAGGGACTAGGAGTTTTAACCAAACAGGGCCTTAGATTAACAACAGCTAATGAGTTGCAGGGACAAAGGGCGACCAGCACCATGTGCATCTACCGATGTACTGTGGTCATGCACATCTGTTGCAACAAAGAACAAACAACCAAGGAGCATATTTGTGTTGGTCCCAGTTTATTATCTTGACACCTTTCCCTATGTGAGCGCAGCAAATCTAGTCTGCTCAAACTCTACAGCCTTGTCCCTTCCTTTCCTTTTGAACTAGTACTTTCGCCTTCCTTTCCTCTTTGAACTCGTCCTAGATTTATGCGATACAACTTTCCCACTACTTTCCCACATTCCTTTCCTCTTTGAACCACGTCCTTGATTCATGCTATACAACTTTCCCCCTTCATTTCCTCTTTGAACCACATCCTAGATTCATGCTATATATACAACTTTTCCCACTACTTTCCCCCACTCCTTTCCTCTTTGAACCACGTCCTAGATTCATGGTATACATGCAGCTAGAGCAATGCATGTGGAGTAAGTAAATTATACCTTAAGGTTCTTGGGGCGTGGTTCGGTGGGCGACGGGACGGCGACGAAGAAGAAGGGGTCGGAGGCCCTCCCATGCCGCCGCTGGGTGGAAAGTGAACAACTGCACCGGTAGTGGATTCCCTCCCTCGCCGACGGCGACAACGTTAAGCCTCCTTCCCTTCCCAGCGGACGGATCCTGCCGGCTCTTTGAGCAGCAGTGAGGGGAGAGAGAGAGAGAGGCCAACGAAGTCTTGTTTAGATCTGGAGAGGGCGAGAGAGTGTGAAGATAGCAACTACAAGCGCTGAGGCTCCAGCGGGAGAGGGCGAGAGAGTGTGAAGAGAGCAACTACAAGCGCTGAGGCTCCAGCGTGTATATATATATGGAGAGAGAGTGTGAAGCGTGCAAACCTAGAAAACATTTTGACCAGTCAAAGAATCCTCCTGGCAAGGATTATGCTCAAGTGTAGTTATCGAACCCGAGACCTCAAGTTTGATGAGCGAACAGGCTACCAGCTACACAACCCTACCAGCTACACAACCCTCCCGTTATGTTCAACGAGAGGAAAATAACCTTTTATACATTCCTGCATTCGTGTGACAAGCATGCCGTGTTTTGTGTGTGTGTGTGTGTGTGTGAGTCATTGGGATTTCAATCATAATCGTGTCATGTGGCTTTGGTGGTAAGACTATCCACAGTGGTGCAGAAATAATGCAGCCTTAGTCACCTTAACTCTCTCCATGTAGTACGTTGGGTCCCACCAATCGGGTGAAACAAACAAATTAATAAGAAAATTAAAAGCGCCCGGTGTGTATCTTACCTCACACATCTCGCTACTGCTCGGGAACACTGTCCAATTGATCCCTCTGTTCGCTCACGTACTATTTTAAGTGAATCCTTATTATAACACGCACACAAATTTTGGGCACTTGTATTCGACTTAAGTCAGTGTGCCACCGTATCTCGTATACTTACTAATCCCTCCGTCTAGGTGTAATAAGTCACGTTAGAAGGTGCAACGGGACCAAGGTGCGTGCGTGTGCGTGTGTGTGTTTAACAACATGTGTATGTTAGAGAGTGCGACAGATCGACCTACTCCTACAGAGAGATGGTGTGTAGTGTACGATTTTAGCCGCAAGAGTCGGTGCATCCTATCGTTTCCGGGCGTGTCTGGTAGGGACATGCGGACAGCTGCCACGCCCGCTCCTGACCAGCCTGGCCCACCCAAAGCCCCTCCATCGCCCGCGCGCGCTTCCCGCCCGAAATGGTCAGCGCCGCTCCAAAGAATCTGTGCCGCATTCATGCCCGGGCAGAGCGGACGCGACCTCTCACTGGCGTAAGAGTGATGGTTGCTTCGCCGTCCAACTTACTGCTGGGTCTATATGATTTGACGGCTCATTGGTCTTTATTACTGAGGTGGTAGGACTGCTGGATGTCCCACACTTTCGGCGTACTAGATTACAATTTTCTCCATTCTTACAGCGAAGGAGTGCAAGAGCAGTGAAAACACGCAGGCTCAGTGATTACATGGCCCACCTCACACTATCACCGTGCGACACCTAACTCTTTACATAGTACTCCCTTCGTTCCTAAATATTACTAGATGAGTCCTCGCGTTGCCGCGGAACAACGGTATATCTCTCACATAAAATTATCGATTTCATAGAACTAAAAAAAACTCTATAACCGCATGACAAATGTGGTAGCCAAACTAAATAAACTCCCATCATCATTTAGATCATCCCACGTAAGGAAAAAAGATCAGCCAACTCCTACTGCATAATGGGATTATATTTTTCTTTTTGACATGTTAATGGGACTTAAAAGCTCACTTACATGCATGCTACCGGTGCATGCTTGCATGCAGACATGTTGATGTGATTTAAAACCCACTCACATGCATGTGCCACGGTATTTCTACATGCTTTCATGTGGCTTAGTGCGGACCCTCTCAATGTCTAGATCAGACGACTATTATGGACTGATTTACTTCATCTAATGACTACATCAATTTTGATGATGTGGCTCAAGGAGAGGATAGATAATTCCTAGTAGTGGGGGCTAGCTATTACTAGTAGATAAGTCTTTGTAGAGATTCCACTAGGTGAACTACATACGGAACAAAATGAATGAATCTACACTTAAAATGCATCTATATACATCCGCATGCAGTTCATGGTGAAATCTCTACAAAGACTTATATTTAGGAATGGAGGAAGTACTAGTATAGTACGTCTTGTAATGTATCAATGAGATAAATTTGTACAATGCTATGAAGCTTCCAACTTACATTACATGTATCTTAAGTCCAAGGTTGCCGTTGCAACATTTCATCAAATACAAAGGAGACTAACATGCATGCTATTGCATCTCAATGATTGACAGATCATAGCAAATATGTACTCCCTCCATTCCAAAATAAGTGTCTCAACTTTGTGCAAACTTTAGTACAAAGTTGTAGTAATACTAAAGTTGACACTTATTTTGGAACAGAGGCAGCTAAAGAAAAAAACGATCCATGCAGTCCCTAGCCCTTGAACTGTGAACCCTGACCAGCCTTCAATTTGCTGGCAACGTTTGAGCTTCCTAATAAATGAAGTTTGCAACCTTTTAACCATCATATCATTTTGTGCAGTTTCACCAAAATCGAGATGAGCATCCCTGTGGCAAAGAAATTGAAGAAGCGTGATTAGAATAAGATTACTGGGACTAGTTGATGAGACATAAACTCATCACAAATACAAGATCGTAGAAGCCAGAGAGGTATGTGCGGGGCAAAGAAGTAGAGAAATATCCACGAGGGAGTGATGTGGGCAGCTGGAGCAGATGGTGCAAGCCGGCTGTAAAGGGAGTTGTACCTGAGGGACGTAGCTCAACCTTGAGGAGGGCGGCGGGAGGCGGCAACTGCCCACATCGCGGCAGTGAGCAAGGGGAGAAGGCAACCTCATCGGCTTTGTGAGAGAGAACGGCGGGGACCCCTGAGGGACGTGCCGACGGTGGGTTTTCGCCGTCGACGATGGCCACCGCATCTACACTAAGCATCCACCCCTTCCCCAAGCGGACGTGATCTGCCGGGATGTTAGAGATGTGGCCACAGTCGTTTTGTGCGAGAGAGTGTGAAGAGAGCAACCCCAGCAAGCAACCGTGTAGGCTGGCCCATCCTGACTATGTATATAGTGGAGCGGTTTCCTTTTCTCTCCATATGAACCTATCATATTAAATGACGTGCCATCAAGAAAAAAACTTTATTTATAAATGACGCGGCACCTACTACTCGTTCTCCTATAACCTTGCGCTTGGCATCTCCAAAATATTAACCTTGCGATTGGCTCTTAGCCTCTTGAAGTCGAGCAATAATGGTAGTGCAGTATATATCGTTACGGCTATATGAGACCGAATGAATTGCTGCATGTCCACCACGTGGGCGAGGTTCGAGGGCGAGGAGAGTGCTACATCTGAGCAAAATGGTGAATATACACTCTAAAATACGTGCATATACATCGGTGTTTGGAGTATGTACTAGTAGTTCATATTGAAATCTACTAAAGGACATATATATTCCAAACAATATGATATAATCTCTATAACCAAGGTAGTAGGGACGAGGAGTAAACGGAGGGAGTAGTAATTTTTCTCCTCGTCCTGCGAGCCACCATGCGCATGGGCGAGGGAGAGGGCGTAAGGCGGAGCAAGCTTCACCTCATCCTATGAGCCACCGCGCCCGTGGGCGGGGGAGACGGTGTACTAAGCAAGCTTCTCCTCGTTCTGCGAGTTTACGGAACACATCAAAAGTCTTGCCTCTAAGGTAGGCCCCACATGGTTTGCCTCTTTTTTTAACATAACACGTCAAGTCGCAATTTGTTTGTTCACCCGTGGTAGACGATCCTCCCTCCACCAAGTGGACAACCAGTACACGTGCCAAATTACCACGTGGGTTGCCTTTTTCGTACACAATTGAGCTCCACCGTGTAACCGCGCGGGTGTGGTTGGGAAAGAGACGGGAGTACGTGCACCGTGCATGCACCTCTTCTCTTCCTGCACGTCCCCCACCTACGTGGGTGTGTGTGAGAGATACAAACCGCGTTCGTGAGTGTTTTCTGTTTTGGGGTGGGGGGTGGGGGTTGATTTCGTGAATTATTTGTGGGAATATGTGTCGATGACATCTCAAACAAAATTTTGCATGCAATATGTGTGAAATGGAGGCCTATCCATATCATACATAGAGGGTCGGGCAATCCACGAGAAGAGAGGGAGGGGTCATAGCTATCGATAGAGTCGAAGAGAGGATCAAGCGGGTGGGTGCGATATCGATGAAGAGAGCCATCGAAATTGTGTGTGTGTGTGCAAGTCAAAGATATAGGGCGACTGGCCTACCGGAACGTTAGAGGGCACATGTCAAGTGTGTGTGTGGCAGGGAGACATGACTAGAGCGCTCGATGTCAGGACCCCGATTCCAAGTCACATCGACCTAGTCGGTAACACCTCATATCACTTTGCGGCCTCACGCACGGTATTCCCACGGGTGTCGCCTTACCATGGCCCGGGACCGTTTGCGTCTTTTGGCTCACGTATATGATAGTGTCGCTAGCATCCACATGACAAAGAACCCGGGCCGACATGGCTAGTCGTGAACCCAAAGCGGCGCTAACCCATGGGGACAGGCATACATGAATCACATCGAGCATGTCGGTCATCAACGTATGAATTCGGGCTGTAGCACTGGGCTAACAGGACTCAGGTATCCCGGGCTGTAGCAGGCTAGGCAGGACTCCGAATATCACCGCGTGACATTTCCCCGAAGGGACAGACATAGGAAAGAAGTGAAACACATGCCAGCCAGTCAAGTGTCCAAGCGGTAGTCTTTGGGCTAGCGAGGACTCACAGTGAACCGGGCTGTAGCGGACTACTATCGCTCGAAGCACAAGACTACATTTCCCCATATGAGAGGCTGCCAAGGATAAACAACTAGTTTGTCGGATCCCACTCATACCAAGCATTTCAATCATACACATAATATGCCCGATATGAGTAAATACAACAAGGCATCACAACAAAACTCTACAACTCAAAGTACTTTATTTAAGAGGCTCAGGAGCCATACATAACTATATCCATACAGGTAGGGGTCACATGACCCAACACTCAAGTCATACAAACATACAAGCACATGCGAAGCAAACTAGTGCAGTACGAGACTCTAGAAAGAAAGAAAGCTTGTTGAAGCCCTTCTATCTCAAAGGCCCTTCACAAGCCTTGGATCACCACAGGGTGGCTAGTTCACTCTTCGATGTCAAGGTCTACATAAAACCCATCGGAGGGGCGGTGTTGTCGTCTGAAAAACATTAATTAAGCAAACATGAGTGCGGAGGTACTCAGCAAGTCTTACCACGAATCCTATCATACATGCACATTCTCAAGAAGGTGGTGGAGTTATTTGCAGCAAGCCAGCTTTGACTCTTGGCTAAGCTATCCTCGTGACACCACTTGAAAAGCATTTGTCGCACACGAGTCCACTAATCACCATCACAATACTCCACCGTGGATCCTCTCTCGTCAACCCACGAGAGGGCCATCCATGATACTCACTTATCTTGAGGCTTTTAGTAGTATCCATTTACTTGTCTATGAACTGATATAGGCAACCCAGAAGTCCTTCTCCGTGGACACGGCTATTCAATAGATCATATTAACCTGCGAGGGTGTACTTCTTCACACACGCTCACCACTTACCGCCGTTTACCGACATGTACTCGACAACCTTCAGCGAAGCCCAGCGTGGGTGTCGGCCACACCTACCTAAACACTCAAGTCCCTAGTCAGGTTTATTGCCTATTCGGGTTCCATCCACGAGGAGTCCGCCGAGGTTTCCCATACAGCCCCGAACGATGTGTGCAGGGTTCCCGAGATACCAAGCGGGCACTTTCGGTACACGGGCCACGTGCCTACCGCAACTCAACCCACCCCTAAGGTCAGCGTTGCATCGGCCCCACATGCTACAAACACCGAAACTACTTGCAACTCCGGATGAGAACAAGGGTGGTTAAGAAGCCGAGAGGGTCCATTGGCTTGGGCCCAATGCGTGGTAGTAACTGTTTCATGGATCACAAACACAGATCTCAGTTCTTAGGGACGGCTTCAATGAAACAACCCACCATGTACTCCTACATGGCCTCTCATTGATACCTTTACCAAAACGTGTTCAACACTTTCACTCTCGAACCAACACAACCTTTCACTCCAGTTCATCATCCCGATGAGCCAAACCTGACACAACTCTAAGCATAGCAAGCATAGCATGGTAGGAATCACAAACATGGCTCAATCAACTCCTACACATACTAGTGGGTTTCATCTAATTCTTGTGGCAATGACAGTCATGCAAAGGAAGTGGGTTCAACTACCGCAGCACACAACAGTTTGAATCGCGTTGTCTTAATGCAGAAAAAGAGCGAAGCGAGAACATGGGTTTGTATCGGAATGATCAATGGGTTGCTTGCACGATGGAGTGGTGGTAGGATACGCCCTTGAGACGGATATTGGGATTATCCTCGGGGCGAGAACCTATCACGAAAAGACACACCGAAATAAACACACATGGCAACATGCAGCAATATGATGCATGCTATGACATGGCAATATGGATGTGTGTTGGCCTAATGCAAGCTGAAACAAAAAGGGATGAACTCATTTGAATCAAAGATTCAAATGCTAGCTCATTTAAAATAACCCTAAAGGTGTAATATCTTATTCTGCTTAAACAGCAAGGTTAACTTGTTTTAACATGCATGAAACCTGTACCAATGGATAGAATGGATTTTTCTGATCATTTTTCATATATAAATCTTTGCATTTGGAGTTACAGATTAAAAGTTATGAATTTTTGAAGTTTGAATTATATTCTGGAATTTCCTATATTAGAATAAATCTAGAAATTAATTTATTGCGTCAGCCATGCGTCAGAATGACGTCAGGGTCAACGAAGACGTCCAGGTCAAACCTGACTGTGGGTCCAGGGTGTCAGGGTAATTAGTTTAACTAAATTTTAATTAAAACTAAACCTAATTAGTTAATAGGGCTGGGCCCCACCTGTCATTGACTCATCAGAGTCAACCAGGGCCCACCGTGGTCAAGGTCAACGTCGGCTGCACCGGCGTCTAGCCGCCGGCGAGCCCGACGCGGTGGCGGAAGTGAGTTTGGCCATTTCGGCGACCAAACGAGCCGCGGAGGGTGGCTATGGGTAGCTGGGGACATGCCGCGGCTTCTGGTGGAGTCAGTTGGGGTCGGGGCGGCCGGAATCGGCGTCGGCGACGACCTAGGCGGCCGCCGGAGTTCGGCCGAAGGCGAACTCGAGGCTCGGGGGTTCGGTGAGGTGCGGGGAATGCATGTTTAGGTGCTGCGTAGTGCGGTGAGTGCGTTAGACACCGAGAGTTGGCCGGTGGGTGGCCGGGAGCACGTCGGTGACGAGCTCCGCGGCGGTGAGTGCGGTTGAGCTCCGGGAGGTCACTACACAGCTCAAGAGCGAGAGATAAAGGGAAGGGGAGATAGATGGGCTCACGGGCAACTCGGAGAAACTCTCGTTGAGGTCGGGGACGGGCCGGAGCGATGACGGCGTTGAAGGGGATCTCCGGCGACGGTGGACTCGGGCGGAGTCGGTGCGGTCGACTCGGGATACTCGAGCACGCGGGGCTCGGCTAGCTCGACGTAGTTGAGGGCGGCGGAGCTCCTAGACACAGTGAGGAGGAGCACGGACGGCGGGGAGCGCGTCTACGGCGATGGTGCGGCGGCGGTGGCGTCGGCCATGGCGGGGGAGCGTGAGAGAGAGGAGCCGGGGAGGAAAGGAGATGTCCGAGGGGTTCGGGGGAGAGAGTGAGCACGAACCGCTTCGGTCGCTCGAGGAGGGAAGCGGCGAGGCGGCGGCCAGGCGCGTGGCGTGCATGCGGTGCTCGCCGCCGAAGCACTGCTGCTGGCCGAGCCAAGCAGCTCATGGCCAGCTCTTTGGGCTGGGCCGGCAGGTGGGCGGTCGAGGCGCCGAGTAAGTTTCCTTTTGTTTTCTTTTCTATTTTCTGCATCTTTGTGGAGTTTTTAAAATACTAAAACAGCTTCAAAATCACCAAACTGCTCTGGTCCATAGTTGGATTATTTCCAACATGAAACATTTTGTTTGGGAATATTTGGGCATTTGAAATATTTTATATAATTTTAAATGCCCAAACTCAAATACTATGATTTAATTCAAAGACCTTTGGATGACCTAGAAAATGGTGCACCACTTTTGGCGAGGCTCGAACCAAAGCAAAGATGATGAGCATTTTGAAGGGCATTTCAGGTTCATTGAAAATAATTTTAGTAAACCCTAGTTGGATTAAAAGGGGTTACGGGGTTTCTGTCTTCCCATTTCAAATTTCAAATGAAATTTAAACATGATGCACACACTAATGCATGGACTAGCTAGGATGTGACAACTCACCCCCACTCAAAAGAATCTCGTCCCGAGATTTAGGGTCCGTTGTGAAAAAGGTGGGATACTCAAGTCGAAGACGATCCTCCCTTTCCCAAGTTGCTTCTTGCTCGGAATGGTTTGACCATTGAACCTTTAGAAACTTGATATTCTGACGTCGAGTGATGCGCTCGGCGATCGAGAATCTGAGCGGGATATTCTCGATAGGTGAGGTTATCTTGGAGATCAAGCGTTTAGTGGTCCACTCCACGGATAGGATCCGAGAAGCAACGCCTAAGTTGGGAAGCGTGGAAGACATCATGGACTCTGGAAGATGCGGAGGTAGTTCAATTGGTAGGCAACTTCTCCTCGTTTGGCAAGAATGCGAAAGGGTCCAATGTAACGAGGAGCCAACTTGCCTTTGATACCAATCGATGGGTTCCTTCAAAGGAGTAACCCGAAGGTAAGCCTTCGCCAATTTCATAAGCCATAGGCTTATGCTTGCGATCATATTGGCTCTTTTGGCGAGATTGGGCTGTTTTCAATTTCTCACGAACAACGCGAACCTGCTCTTACGCTTCTGAATCATATCCGGGCAAAGAGTTGTCTCTCCCGGTTTCGACCAGTTAAGAGGCGTTCGACATTTCCGTCCATAAAGAACTTGAAAGGAGCTTTGCCCAAGCTAGCTTGATAACTATTGTTATAAGCGAACTCGGCGAATGGAAGGCATTTCTCCCAATTCATGCGAAAGAGATGATGAAGCTCGAAGCATATCCTCTAGGATTTGATTGACTCGTTCTACTTGACCACTTGATTGAGGATGGAATGCGGTGCTAAAGGAGAGCGAGTTCCCATAGCATTTTGGAAACTTTCCCAAAATCGAGAGGTGAAGAGACTTCCACGGTTTGAGTTAATCTCAATGGAACACCATGAAGAGACACTATTCGAGAGATGTACAAATCAGCTAGCTGGCTAGCGGTTATACTCTCACGAGCGGGTAGGAAGTGGGCTACTTTGGAAAGGCGATCGGCGACAACGAAGATAGCATTATTCCCTCTCTTGGTCTGGGAAACCGGTAATGAAATCCATACCGATTTTATCCCATTTCCATTCAGGAATTTCCAAAGGTTGAAGGGTACCAGCAGGCCGTTGATGTTTTGCTTTAACTCGACGACAGACGTCGCAGTTAGCAATGTATTGAGCAATTTCTCTCTTCATCCTAGTCCACCAAAACCTCTGGCGTGGGTCTTGATACATTTTAGTACTACGGGATGAATGGTGAGAGGAGAGTCATGAGCTTCCTTAAGGATCAATCGCCTCAGGTTGCGCACCTTGGGAACCACTAGACGGTCTCCAAAGAACACGACACCTTGTTCATCAATGGAGAAACAATCTGCGACTCCTTTCTTGATGTTTCTCTTGATGCGGGAGATTCCCGGATCTACCTTCTGTGCTTTGATGATCTGATCCGTAAGGGTAGGTTTCGCCACCAGGGTGGAAAGGAATCCTCGAGGAACAATGTGAAGATTAAGCTTACGAAATTCCTCGTGGAGAAATGGTTGACTTTGTTGTAACATCAGGTTGTTACAATAAGATTTGCGACTTAGTGCGTCAGCCATGACATTGGCTTTGCCTGGGGTGTAAGATATTCCTAAATCGTAATCTGTAATCAACTCGACCCAACGTCTTTGCCTGAGATTCAAATCCGGTTGGGTGAAGATGTATTTCAGACTTTGGTGATCTGTGTAAATTTCGCAGCGATTACCAAGAAGGTAATGTCGCCAGGTTTTGAGTGCATGAACCATCGCTGCAAGCTCTAGATCGTGTGTGGGATAGTTATCCTCATGTGGGCCTTAGCGTCGAGAAGCGTAGGCAATCACATGACGATCTTGCATGAGTATGCAACCTAGTCCTTGTCGCGAGGCATCGCAATAGATAATAAAGTCCTTAGAAAAATCTGGTGGAACAAATGCGGAGCAGATGTCGCGCCTTTTCAGTTCTGAAAGCTGAACTCGCCTTGTGGCGTCCATTCGAACTTCTTATCTTTCTTGAGGAGTTCGGTTAGAGGTTTAGCAACTTTAGAGAATTCTCGACGAAGCGGCGGCAATAGCTCGCTAAACCGAGGAAACTCGAACTTGCTTGACCGATTCAGGTGGAGTCCATCAAGGCGGCTTGAACTCGCTTCGGGATTGACAGCAATGCCCTTGCCGGAGATTACATGGCCTAGGTAGGTCACTTACGGTAACCAGAATTCACACTTAGAGAATTTGGCATAAAGGCGGTGCTCTTGAAGTTTCATCAATACTAGCCTTAGATGTTGGCATGTTCTTCCTCATTCATGGAGTAGATGAGTATATCATCGAGGTATACCACGGCGAATTTATCCAAATACTCCATGAAGATTGAGTTCATTAACCGAGAGAAGGTGGCTGGAGCATTGGTTAACCCGAAGGACATGACGGTGTACTCGTATTGGCCATAACGAGTAACAAAGGCCGTTTAGGAATGTCCCGTTCTTGATTTTGATTTGATGGTAGCCCAACCTCAAATCCATCTTGAAAAGATCGAGGATCCAACGAGCTGATCATACGGATCGTTGATCCCGGGAGCGGATACTTGTTCTTGATAGTGACCAAATTGATGTGTCGGTAATCCACAACCATCCGATCCGTTCCATCCTTCTTCTTGACGAAGAGGACGGGGCAAGCCCATGGAGATGAACTAGGACGGATGAAACCCTTTTACAAGGACTCATCGAGTTGTTTCTTAAGTTCGGCTAGTTCTAGGGGTGCCATCTTATAAGGTCTTCTAGAAATTGGAGCGGTTCCGGGAACAAGATCTATCACGAACTCGACATCCCTATCAGGTGGAACACCTGGCAGTTCTTCTGGAAAGACATCCGGAAAATCACGGACTACGGAATATCTTGAGGTGCGGAAGGGGTTGGCATTTAAGGAGTAAAGCTGACGCTTGGCCATTCGGTTAAAACATTAACTGTCTTGCCCGAAGGATGGGTGAGTTGAACAGTTCTAGTAGAGCAATCAATCTTAGCATAGTGGGCTAACATCCAGTCCATACCCAAGATGATGTTTATGTCCGAGGACTTGAGAGCTATTAAAGAAGCAAGAAAGACTAATCATCGACAAGAATTTCATTCCATGACTTATTCTAGAGGTTTGCCATCTAGAGCCGAGTCTGAATTTCCATGGAGGTATGCATGTCACGAGAATGTGGTGTTGTGCAATCGAGCATAGCTCTCGAAATAAATGAATGAGATGCTCCAAGATCAAAAAGAACAGTTGCGGATGACAATTAACAAGGAGCGTGCGAGAACGGCGTTGGGATCCTCATAGGTTTCCTCGGTGATACATAGTTGGCGTGGCCATGAGCGGTGGCAGCTGGTTTAGCATAGAGCACCTTTCTGCTGGCTTGCCACGGCCAACAGACTTTCAATCTGGTGGGGTTGTTTGGGGACACTCACGGATGTAGTGGCCCGTCTCTCCACACTTGAAGCAAGTTATCATATTGGGGCGTGGAGCAGCATTAGCAGCGGGGCCTCCATAAGTCTTAGGCGGAACATCTCTGCTGGTTGGGGCGGCGCCTCAAGGATGGCCTCGGGGTGAACACAGGTGGCGAGCGAGTATTTGGAATCCAAACCCGGCGCTTCGAGATCCATAGCGGATGAAGAACCAGAGTCACGGACGTGCTGCGTGAAGCTTCAAAATCAGACTGCCCGGTTTCAGACCGATAGCCTTGTTGACTAACCGGAAAGAGGTGCACTCGTGCGAGCGAAGGTCTATGAAGCTCGGGGCTGAGTCCCTTGCGGAACCTTGCACCTTCTTGGCGTCGGTAGAAACTTCTTGGGAGCATAACGTGCTAAGTTCCCAAACTCACGGCCGTAAGCATCCACCGTCGACCTACCTTGGGTGAAATTGCAAATTCCTCCTTTTTGATCCATGAGACCTTCGGGATGTGATGCTCACGGAAGCGGCACTGAATTCAGCCCAAGTAGTAATTTGTCCAACCGGACGCATAGCCTCATAATTCTCCCACCAAAGGCTAGCAGGGCCTTCGAGATGATAAGCGGCAAAAGTAACCTTATCAGCCTCAGCCACGTTGGCAGAATGCAGCTTCTGGTTGATGCTGCGAAGCCAATCATCCGCGTCGAGAGGCTCAACAGAATACTTGAACTTCAGTGGATACAGCTTGACGAAGTCATTGAGTGAAACCAAATCATTTCTTGGCTGGCGTGCGGTGTTTTGCTCAATCCGCTCCAGTAAGCGATTGGTCTCACGCTTATTGCGTTCTGCTTCCAGCATAAGCTCGGCCAAAGATGGCGGTTGAGGCAGATTTACATTCCTGGCTGCACTAGCTTCTCCCTGCTCCGGAGCAGCAGGATTGTTGCGGGTGTTGACCATCCTAGGAAACAAAACAACGGTTTAAACCAGGATGGCAGAATTTAGCAAGGAAGTGTGGAATGTAATGGATAACACGGAATGCAGAGATGTTCATCCGTATGACATGGTAATATAAAAACTGCCATATATATACCAACGGTCATACGCACCATTCATAGTTTAATACAAGCCCGACGGGGTACAACTATAGGGAAAGGCGTTACATCTCATCCGAAGCATTCCAAAATCCTATACATTATTTTTCTACACTTCCGGAATGATACACACTAAGTCACATTCCACAAGTCACGCAGGACGGTGGAAATACAACTATTATAATACTAGGAATACTACTACTAACTCAGGAAGCTCCGTAGTAGTCCTCATAGAAGTCACCACCCAAGCCCGGAAGTGGAACATGATCATCCGGAAGCAGGCGATCTGTGGAGCTTGCGGACCATAGGGACTTCGGATGTGGCCGTGGTCCAACAAGCGGCGGCAGACGAGGTCCACGAGGAGGTGATGCCTCCAACCTCACGCCACTCCATAAAGTCTGGCAGACCAGCCCGCACAGGTACAAGTCCCTCATGTCCATGTATCCGGCTTGCACGGCGAGTGCAAACCGAGTCGAGTAGCCCGATGATCGAGCGGGCATTAAAGAGCTCCATCGCAAGGCCGGTTTTCCACGGTCCTTGTCTTCCAACATCTCCGTAGTAGTGCGAAGGTGAGTCCTCATGGGATGCATCACTTGTACATACCACGAAGGTAGCCATGCGCCCGGGGAGGATCTTTGGCATGTAGCGGAAATCGGTGTTGGCCAGCAAGGCAGTTACGCTCGAATAATTGTCATCATTGAATAGGCTGCATCTTGCGGACATTCCAATAGTGATCCCAAGTCCATAAGAACAGTGGAGCGGTTTAGTAGCTCCGGGATAAGATGGATAAATCCTGACCGTGCACAGATATTGGCTTTGATTAAAATCCCTAAACTGCTCCTCGACGGTATATTCAGGATACCATCGGTAACCGGTCTCGATCATCACCCGAACCAACATTGCCGTGTGACCACACACATCAATGCAACGGGTCAGACGAACCACTTGGTTTTGGGGACGGGTGGCCATCTGAAAGCACAGCCACAAGGCAAAGACATTAGAATTTCTAGGGAAAATCGGGCAGCATAACATCTGTAAATGCTCAAAACAGATTTGAGACATTCAAAACCAGATTTGCAAAACCACTGAACAACATCATATCAAGGTTCTGGTTCAACTGATAGCATACTAAAAATTAGTAGAACTGAACTGAGGATGTAAAGGACAATCCTATAAGTTACTACGGATTAGTAACACGTGAACTGATAGAGAGAAGAGAGCCTAGTCCTATACCCACGTAGAATGAGAAGAGGATGACTCGGATCGGAGGGCATAAGGTAAAGGAGTAAAAGAGCCTTCGTTCCTCCACAATCAATTCCCCTACATATAACTAAAGCATTTCTAGACTCAACATCGACCAGTTTGGCTTAGCGAACCTACAGCAGCCCTGCTCGATGCCAGCGCTGTCGGGACCCGATTCAAGTCACATCGACCTGGCGGTAACACCTCATATCACTTTGTGGCCTCACGCACGGTATTCCCACGGTGTCGCCTTACCATGGCCGGGACCGTTTGCGTCTTTTGGCTCACGTATATGATAGTGTCGCTAGCATCCACATGACAAAGAACCGGGCCGACATGGCTAGTCGTGAACCCAAAGCGGCGCTAACCCATGGGGACAGGCATACATGAATCACATCGAGCATGTCGGTCATCAACGTATGAATTCGGGCTGTAGCACTGGGCTATGAGGACTCCGGTATCCCGGCTGTAGCAGGCTAAGCAGGACTCAAATATCACTGCGTGACATTTCCCGAAGAACAGACATAGGAACGGTGAAACACATGCCGCCATCAAGTGTCCAAGCAGTAGTCTTTGGGCTAGCAGGACTCGGTGAACCGGGCTGTAGCGGACTATATCGCTCGAAGCACAAGACTACATTTCCCCATATGAGAGGCTGCCAAGGATAAACAACTAGTTTGTCGGATCCCACTCATACCAAGCATTTCAATCATACACGCAATATGCCCGATATGAGTAAATACAACAAGGCATCACAACAAAACTCTACAACTCAAAGTACTTTATTTAAGAGGCTCACGAGGAGCCATACATAACATATCCATACAGGTAGGGGTCACATGACCCAACACTCAAGTCATACAAACATACAAGCACATGCGGAAGCAAACTAGTCTCGAGTACGACTCTAGAAAGAAAGAAAGCTTGTTGAAGCCCTTCTATCTACAAAGGCCCTTCACAAGCCTTGGATCACCACACAGGTGGCTAGTTCACTCATCGATGTCAAGGTCTACATAAAACCCATCGGAGGGGGTGTTGTCGTCTAAAAACATTAATTAAGCAAACATGAGTGCGGAGGTACTCAGCAAGTCTTACCACGAATCCTATCATACATGCACATTCTCAAGAAGGTGGTGGAGTTATTTGCACAAGCCAGCTTTGACTCTTGGCTAAGCTATCCTCGTGACACCACTTGAAAAGAATTTATCGCACACGAGTCCACTAATCACCATCACAATACTCCACCGTGGATCCTCTCTCAACCCACGAGAGGGCCATCCATGATACTCACACTATCTTGAGGCTTTTAGTAGTATCCATTTACTTGTCTATGAACTGATATAGGCAACCCAGAAGTCCTTCTCCGTGGACACGGCTATTCAATAGATCATATTAACCTGCAGGGTGTACTTCTTCACACACTCTCACCACTTACCGCCGTTTACACGACATGTACTCGGCAACCTTCAGCGGAAGCCCAGCGTGGGTGTCGGCCACAGCCTACCTAAACACTCAAGTCCCTAGTCCAGGTTTATCGCCTATTCGGGTTCCATCCGCAGGAGTCCGCCGAGGTTTCCCATACAGCCCGAGCGATGTGTGCGGGGTTCCCGAGATACCAAGCGGGCACTCGGTACACAGGCCACGTGCCTACCGCAACTCAACCCACCCCTAAGGTCAGCATGCGTCGGCCCCAACATGCTACAAACACGAAACTACTTGCAACTCCCGGATGAGAACAAGGGTGGTTAAGAAGCGAGAGGGTCCATTGGTTTCGGGCCCAATGCGTGGTAGTAACTGTTTCATGGATCACAAACACAGATCTCAGTTCTTAGGGGCGGCTTCAATGAAACAACCCACCATGTACTCCTACATGGCCTCTCATCGATACCTTTACCAAAACATGTTCAACACTTTCACTCTCGAACCAACACAACCTTTCACTCCAGTTCATCATCCCGATGAGCGGACTGACACAACTCTAAGCATAGCAAGCATAGCATGGTAGGAATCACAAACATGGCTCAATCAACTCCTACACATACTAGTGGGTTTCATCTAATTCTTGTGGCAATGACAGTCATGCAAAGGAAGTGGGTTCAACTACCGCAGCACACAACAGTTTGAATCGCGTTGTCTTAATGCGATGTAAAGAAGCGAAGCGAGAACATGGGTTTGTATCGGAATGATCAATGGGTTGCTTGCACGATGGAGTGGTGGTAGGATCTGCCCTTGAGACGGATATTCGGATTATCCTCGGGGCGAGAACCTATCACGAAAGACACACCGAAATAAACACACATGGCAATATGCAGCAATATGATGCATGCTATGACATGGCAATATGGATGTGTGTTGGCCTAATGCAAGCTGAAACAAAAGGATGAACTCATTTGAATCAAAGATTCAAATGCTAGCTCATTAAAATAACCCTAAAGGTGTAATATCTTATTCTGCTTAAACAACAAGGTTAACTTGTTTTAACATGCATGAAACCTGTACCAATGGATAGAATGGATTTTTCTGATCATTTTCATATATAAATCTTTGCATTTGGATTCTGATTAAAAGTTATGAATTTTTGAAGTTTGAATTATATTCGGAATTTCCTATATTAGAATAAATCCAGAAATTAATTTATTGCGCCACCATCGTCGAGAATGACGTCAGGGTCAACGGAGACGTCCAGGTCAAACCTGACTGTGGGTCCAGGGTGTCAGGGTAATTAGTTTAACTAAACTTTAATTAAAACTAAACCTAATTAGTTAATAGGGCTGGGCCCCACCTGTCATTGACTCATCAGAGTCAACCAGGGCCCACCGTGGTCAAGGTCAACGTCGGCTGCACCGGCGTCTAGCCGCCGGCGAGCCCGACGCGGTGGCGGAAGTGAGTTTGGCCATTTCGGCGACCAAACGAGCCGCGGAGGGTGGCTATGGGTAGCTGGGGACATGCCGCGGCTTCTGGTGGAGTCAGTTGGGGTCGGGGCGGCCAGAATCGGCGCCGGCGACGACCTAAGCGGCCGACGGAGTTGACCAAGGCGAACTTCGAGGCTAGGGGTTCGGTGAGGTGCGAGGAATGCATGGTTAGGTCTTGTGCGGTCGATGAGTCGTTAGACACCGAGAGTTGGCCGGTGGGTGGCCGGGAGCACGTCGGCGACGAGCTCCGCGGCGGTGAGTGCGGTTGAGCTCCGGGAGGTCACTACACAGCTCGAGAGTGAGAGAGAATGGGAAGGGGAGATAGATGGGCTCACGGGCAACTCGGAGAAACTCTCGTTGAGGTCGGGGACGGGCCGGAGCGACGACGGCGTTGAAGGGGATCTCCGGCGACAGTGGACTCGGGCGGAGTCGGTGCGGTCGACTCGGGCTACTCGAGCACGCGGGGCTCGGCTAGCTCGACGTAGTTGAGGGCGGAGGAGCTCCTAGACACAGTGGGGAGGAGCACGGACGGCGGGGAGCGCGTCTACGGCTATGGTGCGGCGGCGGTGGCGTCGGCCATGGCGGGGGAGCGCGAGAGAGAGGAGCCGGGGAGGAAAGGAGATGTCCGAGGGGTTCGGGAAGAGAGTGAGCACGAACCGCCTGGTCGCTTCGAGGAGGGAAGCGGCGGCGGCGGGCGCGTGGCGTGCATCTGATGCTCGCCGCCGAGCACTGCTGCTGGCCGAGCCAAGCAGCTCGGCTGGCCGCTCTTCTTTGGGCTGGGCCGGCAGGTGGGCGGTCGAGGCGCCGAGTAAGTTTCCTTTCTGTTTTTCTTTTTCTATTTTTCTGCATCTTTGTGGACTTTTTAAAAATACTAAAACAGCTTCAAAAATCACCAAACTGCTCCTGGTCCATAGTTGGATTATTTCCAACATGAAACATTTCTGTTTGGGAATATTTGGGCATTCCAAATATTTTATATAATTTTAAATGCCCAAACTCAAATAGCTATGATTTAATTCAAAGACCTTTGGATGTCCTAGAAAATGGTGCACCTCTTTTGGCAGAGGCTCTGAACCAAAGCAAAGATGATGAGCATTTTTGAAGGGCATTTCAGGTTCATTGAAAATAATTTTAGTAAACCCTAGTTGGATTAAAAGGGGTTCTGGGGTTTCTGTCTTCCCCATTTCAAATTTCAAATGAAATTTAAACATGATGCACACACTAATGCATGGACTAGCTAGGATGTGACACTCGATATCGGTGTGTGTGTGTGTGGGGGGGGTAGGGAGAGGCCTAACTATAGAGGTAGAACGACTCGTATATGTGTTGGGAAGGAGAGACCCAGCTATGTCTTGAGGGAGATCGGTCGACATCCATACATAAGCGAAGGGATGGGACATAGGATGGAGAGAGAGAGAGAGAGAGAGAGAGAGAGAGGAGAGGGAGAGGGAGGGAGAGGGGTAGAGTGCTGGATGGGTGATGGAGTTGCTTCTCGGAGATGGTGGGAGAGGCCTACTAGACAAGCGAGGTGGAACTGCAATGTTATCAATAAGAGTGGGGATGTGTTTACGTGTGTGCACATGCGTGATAGATCTGTCGGGACGCATCCATGGATGATGAAGGGGAACCATGTGTTTGGTAAGCAAACCTAACTAGATCGGTAGATCAATTGTTGTTTAATCGGAGGAAGGAGACACAACTAATGAGGTAGATCGATCGGCGTGTGGGTAAAACAAGTTATAAGGACCTAGCTAGCTATATGTATAGCGAGAGACCGGTCGGTGTCGTCCATTTGTTAGAGGCAAATAAGGCCTAGCGAGGCGGATGAGACAGAGAGAATGGAGCTAGGAGGTGGTGCGAGAGGCCCAACTACTAGCTAGATAGGGGAGGAGTGTGCTGTTGTGAGATCGATGAAAAGAGGCGAGAGTTTACACGTGTGTCGACCGTATGAGAGACACGAGGCAAGGACACATAAAGGAGGAGATTGAAGGTGTGTGTGTATGTTGTAGGCAGGCATCGCTGGAGAGGTTTATCGATCGGTGTGTGTCGGAAAGGAGTTGTGGAGACTCTGGGAGAACGACCTAAAGAAAAAAATGAATGTGCCGGTGGATAGAATGCCGAGGGAGGGGAGGGCAAGGAGGGCGTGTGCATGCACGAGAGAAAGTTAGTGGTAGCTACAAAGGTTAGAGGATTGTGTGGGTGTAAGAGACTAACAAAGATCATAATTTGATATGAAAGCGGATTCATATATTTGAACAGGAGATCATAGTGTTTTAAACATTGCATGCATGAATATAGCGGTGATACACGTGCTGTGCATGTGTTATACCATAATGTGATAATGCATGGCGTTTGCAACTCACAACTAAATGCCGAACAATCTAAATCATACTATACATCAAACAATCTCACATTTTATTTGAATTTGTGATAATGTGTGGCGTTTGCAGCTTACAACTAAATATTGAACAATCTAAACAATACTATATATCGAACATTCTCACATTTTATTTGAATTTGTGGTAATATGTGGTGTTTGCAACTCACATCTAAATACTTGTAGGCGTAGGGGGCGAGGCACCATACATAATGTGATAAACACATTATACATATGAGACATGGTTTAGATTATGAAGATCTAGCTAGAGCTAGAAATGTAATGTGATTTGAAATCAAAATAAAGTGGATTCAAAAAATCTAGTTCGAGTTCATATAGTACACATAGTTCATATGTAACTCGAGACTAATCATGTGGTGTGCTGTGAAGATAATACACAAATGATGGTTTAACTTGACAATAATGATAATTGTAGATCTTATTAAAACAGAGGAACGGATTCAAATGCTTTGATTTCACAACAATCATTACTGTAGATCTTATTCAAATAGAGAAACGAATTCAAATTTAGTTCATATTGAAGCGGTAGTATATACGTTTGGAATGCACTAAAACGTTCATTTGAGTAGTAGGTTGCATGCATTATACACATAGCGGAATATTTTAATTGAACATAACATGACTTCAAAGTTTTGAATGACATTTGTAGTGCGCATTGATTTGGTACAGTACACGTTAGGCTTGTCCGGATATTTCAACCCGCGCCTTGTTAGCCCGAAATATTTAAGATATATCTTTGTCTCGTTGTGCTCCGACAACTCCCTCCATCTTAACCCGTGCCTTGCTATTCCAAAATTACAACGCGCATGAAAACTCCCACCTCCTGTGAAATCCCGACACGTGAAATGCCCATGGTACCCCTGAACCGAAAGAACCGCCTCAAATCGGTGGGGGGTACTTTCGTAACTTACCCCACATTTCGGACAAGCGCGTCTCCAAGCCATGGTTCCCCACTGCCATCCCATCCGCCCACCATTCGTACACCGAGGCCGCGAAAACCCACGACGAAACCCCACACCCTGCTCCGTCCGCCACCCAGCCGGAGCCTCTTCCCCGACGATGTCGTCCACAACAACACCTCGACGTCCCTCATCCACCGTATCGGATGAGGATCCGTCGTCGATCTCATCGTCCCGCCGGTTCAGCCACCCCGTCCTCCACCTCCAAGGAGCTTCCCCGACGTTCCCCTTGTCTTTCGCGCCACCTCCATTCCCACACCGCCGTCTTCACCTGCACCACCGGAAGAGCATCATCATCACCGTTTCCTCAGATGAAGCTGCGGCCTAATCAGCGCCACCAAAGAGGTTGTACACTAATCGCCGCATTTTCTTCTTGATTCGATCTCACGATGTTGCGGCGCTCGGTCCCGAGCCGACACGGCGTGGCTCCATCCACGCGGCGCGTCGCCGCCACTTCCTCCACGGTGTCGCTCCCTCGGCGGCGGCGTCCACATCGATGGGAGCTGCTGCTGCTTTAGCTCTCGCTTCGCTGCTGCTGCTCTTGCTCTCGCTCCCTGCTGGTCTGCTCTTGCTATTGCTCTTGCTCGTCTTGCTGCTCTCGCTCTTGCTCTTGCTCTTGCTTGCGATGCTGCTCGATTGCTTCACTTGATCGACTGAATTGACTTTTGGGTCGATCGATTTTCAGGGTGGGGGGCTCGCCGGGGTGAAGGAAGAACCAGCCGCAGCGGGGGGGGGCTCATGGGAGAGGTACCCACTATCTATCTTAGGGTTCGGGATGGGGCGGTGGTCACGGCGGTGGCGGGCGTCGGCGAGCGGTGGCGTGGGGATCGCCGGAGAAAAAGCTCGGCACGTGGGGGCCCTAGAGGGATGGCCGGGGCGTCGGCGGACCGGCGGTGGGGAGTGTTTTCTGGGCGGGCGGAGCGGCGCACCGCCGGCCGCGGGCGGCGGGGGGCTGCTGTTTGGCCGGTGGTGGCTGGCGGCTCAGGGGGGTGGATGTTGAAGATGAACCGCAGGCCCTTGATTTCGTATCCAACGGCTGCAAAATCGACTGACCAGAGATGAAAAATTCAGTCGACCAACGTGTAGCCTCACCTTGCTAGTGCGTTTAGTTTCGACAGCAAAATTCAGTTTCGACAGTTAAGTTCAGTTTCGACAGTTAAGTTCAGTTTTGACAGTTAAGTTCAGAGATAAGCGGCTGATGTATTTTACATCTAGCACTTTGTGGTTATGTCTTTTACGTCATGTATTGGAGATGCTATTAGAATTCCACTCAGGTTAACGTTGTTCGTTGTCTCTCTTGTCCTGCTTCAGCCTCAGCGTCGTACAACTCACCGGAGCTGCTCCAACGACGAAACCCTCCATCACAACGGAGCAGTACCTCGGGCTCCATCTCCAGACGCCAAAGATCTTCTTCCCCTCCTCCAACAACAAAGTCAGCCGGAGCATCCTCACCGGCCAACCCAATCATGCTGAGATCGACATGGCTTCGCCAAAGAGGTTGTACACTTGTTGCATCTCTTTTTTACTCTACATGTTATATATATTGTCCACTGAGCACACGGATTTGTTCATTTAGTGTCTCCTTGAAAGAAAAAACGTAGAATTAATTTTCACGTGTCCTCCTTTTCAAATTCCTATTCATGAAGCAGAAGACTAAGTGATAGTAGCATAATAGCATTATACTCGTACATTTTCTTGTGGTTTGACTTAATCTCACCATGCTTCTTTGCATCCTGTGATCTTCCAATTGTTGTGAATCAAACACCCAGATTGACAGAAATCCTGTGTTTTTAAATTCTCTGTTTTGCACGTGCATTCCAATCCTATTCCTATCTATTTCCTATCCCTGCATTGTTGGAATCCTCCAATTCAAACAAGCACTTACAGAATTACTTCTCTTACAGATTGTTGTCAAAGAAAACCTTGCGTGGTTTGTCCGCTCCTGCTTCTTGCCGTCGTCCACCCAGCTCAGCTGCTCCAACGACGAAGGGTCCAGCCAAGCGGGATCCGCCTCCGATTGTCTTTCGCCGCCTCGGATCTTCTTCCCTTGGGCAGCCATGAAAACTGCATTACCATCATCAACCGAGCAGATGACCTCGAGGACTACGGGTCCGCAAGAGAGGTCGCACTCTTCGTGTCTGCTTCGTTATGCATCGCAATATTACATGCTACTTTATCGTCTGTTCATCTATTAGACTCGAGTCAGCTCCAAACTAATGGTCAAACTTGAGTTTTTAAATGGTTGTGCGGTACATATCGGGGCCGCTATCAATAGTATCTATCTACTATCTGGTTAATCTTCGATGTCTACTATGAGTTTCATGTTGGGTGGGAAACAAACAGTAAAGAAGCCATTATCTGTATTTTTTAACTGAAGCCATTATCTGCCTGCTATTATTGGTTTTGGGTCTATCCACAGGTTGCTACCATCAATCTGGATTTCTGCATGCACTCCTTACATAATCTCACTATGTTTTATTCCTATGCATGACAATTATTTTAAACAATGGAACTGAACATGTAGAGCAAAAGAGACGAGCCTTGCGTGGCAATAAAATTTCATGCAGACGTCGCTCCATGGTAGGCGCAAAGGCAGCCCCCCTCCACGCATTTCGTATTGTAATCGAGAGGAAGATATCTATTCTGAGGGGGATTCAGAAGGAGAAGACAACTCCTATTTACCCCCTGAGGTCTTCGCTCTAACTTGGCATGCTGATGTTGGTTATATCATGCATATGGTGTCTTGCATTGCTTACTTTATACATCAAATATGTCATCTGCTTAGTTTAGACATCCTTTGTGTGAATGCCATCTGTTTAGTTTATTCATCGTTTATGTGAATTATGCAACGCCATCTTGTTTAGCCAGGCATCATATATGTGAATTTTGCAATGCCATCCTGCTTAGCCAGTCATCTTATATGTAAATTATATCAGGCCATCCTTCTTTTTGCGTTACATATTACATTTGTCAACAATGTTAGTACATTCAACTGCTCTTCGTGTGCATCAGCCATTTGACACGGTGATGGAAAATTCTGGAGTGAAAACAAGGTCTTTAGAGCAGACTATGCTATTTGACGAAGCGCATATCTCGCTGGTTACGGATAGCTCCTCAGATGACTAGTCCTATTCCCCCCGAGGTGTATGCTCTAACTTGGCAGGGTTATGTTGCTAATATCGTGCGTATGGTGTCTCGCATTGCTAT
>CM038678.1:669182908-669377564 GCA_021605205.1 Aegilops longissima
TTTCACCTCGCCTTCCTCCTACCTTGCTCATCCATTTCCACGCACTCTGAGCTCGGCGCCCAAGTCCGCATCCTTCCTCAACCATCTCGGCCATGTCGAGGCGGGAGGCGGTGGATGGTCTCCTCCGTCACGGAGGGCCAAGTAAAAAAACTGCGGAAGGCGGATACTTGTCCAGCGACGCGCACCGGCTACCCGACAAGGGGCAGCTCATTCCACCCAGGCCCCATGAGAGGTGGTGTTCCTCACCCACTTCCTCCATGGACTAGGTTTTCCACTTCATCCATTTGTCCAGGGGCTCATGTTCTACTCGGCTGGATTTCCATGATCGGCCCGAACTTCATCCTCAACATCTCGGCATTTATCTGGTGTGCGAGGCCTTCCTCTGCATCAACCCCACTTGACATGGCTGAAGATCTTCAATGTCAAGCGAAGGTAGTGGGCCACCAAGCGGAGTCGGAGGCGCCATGGTTGGCAAGATGGCCAAGTCCTATGGCTTCAAGGCTCCTTTGTGGAGACCATAAAGGGGTGGCAATCGGGGTGGTTCTACATCACCGAGCGCATGACTCTCAATAGGCGGCGGCCCCAATTCGATCTGGCTTCCCCGCGGCTCACATCATGGAAAGAGGCGGGCTGTCATGGGGTGATTCGGACGAGCTATCCGGACTCAAACCTGCGTCCAAAACACGGCGGACAAGAATCTCGGGCTTGTCAACATTATCCGGTGATGCTCATCCGTCAGTTCTCCCATGCCAACAACGGGCCTTCAAATTGTGGGAGTTCGATCCGGCGCAGCACCCAACTCTGAAAAGGCTCTTGACACTCGTGCGAAGATGCAGGAAAGTCTTGTTCAAGGCGCCAAGGCTCCACATCCGCTACCGAAGATCGCGGATTCAGCTCGCAGCGTCAAGCCAGGGAGGTAAGTTATTTTACCCTTTGGGAGTCTTTTTCATAGTTTGACTCTATCGGGATCTAAAATCCCTAACCTTTGGCAGGGCTGGCTGAAGACATCCGGACAGATTAAGCTATCGGCCCCTTTGCGGAAGACCAGCGGACACCCGATTAGCGGGGCTGCTGGCCCGGCACCTCATGTGGTGCGGAGAAGAAAACCAAGAAGAAGGCCACGTGAACTCGAAGGGCCCCGGCACCAGTCTTTGTCGGACTCCTTGCCCGACAACTCTGGCGGAATCCTCCTCTGAGGAAGAGGAGGAGGAAAAAGCCTCTCCCAGTGAAGGAGAGAGAGAAAAGGAAGGCCGCCCCAAGCTGGGGAGGCGGAGAATCAGAAGGAAGGACCCTTCCTCAGGACTTCTCCTGTGGCCGACAGCGGCGAGGAGGAGTGGCCAACAAGGCCAAGCCCTGGCGAGATCGTAAGTGTCCGGATGCCCATGGCTTTTTTTCATTACATAGTGTTCTCTAATGCGAACAATCATGCAGCCCATGAGGCAGGCTCGCCCGCCGTCGGCGGGTCCACAGTCGTCGGAGTATAAGTACTTCACTTCCGGCCGCCTCCTCACCTCACGCTGCTGGCGGCCGAGGTGGGGCCCAAGCAGAGGCCTGGTCAGAGGAGGTGGCGCGAAGGCGCCTAAGGCAACCTCCCGAGACTCGGCGCGAGGCGAGACCCCGGGGCTCTAAGCCCGACCCTTGTCCGGACTCCATCGGAACCTTGGCGGTTACGAAGTCGACAAGCGGCCCCGCCGTAGGAAGGGTAAGGCGCGGTGTCCTCCGTCCAACGGAGGCACGGATAGCTCTTGGGCGCTAACAGCGCCTCCATCAGGAGGAGCACCGCCTTTGTTATGAGTGTGGTTATCGAGAAAGTTCAGTCCGCCAAGGCGGAATGGTAGCTTCTGTGACCTTCTAACAGGCTTTGAGGTAAGTTTTCAATATATGTAAGAAGATTACCGCATAGGCGGTAGCCTGATGCTTAGTTGGTGTTGGGAAAGAAAAGCGGACAAAAGGATCTAAAAGATATCTGCAGGAGTCTAACATAAGTATGTCAATATGGGAATGCAGGCTGCTTGCTGACCTCTGCCGCCTTGACTGCGGTCGATGCATTGAAGCGAGCCTCGGCAGTCGAGACGAGCTCGGCCTTGCCAGAAGCAGCTCGAGGACAAGGAAGGTAAATAATACCTTATTAAAGAAATACCTTATAGAAAGGATTCGGTTGCAAAAATGGCAGGAATAGCGTGGGTATTGTAGGGGCCCACGAGCGAGGTGGCGACCACGAAGGAAGCGGTGTCATGGCCGAAAGCAAAGCGACAGCCAGGCCTGCCAGCGAGAGAAGCAGGAGGAGGCGGGTGGCGGAGTTGCGGCAAGAGCTCCGGGCTCTCGTGGAAAAACACGAGAGTTTGGGCGTTACTCGAACTTCGAGTCGAGCTCGCCTCGGCTCTTGAGAGTGCCAAAGCCGCTAAGGCGAAGCCAAAAAGCCCTCAAGAAATTGAATCATTAAAGAAGATAGTGGTGGGTAAGGCATTCTTTATGCAAAGCAAGCATGTGAAAGTGAATTACCTATTACTTACCGGTTCGGAGCTCTCTAGGAGCATTCGCAGATCTGCCCCATAGTGTATACGATCTTGCTGCGTTCTACTGCGCCAAGGAGGGGCTCGGCGGAGAAGGTGTTACGGTCTCGGTATCTTTGAGGCGAGCGTCCGTGCCTGGCGACCAGTGAAGCAGCTGGTCGAGCTCCACAAGGTCTCGAACAGGCCATGAAGGGCCTCATAGTTGGATGTGGCCATTGGAAGCCATGCATGGGAGCTACGCCGGGCTAGTGCAGCGGTGGTGGGCCTTTGTCCATGGATTGAAGTCATCAAGCGCTCCGTCTGTATTGAAGGTGCCGTCGGGCCTTGCCCGTCTTGAAAGTGCTTTGGGGAAAGCTGGATCTTGGAGAAGCTTGTGACCAGACGGGCCCACGAAGGGCAAGAGCATCATAAGCCGAAATGTACTATGAGGCGTCTGAAGGTGCCGCCGTATAAGCGGATGAGTGCTCCAAAGATGTAATTTTGAATAGACTCGCATTTGTTATCACATGCGCTGAAAACTTGTTCATATCGCTAAGCAACGCTTGTTAATTTAAAATATTACCTTCATGCGGCCGTTTATCAAATTTGAGAGATGGCAAGTCGTTGGCTTCAGCCCCCATGCCACAGTCTTTGGGATGTTAGGGATAAACTTGGCGCTCTTGTTCCCATTCTTGGGTCCTTGAGGCGCTCAGCATAGCGAACAAGGCAACCGGACTTATAGTGCTTGAACACTCTCACTTAGCCATAGAATTCTATAATTTTAAATTTCGTGAAGCCCCTAGTATTCGGAAGACCGAGTTAGGCGCTATCCATGCCTTGGCGGGCAATGCCGACTCCTCGCTCTAAGCAGCATAAGTCTTTAGGGACCCGAAAAACCTCTCGAACAGCGACCGGCTCTCGCCCTATCATGGCGGCCAGTTTAGCTTTCTCCTTTGAGGTGCTCAACCCAGCTCAAGCAGAGGCACAATCGCGGTGGTTCTCCCAAGCTACCTTAGCCGATATAGCGGGCGTAAGGTACCAAAACATGGGGCAGGCAAACCCAACTATTGACCCAAGACATGATTGGACTGATGCATATAATGCTATAAGTTGGGGTGCCGCACTTGTGAAAGTGTTAGGACTTATCACACCATACTTTTGGGGTAGTTAAGCCCCTGGTGTATTAGCGTACCAAGGTGTGCAGGTGCAACATGTCATGAAATGAACATATATATATAGATAAAGAAAGGAGTGCAATAATAAGCGAAAGCTATGTATTGTTTATTCAAAATGTCTGCAATGGAGCGAGAATGATGCAAATAGTGCGATAAGCGAGGATGGGACTATTTAACATGTCCCCTCGAGGGGTAAGCTGCGGGATGGTATGTAAAACAGGTATAATGCTCGTAGTAGAGACCACTGGACACTCGGCGTAACTTCTGTTTCCACTGGCTGTTGCATCGTGAGTTCGGCAATTCTAGTGCGGACAGGACTTCTGAAGCGGAGTCTGAAAGTAAGAAAAAGAAGAAAGAAAAGAATGACACAATTGGGGCCCACAGTGCGGTTGAGCGCGTGCAGGCGTGCGTGGTCGTGCCCTCCTTAGGCCCATGGTATCTCCACGGCGTAGTTATGTGCAGCGTAATCTTGGCTTCCTTTGTTTGCGAGGGCTGGGGTTGGGGCGGATTACTCTGGCGATGCTCGGATCGTGCAGGCGGTCTTGTTGTAGGTTACTCGGGCGCGCAGCGGTGGCGAGCGTTTAATGGCGGACCGGGAATTGCTGTGTGAGGCTGCTTTGCACCTCCGCTGCGAGGCGCCGTGTGCTCCTCCGTTCGGAGAAGGCGTTGGTGTTTCCATTGACCGTGATTACTCCTCGAGGCCTGGCATCTTGGCGTGAGTTATGCGTAGTGCGGCCTGCATTAAACTTTACCGTCACGGTTCGTCCAAGCGGTGTGTGATAGCCGCTGCGGAGCAGGACTATGTCGAAGATTAACTCTTCGTTTGGAAGTTATCCGGGGATCGAAGACCACTTGAGTGTGGCGAGCCTGTACAATTGGCCTCTACACCTGGTATGGCGCCTTTAAAGGTCGTCTTTGTGGGTTTAATCCTTGAGGGTCTATGCCCATTTTGCGCCTTTGTATCTGATAAGCGAGTTCGGCTGCTACCGCCGTCCATCGAGTTCTAGTGAGGTGAAATCCGTCGATGATTGGGTCAAGAACCAATGCGGCGAATCCGCCATTACGGATGCTAGTGGGGTGGTCCCTTCGATCAAAGGTGATCGGGCAGGAGGACCATGGGTTGAACTTCGGGGCGACTGGCTCCATCGCATATACATCCCTTAGCGCACGCTTCCGCTCCCTTTTGGGTATGTGGGTTGCGTATATCATGCTCACCGTCCGCACTTGTGTGGGAAAGCCCTTCTGTCCTCTATTGTTGGTGGCGGGGCTCTTCCTCGTCATCGCTATACAGCCCCTTATGCGTTGTTTTGGCGCTTAGCTTGCTGCTTGCTTGAACACCCAACAATCCCTGTTGAGTGCGGTTGGCTGGTTTTTCGGGGGTGCCATGTATCTCGCACAAGCGATCGAGTATTCGGTCCAAGTTGGACGGGCCCTGGGTATTTCTTTTGAAAGGCTTCTTCCGCATTACTGTCGTATCTTCAGCATTATCACCGTTGATGCGGCATTTATGCTTGTTGCGACGCGACCTGCCATTGATGTCCTTGGTATCCGAACTACCAGGGTATTTGGCCAAGTTGGTGCTTCGAGCTAGCCAGCTGTCCTCTCCCGCGCAAAAGCGGGTCATGAGTGTGGTGAGGGCTGCCATGGATTTGGCTTTTCTGTCCTAGGTGCGGGCTAGCCACTCGTCGCGGATGTTGTGTTTGAAGGCTGCTAAGCGCCTCTGCACCGGACGGTCGGCGATCTGATTTTTTTGTTAGGAACGCGTCCGAGAATTCTCGGCTGATTCTTACGGCTGTTGAATTATATGGCTAAGGTCATCGGCGTCGGTGGTCGCACATATGTGCCACTGGAAGTTATCAAGGAATCGGCTTCGAGGTCCTCCCAACAACCGATTGACTCTGGCGGCAAGCTGTTGAGCCAATGCGAGCTGGTCCTTTAAGCTTGAGTGGGAGGTATTTGATGGCATGTAGATCATCACCGCGGGGCATGTGGATATGGAGGAGATAGTCCTCGATCCAGACCGCAGGATCTGTGGTACCATCGTATGATTCGATGTTTACGGGTTTGAAGCCCTCACGGTTTGATGATCCATTACTTCATCTATGAAGCATAGTGGGTGTCTTGGCGCCTCTGTATTGGGCTATATCACGGCGTAGCTCATATGAGCTTTGTCTCTTGTGTTGACCCGGCGGTTTGCTGTATCGGCGTGGCGGTAATCATCCAGTCGTTAGGCGCCCAGCGATCTGTAGATCAATCTTGTATGCTTTGCCTTATCCTCAATATATCTACTTAAGTCGGTAGCGTTTTCGTGCCTTGGTACTTTGGCGTCGGGCGTGGCGAAGCGAGAGGGCGAGAGGCTTCTACATGTGACCGCAGGTGGCGATCTGCCATGTCGTCTTGTTGGTGGCGTGGGTGCTTCCTCCTCTGATCGAGGCAATGGCCTGCGTTTGGGGTAGCTTTTGGAGGCGTTCGAGTTCATACTCTTGGCTGCAAGGACTTGATCCATCATCGACTAGCGAGGTCTTAGTCAGCTCTAAGCTGTTGCTGCTTTTCTTGAGGCTACTTGCCGTGGCCATGAGCCTGCGTTTAAAAGCGCTCTTGTTCGGCGGGGTCCTCTGGCACGGCAATTCGTCGTCGTCGAGCTTGCCTCGTCTTCGGGCGCATAATTATCGTCCTCTACCTCTCTTTCTGCCGCCTTTGTCGTGCGGACTTCTTCTCCCTCCTCCTGCCTTTGAGTCTGTTGGAGAAGTGCGTCTTGACACTTTGTCAGGGGTATTGTGTCTCCGTGCGGAATGGCGTTTCTTGTGGCGGGATTTAGGCGGCGGCGCGCGTCGGCGCAGGGTTGTTCTTGGAGGGTCATCCTCCGCGTTCCATCGCCATTCCCATCTTTTGGGATGTCCACCATGTATATGTCATATGGCGAGGTGGCCTTCCGGTGCCCGTGGTGGCGGCTCTTGATCGTCTCGGCACCGTCGTCCATACCGTCGATGTCTTGGTCGAAGTCGAGCATGTCGGTTAAATCATCGGCAGTGGCTACAAAGTGGTTGGTGGGTGGGCGTTGAATTTCTTCGTCGTCCGAATCCCAACCTTCTGACCGTAGTTCGGTCGAGGGCTCCCCTGACAAAGAGAGACTTTAATGAGTTCAGGATATCGCCCGAAGAAGGCGAGTCTTTGAAAGATGTCATGGCGGTGAACTCCATAACGGCGCCTAGTCGGATTCGGTGGTAGAGGCGCGGGAGGTTGAGTCTGGAAAGAGTCGGCACACAGGAGTCCTGAGCTTTGCAAAGGGCGGGGATGGTATTCGGCTCAATCGTCGTAGAGATTTCAGCCCGGCGGTGTCAACCAACCGTCCTCGTCGGTGAAACCGGCTCGGATTAAAGTGCGGCGGGCTTTAGTGCGGCCTCGAGGGGCTGATTCGGTGGCGAGCTAGATCGTACCCATCGAGGCGGTCGCGGCACGCTCGGGTGTGGCTCGAATCCGTCGAAGATCAAGTCTCGCGGACATCGGCCGTATAGTTTAAGCTTCGAATCTGACGATGGCCAGGGCGTAGCTTCGATCTGCTCGGATGGCCTAGCGAATTGGCCCGCGATGCAAAGCCGCCCGAATCTGAAGATCTGTCAGGGAGAAAAGTCTCACCACTGGACTGCGTCGTTCTTGATGATTGAAGGAGCCATCGGGCCTATAGGTGGCGACAGGAGGAACTCTCAATGAAAGCACCAATGTCGGTGTCAAAACCGGCGGATCTCGGGTAGGGGTCCCGGCTGTGCGTCTAAGCGGATGGTAACGAGGAGACAAGGGACACGATGTTTTTACCCAGTTGGGGCCCTCTCGATGGAGGTAATACCCTACTCCTGCTTGATTAATATTGATGATATGGGTAGTACAAGAGTAGATCTACCACGAGATCGAGAGGCTAAACCCTAAAGCTAGCCTATGGTATGATTGTTGTTAGTCTCTGGTTAAAACCCTTCGGTTTATATAGACACCAAATAGGGTTAGGGTTACGCAGTCGGTTACAATGGTAGGAAATCTACATATCCGTATCGCCAAGCTTGCCTTCCACGCCAAGGAAAGTCCTATCCGGACAAGGGACGAAGTCTTGAATCTTGTATCTTCATAGTCCAGGAGTCCGGCCAACGGTGATATTTCGGCTATCCGGACACCCCCTAATCCAGGACTCCCTCACTCCCCTTCACCGGTAGGGTGGTCAAGCCAGAGGTCCTCAAATCCCTCCGTTATTTCATCCACCATCACCTTAGCATATCCTTCTGGAATCGGCCGGTAGTGAAAACTTGAGTCGGGTTTAGTAGGATAAACAGGGCCAACAGCCGCCTTGCCCTTCAAATTGCTCCATTCCGCCATAAGGTGGCAATTTTGAGACTCGTGATGGCATCCATGGGATAGGTGGCGAGGCCGTCAAAGGCATGCTCGGTGAAGCAACAGTGGAAGCCACGCTGCTTCTCCGCTGAATAATGAGGTAACCGGGGAAGCTTGACGGGTCGTTGCTCCGTTACGCTTCTCGTTCCTCTAGCCCCATTACCCTTTAGGTGCAGCGCTGCGGTTGGCTCTGCTCCGTTTCTTCCTCCTCTCTGGGTTTTGTAACCCCTGCGTTAAAATCCAGCCTTCCACAAGCGAACTGGCGTGCCTCGTGTCCGTCCGGGGTGCTCGGGATTCACGAGGGCCATTGTGAGCTCATCCTTCTCCTATGGAGCGAGCGTCCCTTGCTGCGCTGCCGATATATTGCTGAAGCCTCTTGGTGGTATGTCCAATTGATCGTCCGTCTAAATGCACTTCCACGTCTGAGGGTCAAGGTTCCGCCACCCCAAAGAACCAAGTCCGACAGCAGTGCGGCGATTCATTGTCTGGTTTGATCCCTTTATCAAGCAGATCATTCTCAGCCTTAGCCCACTTAGGCGGGCTATGAGTAACCACGACCCGTGCGATGGTGAAGCTTCTTCTTCGCAGCATTTTGCTTGTTTGTCGCCGACATCTTTTACTCTTTTCCGATGTCTTGTGGGCCACAAATGCGGGCCAATCATCTCGATCTTCTCATATTTGCCCTTGAATTCTGGTGTCTCTTTTTATCGACAAACTTATTCAGGTCTTTCTTCCAATTCCTGAATAGGTCTACCATCTTCTTAAGAGCAAAAGACTTGATTAATGGCTCTATAAGCTGGCTTCTCCGGATCATCCTCTGGCGGTAGGGTGAAATTTGACTTCAGCTCGGTCCAAAGATCATTTTACGCAGGTCATTGACATAAGACACCTCGGGGTCTTCGTTCTTAGGCTTATACCATTCTGGATGGTGATCGGGATCTTGTCCCTAACGAGAACCCCCTTGAGCAACAAATGCCTTCTTTGTCGGAAGGGTTCAATCGGTTTGGTAAATCGCGATTTCTATGATCTCAAACCTTTCATCGAGCTCAACTTTTCTTGGGCCTCGCCTCTTTACGAAGTTGTGCTCGATCTGGAGGGCTAGAAAAAAGAAACAAAGGCGAGAGTTAATTAATATGTGTACATACCAAAACAATGAATGCATCAATTAGCTAGTCGGCCACGAGCTTAACTAATATATATACTGGCGGACTCGGTTCGGTGATCACGAACCGTCCTCACGGTCTACTTCTTCACCCTCTCCTTCTTGCACGGCATTGGGTCGCCAGACCATCAAAATCATAGCCAGCTGCTTCTTCACCCTCTCCTTCCGGACCATCGGTGTCATTGGGAAACATCAGCGGCGAGCGGCATCACTTCCATACTGCGATTATGTCCCTCGACAAGCGCTTTTTGTGCTTCGTCTCGGGGCGGGGTGTCCATAGTTTCTACAAATATTTACAACATGGAAATTATTATTCAAACATGACAGATATGGATATATTAGTGGCAAGCGTAGAACTAGCTAGCTAATTACAATAAGGAATCATATTAATTAGTGGCCTCGGGCTGCTTCTCTAGGGTTTGAATTGGCCTCGACAAGCGCTTCAAGGGTTAGGGGTGACCTCGAGAGCAGCTTCAGGACAGGGTAATATCGACCCCCCGTGTTGAAGCTATCGGGAGGGTATATCGACAACAACAACAGCGACACTACATCTATGTCCCACAAGTGGCGTGGGCATCGGCGCCGCGTCACTTGTGGGACGTGGATGTAGTGTCCGACACCGACGGCCACATGTATCTCACACCGATGATACTTGCTATTTAATTAGGGTTTCCACTACCGAGGCGACCCTCGACGACCCTCGTTCCCGATAAAAAAAGAGGAAGAAGAAGAAAAAACAAAGAGGAGAAGAAAGAATAGAGGAGAAGAACTCCTCTTTTTTTTTCTTCCTCTTCTTTTTTGTCCTCTTCTTCCACTCATGTTCGACGACCCTCGACCCCGATAACATACATCCATCGATATCATTCCATACATACATAGACATCTACATTATATATGAACAAACATCTATGTCCCACAAGTGGCGTGGGCATCGGCGCTTCTTGATAGGGTAGAGGTCGTGGATCACCCGGCGGTCGAGGTCAAGGTCGAGATCGCCGAGGGTGGGAGGTTGCCTAGTGTCAAAGTTCAACAAAACCATGTCTTCATCATTAAGTAAAACAGGTGCATGATGGTGCAAGCTCTCCAAAGTTATTTTGGAGCAGAGTCCCGAGATAGGATAATTAAGCTTTTTGGTACAAAGTTCAGCAAGAACCTTCCAAATATCATTATTTGAAGGCCTTTGCTGAAATTAGTACAAAAAGGCAAAATATCTATCCGGGACTCCATTCAAAATAACTTTGAAGACTTCATGCCATCATGCCTACAATTACCGGCTAATGATGAAACCATAATTTCTTGATACTTTGACACTGAAACCTCTCGACCCTCGGCGATCCGCGACCCTCGAACCTCGGCGACCTGGAACCCTCGACCCTAGGCGACCTGGAACCCTCAACCTCGATCCCTCAACCCTATAGAACCCTCGAGACCCTCGACCTGAAACCCTCGGCCCTTGACCCCTTGCGACCCTCGACCCTCTACCTAGTTCCCGACCCTTGACCCCTCGGCGATCCTCGACACCCTCGTTCCCGATAAAAATTAAGAAGAAGAAGAAGAAGAAAAAAAGAGGAGAAGAAGAAAGGAATAGCTAGAGCAGAAGATCGAAGGAAAAAAATAAGAAAAAAAAGAGGACAAGAAGAAAGGAATAGTGGAGAAGAAGAGAAATAGAATATTCTATTTTCTCTTCCTCTCCACTATTCCTTTCTTCTTCTCCTCTTATTTTTCTTATTTTTTCTTCTTCTTATTTATTTCTCCTTTTCTTCCTCTCCTCTTGTTCTTTCTTTCCTCTTCTTATTTTCTTCTTTCCTATTCTTCTTTTCCTTCCTTTCTTAATATCACTTAGCAAATTTTGCAACGATAGGGAGGGGGTGCTCCCGTGGTCTAAACTCCGTCTATGCATGGTAGAAAATTTTGAAAAAATACATCTATGATCCCTCAACGTCCCCGCCTCTCTCATGAACAAAAAAAATCTGTGAATTAAAAAAACATCATGTTCTATGAACAAAAAAACATTATATTTCATCCACATTCGTGCATACATCATATATGTGATCATCTATGAAAAAAACATCATATTCTATTAAAAAATCATTACATATATAAAAACAAGCATATATATATATAGCATATACATATATATAAAACAAGCATATATATATGAAAAAAAAAATGCAAAGGGGGTGGCGTGACGGACCAAAAGTGAGAGAGGATGGCGGGGTGTGGCCGAGGATGGCGTCAGGCGAGGCGGCGAGCAGCGAGGCGGTCGCGGCTTGGCAGGCGAGGCGAGGCCTTGAGGCAGGTGAGGGTGGGCAGGCGGAGGCGTCGGGGCGAGGCGGGCAGGCGCGCGTCAGGCGGCGTGGCGGCAGCGACGGGAGGTGGGCCAAGCGGGCAGCGTGAGGCGGCGACGGGCGGGCGTCGGCGGGCGTCGAAGCGGAGCAGCGAAGCGGCGAGCGATGGCGATGGCGGCAGACGCAGGCGGCGGCAACGACGGCGAAGCGACAAGCGGCGTCGGGGCAACTGGCGGCGTCGATGTGCTCGGCGTCGTCGAAGCTGGCGAGAAATCTGAAATTTCCTAAGTCTGGCTTATATAGCAAAGCCATTGGTCGGTTCGTGGCACAAACCGTTGAAAAAGGCCTTTGGTCGGTTGGTGGCACCAACCGGGACTAAAGAGGCATTAGTCGGTTTGTGCCACGAACGGGACGAATCTGCTAGTCGATTCTTGCCTAACCGGGACCAAAAACCTGTCTTACCGTGCCCAAATGTTTAGTCCCACCTCGCTAGTTGAGAGGGCCTTTTGTTTATAAGGTGCGGTGCGCCTTCCTCTCGAGCTCCTCTCTAAGCAGGCTTCGGGCCTAACCGTGCAATCTGTGCTGTGGGCCTCTTGGGCCTCCATGAGCTGAATCTGGCCCATGGTAGGGTTTCTAGTCGTATTCAGGTAGTGGGGGCCCGATGGGTGGCACTTTTTTGTTTTTGTTCTATTTGTTGCTTTATTTAGTTTATTTTGTTTCTATTTACAACAAAATACTTATTGTTGATATATTTATTTATTTTCCAGTTTTTTGTTTTGTTTTCTGCATTATTTATTTTCTTTTGTTTTTGCTTTATTTTTAATTCTTTTTGCTTTTATTTTTAGAAAAAATATAAACTTTCATTAGTGCCATTAGTTTTCAAATTTGAAAACACTTTTTATTTTCTTTGTTGCTTTATTCATTTTATTTTGTTTCTACTTACAACAAAATACTTATTCTTACTATTTTTATTTTTTTCCAGTTTTTTGTTTTGTTTTCTGCATTATTTATTTTCTTTTGGTTTTTGCTTTTAGTTTTAGAAAAAATATAAACTTTACATTAGTGCCATTAGTTTTCAAATTTGAAAACACTTTTTTCTTGTTGCTTTATTTATTTTATTTTGTTTCTACTTACAACAAAATACTTATTATTGCTATTTTTATTTTTTCCAGTTTTTTGTTTTGTTTTCGCATTATTTATTTTCTTTTCGTTTTGCTTTATTTTTAATTCTTTTTCTTTTAGGTCAGCAAAAATATAAACTTTCATTAGTGCCATTAGTTTTAGAAAAATTATAAACTTTACATTTGTGCCATTAGTTTTCAAATTTGAATAGTTAAAATTTGAATTCTTTGAAATTTGTGTGAATCACAAGTTTGTGATTAACTTTACTAAAAAATGAACATACATGCACCTATAGAAAATTTGACCTAAATTCATAATCAATTTCTATGAATTTCACTTTTGAAATTCACTGTATAGGGGCATCTATTTTCACTTTGAGAGGAGCTCAACAAAGCGAGAGAGGGGCGGGCTTATAAGCGGTGTGGCGCCCTTGGTTGGCGAGATTTTCAAATTCATAGTTTTCAAATGAACTACGAAAAAGTTGGCATAGCATGTGCATGTACAAAGCGGACAATGGTATCATACTAAATGCATTACAAAGTTGGCATGGTATCATCATAATAGTTGCGGAGAAAGTCTTCACTTTTTCTTCGCTTGTGTCATTGCTTATTGCGCTGTAACCATGGATAACCTTCATCATTTATCAGGATGCTTGGGTCAGCCTTGACTTTGAAGGAGAATTTCATGAAACTTTTCATACTCTGCGAGACATGTCATCTTGCCCTCCACTCCCGGGATGTCTTTTTTCTGAAAGAACTATGTGGCGCTTTGGCTCATCGTATGATGTATTAGATTCCTTATCTTTTCTTTTCCTCGATGCGGTAGACATGTCCTTCACATAGATAACCTGTGCCACATCATTGGCTAGAACGAGCAGTTCGTCGGTGTACCCAAGATTTTTGGATCCTTTGTTGTCATTCCGTCTTGTGGGTCTACACTACCCGCCTCTGACAGATTGACCCACTTGCACTTAAACAAAGGGACCTTAAAATCTACTCCGTAGTCAAGTTCCCATATGTCTACTATGTAACCATAATATGTGTTCTTTCCCCTGTCGGTTGCTGCATCAAAGCGGACACAGCTCTTTTGATTGGTGCTCTTTTGATCTTGGTCAATCGTGTAAAATGTATTCCCATTTATCTCGTATCCTTTCCAAATCATTACAGTCGAAGATGGTCCCTGGAAAACAAGTACAGCTCATCACAAACAGTCTGTCACCTCGAGGCGTGTTTCCAACCAAGCTGCTGAAAGTCTGGCGTGTTCACATGTAATCCGATCGTCGCTTTTCTCGGGTGTTTGGAGCGCAGGCTGTTCTTGTGTTCATCGACATCTGGGGTCACCAAGGTAGAGTTACGTAGAAGCTGTGTAGTGTGCTTGAGACCAAGAATATCCGTCCTGCATATTATTGAGTCCCTTCAAGCGTGCCTATTCGGTCAGTCTCCCCTCATACCGCGATTTAGGGAGACCTATCTTCTTATGGCCGGGAATGAAGTCAACACAAAACCGATGACATCCTCTGTTTGATGGCCCATGGAGATGCTTCCTTCGGCCTAAGCGCGATTCTGAACATATTTCTTTAGGACTCCATGAACCTCTCAAAGGGTACATATTGTGTAGAAATCTGGGCCCCAGAATGACAATCTCGTCGACTAGATGAACTAGGGCGTGCGTCATGATATTGAAGAAGGATGGTGGGAACACCAGCTCGAGCCCGACAAGACATTGCGCCACATCACTCCTTAGCGTTGATGCGATTTCTGGATCGACCACCTTACGAGACTTTAGGTTACGGAACTTTTCTCGGCATATTTATTATTCCTTTATATTGACGAGAAGCGGTCGGGACCTTCATCTTGAGCAGGCATTCAAAGAAGATTTCTTTCTCTTCTTTCGTAGGCGTAGCTGGTAGGACCTTCATCTTGCTTGAGGCATGCCCTCTTTTTCGTGCAAGCGTTGCGGGTCCTCCGTGCCTCGGTGTATCTTTTGTCTCCCCATACCGCCCAAAAGCCAAGCAGGTTCACGCAAAGGTTCTTCGTCCGTGCATCACGTCGATCAAAAGCGGACCTCTAGGTCTTTCGGTGAGGGTAGGTCCCAAAATATAGATTTCTTCTTCCACATGGGTGCGTGATTCTCGGCGTCATTGAATAGCTAGTCCGTTGGGACCCTTTCCAAAGATTACGTGTAAATCATTGACCATAGCAAGTACATGATCACCGGTACACATGGCGGGCTTCTTCCATTGAGCTGCCTCGCCTTTGAAATGCTTGCCTTTCTTTCGACATTGATGGTTGGCCGGAAGAAATCGACGATGGCCTAGGTACACATTCTTCCTGCAGCTTCCCAGGTATATACTATCGGTGTCAAGTAAATAGTGCGTGCATCGTGGTATCCCTTGTTTGTCATCTGAAAGGTTCTTGAGAGCGGGCGATCGTTGATGGTCATGAAAACAACGCCTTTAGGTCAAATTCCTCCTTTTGTGCTCATCCACGTCGTTACACGTTTCCATTCCACAGCTGTAAAGTTCTTCAACTAATGGCCTTAGGTACACATCAATGTCGTTGTCGGGTTGCTTAGGGCCTTGGATGAGAGCGGCATCATAATGAACTTCCGCTTCATGCACATCAAGGAGGAAGGTTATACATACATAGAGTCACGGGCGGTGTTGTGATTGCTGCTCTGCTCCCGAAAGGATTAATGCCATCGGCGCTAAAAGCAAACCATCGTTCCTTGGGTCCTTTGCAAACTCATCCCGATACTTTCTCTCGATTTTTCTCCACTGCGACCCGTCGTGGTGCTCTCAACTTCCGTCTTTCTTACGGTCCTCTTTGTGCCATCGCATCAACTTGGCATGCTCTTCGTTTACGAGCAGGCGTTTCAAGCGTGGTATTATAGGAGCATACCACATCACCTTCGCGAGAACCCTCTTCTGGGAGGCTCGCAAATCAACATCACGAGGTCATCTCGTCGATATTATACGCAATGCACGCATACCGGGCATGCGTTCAGATCCTTGTATGCACAGCATGATGAGGATCAGATCATTAGGGCATGCATGTATCTTCTCCACCTCCAATCCTAGAGGGCATCGACCTTCTTTGATGCGTATGTCTTGTCAGGCAATTCGTTATCCTTTGGAAGCTTCTTCTTCATTATTTTCAATAGCTTCTTAAATCCTTTATCGAGCCTGACATTCTCGCCTTCCTTGCAGCAATTCGATGCGGTGCCGAGCTTTGTGTTGCCATCTTCGCAATTGGGGTACAACCCTTTTTGTGATCCTCTAACATGCGATCGAACTTCAGCTTCTCCTTTTGACTTTCGCATTGCGTCCTTGCATCGACAATGACCAGCGGAGATCATCATCATCGGGCACATCGTCGGTTCCTCTTGATCTTGAGCAGCTTAGCCCGTTGCGGCACCATCGTGCACATCGTCCGGTTCCTCTTGATGTTCAGTAGCATCACGTATTCAGGGGCACATAGTTGTCATCGTACTCTTCTTATTCGCTGTCTTCCATCATAACCCTATTTCTCCGTGCCTCGTCCAAACATTATAGTGTGGCATGAAACCCTTGTAAAGTAGGTGGGTGTGAAGGATTTTCCGGTCAGCGTAAGACTTACGTATTCCACATATAGGGCATGGACAACACATAAAACCATTCTGCTTGTTTGCCTCAGCCACTTGAGAAAATCATGCACTCCTTAGTGTACTCGGAGGTGTATGCATCACCGTACATCCATTGCGGTTCATCTGCGTGCATTATATATAATTAAGTGTGTCAAAAATCATTCGAGAACATCATGAATAGATAATTAAGTGACCAAATTAATAGAAGTTCATCATCACATAAAAACCAAAGTACATACATAGTTCTCATCTAACAACATAAAGCTCTGCGAGCATCTAAATTAATTAAACCATACATTGAAACTATGTAAAACATTTCAATGCGAAAACAAATCGATCATAATGCAAAACAAGGTAACAACTGATCCAGCGGCATAATGATACCAAGCCTCGGTATGAATGGTATATTTTCTAATCTTTCTAATCTTCAAGCGCATTGCATCCATCTTGATCTTGTGATCATCGGCGACATCAACAACATGCAACTCCAATATCATCTTCTCCTCCTCAACTTTTTATTTTTTCTTCAAGAAATTGTTTTCTTCTTCAACTAAATTTAACCTCTCGACAATAGGGTCGGTTGGAATTTCGGTTCAACAACCTCCTAGATAAATAAAATCTATGTCATGTTGGTGGCATAATTTTTGTAAACAATAAATGAACCAATAGTTATGAAAAGATAATATATACCACATCGAATCATAGGCGGGGCCGAGGGCCGCGAGGCGGATACCAAAACCATCGCACTATATAAGATGCAATAATAAAAGTAAGAAAATAATACAAGTATCTATCTAAACATACAAGTAAGAATATTTTTCCTTCGGAAAGAAGATAAGAACAAGAGGCTCACCACGGTGGTGTCGGCGATGAGATCGGCGTGGTGATCGGCGGCGGTGAAAGGCAGGGGCAGGGCTTGCGGACCGCTAAACCTAGATAAATATTGAGGAAAATGGAGCTTGGCGGTCGAGCTTGGAGGAGAAACCTTAAGTAGTGTGGCTCGGGCATTCCATGAACACCTTGTGTGCATAGGAGGTGAGCTAGAGCACCACCAAGCCCTCTCCCCTCGGCGGAAAAAATAGAGAGTGTGCTCTGCTCTTGCTTGAGGGTATATATAGGCACCACCATTGGTCCGGTTGGTGGCATGAACCGGGACTAAAGGGAAGCCTTTGGTCGGTTCAAGCCTGCTTAGGGACCAATAGTGGTGGGCAGGGCAGGCCCATTTTCGGTTCATCCACCAACCGGGACCAAAGGTCCAGACGAACCGGGACCAATGGCCCGTGGCTCGGCGGCCCCCAGGCTCCTGAACCGGGACAAATACCTCCATTGGTCCCGATTAGTGGCAGAACCAGGACTAATGGGCTGAACCGGCTGGGCCATTACCCCTTTTCTACTAGTGTCAAGAAGGTACTTGTTGGGTTGGCGTATTTCGAGATTAGGATTTGTCCTCCGATTGTGGGAGAGGTATCTCTGGGCCCACTCGGTAATGCACATCACTATAAGCCTTGCAAGCATTGTAACTAATGAGTTAGTTGCGGGATGATGTATTACGGAGCGAGTAAAGAGACTTGCGATAGCGAGATTGAACTAGGTATTCAGATACCGGCGATCGAATCTCGGGCAAGTAACATACCGATGACAAAGGGAACAACGTATATTGTTATGCGGTTCGACCGATAAAGATCTTCGTAGAATATGTAAAGACCAATATGGGCATCGAGGTTCCGCTATTTGTTATTGACGGAGAGATGTCTCGGTCATGTCTACATAGTTCTCGAACCCGTAGGGTCCGATAAACAACATTCGTTGACAATATAGTATTATATGAGTTATGTATGTTGGCAAGCGAATGTTGTTGAATCCGGATAAGGTCACGGACATGACGAGGAACTCGGAATGGTCGGAGATAAAGATTGATATATCGGATAATAGTGTTTAGTCTCGGAAGGGTTAGGAATTCCTTTGGAAGAGGTTTGGATGTTTCCGAAATGTTTGGGAGCGAGAACACATTATTTGGGCCAAGGGAAAGCCCACAAGGTTTTGGAAAGCGCAAAGGAAGTTTCTGCGGAGTCGAGGCGAGATGCGAGGTCCTGGCGTCTTAGTCGACATTTGGGAACCTGGCGTCGGCCCGGAAGTCGAGGAGGACTCTTGCCTTTCGGGTGAAACCGACTTTGTGGAGGCTTTTACTCAAGTTTCGACCCCAAGGCCCAACATATAAATGGAGGGTAGGGCTAGCACCCAAGACACATCAAGAAACACCAAGCCGTGTGCGGCAACCCCGTCCCCTCTAGTTTATTATCCGTCATTGTTTTACGTAGTGCTTAGGCGAAGCCTGCGGAGATGTTCTTCACCAACACCGTCCTGCCCCGTCGTCTTTGTCGAAACTCATCTACTACTTAGCCCCTCTTCTTTGGATCGAAAAGCGAGGGCGTCATCGAGCTGAGCGTGTGCTGAGCAGCGGAGGTGCGTCGTTCGGTACTTGATCGGGACGGATCGTGAAGGTGTATGACTACATCAATCGCGTTGATAAGCGCTTCCGCTTCGGTCTCTGAGTGCGTGACAACCTCTCCCTCTCGTTGCTATGCATCACCATGATCGTGAAGGAATCTTTTGAAATTACTACTTTCCCCAACATGCATTAAGATGTTTTTGTAGCTGTAAAGTGAAAGCATGTAATTATATCTGATTGCATGATAATTAAGTATCACGATAAGTGTGGTAATTGTACCTAATTTCATGGTAACTTGTGTGCATTAAGCTTTGTGATTGTGAACCGATTCATGTTTGATGTGGTAGTTTTAAATAACATAGGTGGTAGTTGCAATTCAATTATGATGATAACAAGTCTGTGTATAAAAATGTGGTAGCATGGTAAATGTTTTACCTTCGTCTATTTTGTTGATGTTGGCAGAACCAAAGCTTATCGTGTGTGCATATTCACCTTTGTTGGTTTGTCCCCACCACTCATCATGATATCCACATTACCCCGTTGTCATCGACATTTTCTTGTGTTGCAGCACTGCTAGCACATATGATTGCATCCATCAATTTTCCACACTTACAAGCAATTACGATTATTTTTCACAACAACTATATTTTCCTTTTCTTTTTACTTTGATTACTTCTTTTTATAACAGGTATCATTTTGGGAGTAACCAACGTATGGGAGTATGGCATCGATAGTTCCTATCAACTTCATTTCATGAACATCATTTCTTATCAAAAAATTCTGGTGGCAACAATGTAAATCAACACGTGGTATTCTTGTAGTGTTTTAGCACCTTTGGTTCTGAGCTTTCCTGGTAAATTATAATGAATTAGCATGATAACTTGTTACGACATGGGTTTGTTCAATATAAAAGGATCTTTTTATGTTGAATAAGTGTTAAGGATGTTGATTACTCAATGCACACACACGGTAATCTATATTCAATCTAAATGGCAACTCAGTTATTAATGAGAAATTTCATACATGTAGTTCTAACATGCTTCAAAAAAGATAGCTTGGGGTGGTAAGTCACGTGGGGGGGGGGAGGTGGGCCAAAGGGGCTGTGTTCTCTGTGTTGGGTCTCATGCGTTGCGCGTGGTGGGCCTCGCGAAAGAAGGCTGGGTCGTGGGTGGCTCTGCCGAAATGGGTAGCAGCAGGGAGGGGCAGCGGTTATGCGATCGTCTTGGTTGTTGCTAACGACCAGTCGACTGGTAGTTAGTCGCTTCCTTTTTATATTTGTAAAAAAGAAGTAGTTTTGAGGTACTCCATGGGCTTGTTGTTTTATTGAATCTCGCAACCTCTTCATGGGAATCTGAGCTTTTTTTTTTTTGAGACAACCTCACCAAGCTTTATTCAGATACCAGAATGTTTACAGGTAAAAATAGCAGATCGCCGAGTTGGCCCAACCAAACATGGCGTCCAAACCCTAGGTTTAAAGCATACTTAGCGAGATTGTGAGCCTTCAAATTCGAGCTCCTATACTCATGAGCTATATTACAGGAATTAAAAAAACTAGACCGATTCTCAATTTCATGAATAATAGCTCCGTACTCCGACTTCGAGTTCTTGCCAATATCTATAACCACCATCTTGCAATCTGATGCAACGTGAATTCTATTCATATATAAATCCAGTGCCAACGCTTGCCCTTCCCGGATCGCCAGAGCCTCCAAAGTAGCTACATCTGATATAAATTTTACCACCAAAACGGATGCTCCCAGGAACTTGCCATCTTTGTCACGACACACAGCTGCAGCCGCACCATAAGAAACTTCCGCCGCAACCGCCGCATCTGTATTTATCTTTACATAGCCCTCTGGAGGAGGCTGCCACGCCGCCGATCGTGCCACTTTCGTTGCCCGAGTTGGTGTATCCTTCTCCAACATCTGGATGTCTGTCAGGAAAGTATTGATGAAGGAATTAGTCGCGAATGGGCTTTCAAAAATGTCTTCATGAACTGCTCTTCGACGTGTTCGCCAAATAGCCCATAAGGTTACCACCACACAGACAAAATCCACATGCGATAACTCTTCATGGATTGTAAACAACCAGTTCCTAGCATTCATAGACAGATTTTGTAGCATGACTTCCACTGCTTCTTCAGAGCTTAGTGACCATATACTCTTTGCCATCACACAGTCTATTAGTGCATGCTTCCAGCTGTCATCCGCTAAACAAAATGGACATATCTTACTGGTGGACATGTTCCAATGATGTAATAGATCCCCCATGGGTACAGTCTCATGGCCTAATCTCCAGAGAAAAACTTTGATTTTTGACGGTATCTTCAGGTTCCATAGTGAGGTCCATGCCCTCTCATCTTGTGCAAAGTTTACTCGGCCTCCAACAGACTGTAACAACTCTTCGTTCCTCCTCTTCATTCCTGCCAAAAACTTGTACACTGAACCCACCAAAAAAATGCCTCGTTTATCTTCTCCCCATGCCCAAAAATCTTCCACTCTAGTGGTACAGAGTGGTATTCTCAAGATGATATCCGCATCCACTTGAAGGAAGACCGATCTCACCTTATGTTCATTCCAAGACGCCGTTGAACTTTCTATCAGTTCCGAGACCAAAACAGGTTTTCATCCAACAAAGAGATCATTGGCTTCATCATCCCTGTTCTTGGTAACCAATTATCCTCCCACTCTCGTTGACTCTCGGTCCGATTCTTCTAATCATTCCTTGTGCAAGAGCATCCCTTCCATCAAAATTGCTCTCCAAATTTGTGAGGATTACTACCCAACTCAGCCTCCATAAAAGTACTGTTGGAAAATATTTTGCCTTCAAAACTCTTACACTTAAAGATAACGGGTCTGAATAATCCTCCAAGCCTGCCTGCTTGAGAGAGATATATTAAAATTTCGATATCTCGAAACCCTAGTCCTCCCAAGTGTTTTGGCCTTGTGCACACATCCCATGACACCCAACAAGGTTTCCTTTTCCCCCTTTTGCTTCCCCACCAAAATTGCCTTATCATTAACGTGATGCTCTCACAAATACCTCTTGGCAACCTGAAGCAAGACATTGAATAAACTGGAATGGCTTGGGCCACTGCCTTGATCAATACCTCCTTTCCTGCATAAGACAGTAACTTCTCCATCCACCCCTTTATTTTCTCCCACACTCTATCCCTCAAGAATTTGAACGTGCCATTCTTTGAGTGTCCCACATCCGTGGGCATGCCCAAATATCTGTCTATTAACTGCTCATCATGCACATTGAGGGAGTTTTTAATTGAATCCCGGACCACACAGGGACACCTTCTTGAAGAAAATTGAGGACTTATCATTGTTCACTCTCTGCTTGAAGCATTACAATAAGTATCTAACGGGTTTGACACCACTTGTGCCCCTCGGTACTTGCCGTGAAAAGCGTGAGCTATCATCGACCAAAAAGTAGGTGGTTGACAAGCTGGTCTTTGTCGGTGCCACCTAAACTCCCACAAAAGGCGGCGATTGAGAGCAGTTTGAGTAGGCACGAAAGGCCCTCCGCTGCTATCAAGAAAAGATAAGGGATATCGGATCTCACTGTCGAATACCTCTTGGCGGTCTGAATTGTTCTAGTTGCTCTCCATTAAAAAGGGTGAAAAGGAAGCGGGGTGATCATCTTCATTACCGTGTTTACCCACGGAGGAGGAAAACCGAGTTTAACCATCATTGCCTTGAGATAGTCCCATTCTAGCCTGTCATAGGCCTTCATCATACCGAGTTTCAATGCACAACTACTGTTACCCTTTGCCTTGCTCCGTTTCATAAAATGCAGACACTCATAGGCCGTAATAATATTATCTATTATAAGTCTACCCGGAACAAAGGCAGATTGTTCTTCTGATATGATTTCTGGCGGAATTTGCTTCAACCTATTTGCAATCACCTTCGAAGCAATTTTATACAATACATTGCACAAGCTTATGGGCCTGAATTGAGTTAACAATGATGGGTTCATTACCTTCGAGATTAGCACCAAAAAGTATCATTGATGCAATCAGGACTCTCTTCCCCTCTAACTATTCTGAGCACCGCCTTGGTCACCTCATCACCACAAACATCCCTGTGTCTTTGATAGAAGTGAGCTGGAAAGCCATCAGGTTCCGGTGACTTGGTGGGAAACATCTGAAACAGTGCTGCTTTCACCTCCTCCTCGGTGTAATCAGCCACAAGCATCTCATTCATTCCCGGAGTAACTTTTTGAGGTACATGATCAAGTACTGATTGCATATTAGTTACCCCCTCTGATGTATACAAGGTCTTATAAAAATCTGTTACCATCTCCTTCATCTCTTTCGGATCATCTACCTGAATTCCCAAGGAGTTCATCAGTGCCTTTATCATGTTTTTCTTGCGCCTCAAGCTCGCTCTCATATGAAAAAACTTCGTATTTCTGTCCCCTGACGTTAGCCATTCTATCCTTGACCTCTGTCGCCAAAGCAATTCCTCCCGGTGATAGAGTTCCACTAGCCTCTCATTCAGCTTCCTTTCCTCTTGGCCCGGACCAGAGCGTGCAGGGTCATTACGGATCTCCTCAAGCTTAGATTTTAGATTTTTCATCTCCTTTCTGACTGAACCAAACGTCCTCCTATCCCAGCCCCCAAGGCTCTTTGATAGGTTCTGAAGCTTCACTCTTAATTCCTCAACTCTGTCCGCCGCATCAGCTTCAGTCCATGCAGCGAGTATGGTATCTTTTAAGCCCTCATGTGTTTCCCAGGCAACCTCCATACCTGAAAATCTTGCTCTTCACTTGTCTCGTCTCGTCACCTCTGTTCAGTACTAGATGAATAGGGCCGTGGTCAGATGTAGCAGAGGTAACATGATTAAGGTTTGCAAATGGAAACATCGAGCACCAGTCGGTAGATCCAAGTGCTCTATCCAACCTCACTCGAGTATATGTACCACCCGATACTTTCTTCTCAAAAGTCCAAAATCGACCCTTGAAACCGATGTCCATCAACCTGCAAGTGTCAATTGTGTCTCGGAATCCTTGTATTTGCGCGTTGCTTCGCTGTCCAATACCTTCATGCTCTTCCGGACGTAATACCTCGTTAAAATCCCCAATACACAACTAGGGAAGAGTGCTCAAAGACGATATGTTTTTCATTGTGTCCCATGTTCGGTACCGAAGGTGAGTTTGAGCCTCCCCATACACAATTGTCAGTCTCCAGGGGTCAAAACCCCCCTCCCGGACTCCGCAATCCAAGTGATAATCCGAATAGCCCAAAATTTCAATATCTGTATTATTATTCCAAAACAACCCAATACCGCTCCTTCCAACACGCTAACAGACATAGCTTTTATCAAAACCTATCGAACTAGCTAACCTTTCTACTCTTACTTTGTCAACTTGAGTTTCAACAATGCATAGTAAGGTAGGGACAAATTTCTTCGCGATTTGAAGCTCATGATGTCGAGGCTTTGCCGCACCCGACAATTCAACTTATTATACTCATTGATCCGTGGCGCTCACGTAGGAGCCCGCCGATAGAACATTTTTTGCCTTGATCCTTTCTTCCTCTTCCCCCGCTTCTTCTTGTTCGGTCTCCTTCTTTGACCTCTTGTTTGTCTTCCTGGGTGAGACATGCACCGGGGGCAATGGAGGTATGCCCGGTGGTGTCTTCGCAACAGGAATCACGGCCGACTCCATTGACATCGCTCTAGGTTCAGCAGCCTTGGTAAATCCTACCTGAGAATTTTCCACCGAGTTCCTCTTGCTATTGGCCCTATTTTCAGAAGCTAAAACTTCCGTAGCACTATCCTTATCACCGTCAAGGTCGTCTTCTTCTTGTGGATCACTCCCAAGATCGGGGCCATTGTTGTTTGCTGCTCCTCCCCTGCCTTGATTCATATCTCTGCCTCTGCCTCGCCCCCCTCCTCTACCTCGACCTCCTCGGAAGAAAGATCTTCCATCGGGAGGCTGGGAGTAGGATACAGTCCGGCGCTTTGCAAGCATCCAACTGCCCCACTTCTTGTCAGATTCATTCCATATCCCATTGCCACACTCCTCAAAACCATGCCCCATGATCCCACAGATTTTGCAGAAGAACGGGACCTTTTCATACTTCACCACCAGCATCTTTCTCCCCTCTCCCTCCACATTAAGAGGAGCAAATCTAGTCAATGGTTTGGCAGTCAGAACACGAACCCTAGCTCTGACATAATCCCCTTCATAGTATAGGGTAGGCCGAAGCTGAACCTCCCTAACCTTGCCTATCCTGCGAGCTAGCTCATCTACCACCTCAGGGTGGCGATACAGATCAGGAACTTTATGGATCTGTGCCCATAGAAACAGGCCATCTAGCGCATAATCTTCAGGATCAGTTTCCCCATCGTAGTCCTCAATAACCACAGCATAATTCCGAAATAGCCAGGGGCCCCCGTGGACTACTTTCTTCCAATCTCCAAGACAGAACATCTGGAAGATAAATCTGTTCGCCCCTGCCTCCCTGAACTTCGGTGTATGCGCAAGGCCCCAGACGAAAGTCATCGTATCAAACAGAGACGACGAACTAAAGGGCCGATCCGTATTTATTGAATCTGAGCTTTATTGAATCTGCGGTTACCTCCATGGGCCTTTCCTTGTTGGGCCAGCTAAGAATCTTTCGGAATCAACAACATTGACAAAGACATAGGAGGCGTCAGAAACCCGCCGATTTCTATAAACCGCAGCCCGCATAGCGACCTTCTTTTCTGTTTTCTCCTTTACCTTTTCAGGTTTTATCCTCCTTTTGATTGAAAGCTAGCACAGCCTGTGTGCGCGTTAGGCTTTCGATGTGTTTGCCTTAGGGAGAGGGACAGCGGAGTAGTTGTCTCAAAGCGACAACGCTCAGATCTGCTTTTCATGCTGCTCCGTGCAGCTCCTTCTGGTTCTTATCCTGCTAGTAGTAGTATGTGCTAAAAAAGTATAGTCAATTCCACTGTTTTTTTTAATAATCGTAGGTATGCCCATGGTTGAACACATAGCAGTACATGGACACTGGTGCATTTGGGACCACGGCTCTGGCCTCTTGCTCTTGTTTTTGCTCTTTCCACTTTCTCAACTTTTAAGTTTGAACAAAAGGTGCGGGTCTAGGTACCACGCGAGTAGCCATGTACTGCGTACTGTGGCTGTTTAGCACTTAGAGCGTCTACAGCCGCGATGGACAAATTCAAACCCTCAAACGTCCGCGGACGTGCCCGAACGCGTCCGTGGGCACTAACCGGGCGCACTTTGTATTTTGTCTTCCACACTCGCATCCTTCATATCCGAAATCTCAAAACCATACAATTCATGCAACGCTAAGTAAAAGACATGATAAAAAATGCAGTTTATCGGATCAGCCGGACAAAAGGAACATAATTCATCGGAGTTCAACGGCGGACAGTGCAAATCCATACTAAAAACTACTTATGAAACTTAGATACTCCCTCCGTTCCATAATGTAGCGCATATAGATTTTCTACAAAGTCAAACTTTATAAACTTTGACCAAGTTTATAGAGAAAACTATTTATATCTACAATACAAGATGTATATAATATGAAAGTATGTCTTGTGATGTATCTAAGCACATGTATTTGATATTCTAGATGTATATGATTTTCTCTATAAACTTGGTCAAAATTTATAAAGTTTGACTTTAAAAATCTATATCGCTACGATGAAACGGAGTAAAATAAAATGAGCGCGAAGGCGGAGGAATCACCATTTCCTCGCCGGCCCCTTCCCCTTCCGGTCGTTGGCGCGGCTGTGCCCCTCCTCTGTGTAGGCATCGGCGTGCGGAGGCGCGTCGTCGTCAGAGCTGGAGGTGGAGCCGTCCGTCATATTCGAATCGGAGCTGCACCTCATGCCCGACAGCCTGCGGAGCAGGCGGTCCTGCTCCTTCGCATGGCGGGCCGCTTTCGCCTTCGTCGCTGCCTTCTTTGTTGCCTCGCGCTCCGACAACTCGATGGCGAGTCGGAGCGCCTTGGCATTCTTGCGGCAGAGCCCCCGCGCATCCGTCTTCGCCGTCGTGAGCGAGAGGCGGAGGACATACACGAGGAGCGTTGTCTCAGGATCGACCGGCGTGCTCGCGCGCGGACGGCGCGTGAACATCGACTCGGACGCCGCTGCCCTCTCCCTCGCCCGCTGCCGCTCGCGCCGGGCTGCTCGTCTCTCCGACTTCAGGCGTCCGAGTCTTGCGCCGGCCGGCGCAGGCACGAACCACGAGACCGCGGTGGTCGGGCACCACCTCCGAGCAAAAGGTGCTAGTGGTGGCGGCGTGCCGGAGGCGGGCGGAGTGGGCGGAGGCTGCGGCCCGGCGGAAGGGCAGCGATGTCGGCGGCGTCGGCGTTGACGAAGTGGATCCGCAGCTGCTGGATCCGCCTTGGTCGACGACCGAACGCCTCAATGTGACGCGAAGGGCGACCCCCTCCACATCGTCGGGCCCCACTTCATGCAGCAAGCGAGACCAGTCGTTGTCGGAGCCGGAGTCCCCACTGGAGGCAGCGCTACTTCGGTCGCCGGCCATGAGATGCGTTTGGAGGGAATCGAAAGTGGACTGGACGAAGAGGGGAGTGAAGTGGAGTTCAGATTGACTGCGGTCTAGGGTTTTTCAGACGGTGATACTTGTGGGGCAGGTGTGGGTCAGGCTGGGCCAAGCCGATGTGGCAGACGCGCCCGGACCGCCCATATCCGTTTAATATTTAGACTAGATATGAGGGTTGCCGGTCAGTCCAAGTGTTTGAGATCCGTTTGAGGCGATCGGATTGGTCGAGTTTTTGTGACCGTTAAGTGATCGGACTGACCGGGCGTTTGAGACGTGATTAGGGTGCCGGCTGTAGATGCTCTTAGCAAGATGAAATAGTTTCACAAATCCGAACAGTACGTAGCATTTGACCCAGTTTACTGCACATGGTGGGGCTACTTGTTTCTGTTTGCAAGAATCACGGCTCAGTTCGCTTTAGTACTCGGTCGTGCGATTCATTTCAGTAGTGGCGAATCAACTTTTGTATGCCCAAAGGAAAAGGTGCACGTACAGATCTACACACACAGTGACTTCTGCAACAAGTGGCATAAACCGAGAAGAATAGTGTAAGTCATGCCTGTCAGTCAGGGGACGTTCCTTGCCATGGCCGTGGTCGGTCCGTTGGCCAGAAATATGGATTTCCGTGTGTACTGTATACTACAACAACACTGGGAGTGACAGGCCTGCAGCTGATAGGTTGGCCACTGTACTGTACGCTATGAGAGTGTCTCAGACTCTCAGCGCTGGACTCCATCTCGGCTTGGATTACTGTTACAGCCAGCTACGCGAGCATGTGCATGCATGCACGCACGCACCTGTAAGCAGGAGCTCACAAGGAAAAGCGCAGCATCTCTAGCTACGTAGGAAAAGCACAGCTTGTCTAGCTACGTAAGTGCATCAGTGCACGTGCTTCGCTAGATGGCCGGCGAACAATACAATGTGGCTTTGGCGCGCGCGGTGGCGGTGGCGCCGACGAGGCATATTCGATCCTGCCCGTGACCGCCACTGCGCGCCAATGGACACAACAAGCTAGGCGGCGCGCGCATGGAGCACATGCCCGCGTCACGGACGGCCCTATCTCCACGCTATATAAGGCAACGGCCACGCCGGTCAGATCACAGCACACCTACCCAACCAAAGCCTGCCTAGCTAGTGCCAACCAAGCTCAAGCTCGACCCGATCGATGGCCGGGAGGAAGCAGGCGACGATGGCGAGCGCGGCGGCCGTGGCGCTGCTGCTGGCCATGGCGGCCGTATCGGGCGCCGGCGCGGCGCCCGGCCCGCTGATGATGTGCAATGTGGACGTGTACCGCATGATCGGCGCGTGCAGGTCGTACTGCGCGAGAGGCAGCCGGGAGGCCACGCCGAGCGGCCAGTGCTGCGCCGCGCTGAGGGGAGCCAACCTCCGGTGCGTGTGCCAGAACAAGGGCCTGCTCGCGTCCGCGGGCAACATCGACGCCGGCCGCGCCATGCAGATCCCCTCCAAGTGCGGCATCGGCAACGTGCCCAGCCGGTGCTAGATCCACCCACAGACGCGCGCATGCATTATCTTTTGCATTAACCAAATAACGGCGTGCGTGGCGTGCGCGCGATCGATGATCGGTCGATCGACCATCTGCGATGATTCTCTTTTGTAATTTGCGGTTCTCGATTTAGATCGAGCTTTCGCTTCGTACGTTCGTGCATGTGCTGATCGAGCTAGTCGTGCAAATCGTACATGTATCCTCTCGTGAATCAGTCCTTTCTTTTGTACTGTATTCTGTACTGTACCGGTGTGTCGCCGGCTGTACCGTACGTGTGTGATGCACAATCGCATACGCTACCGTGCATTGTTATGGATCGCATCCGGTACTCATCAATTATTATCACATCAGCTGCATTTTCTTTTGGCAAACAGAGAGCCCTCAAAGAGGGCTTATTTAGCAACCTAAACGGTGTACAGAAACTGTACCCAGCCGGAAGGGACGGGGCTCTCGTACCCTGCCGCCGCTAGGGTTGTCGGCGACGGTCCACCTCGTCTCCTGTAGCCTTTGGGTCATGGAGGCTTGATAGATTCCGGATCTTGCCGGCGGGTGCGCTTTGTTTTGGGATGCTTTCCTGAGTTTTTTAGGGTTTGTGTCCTACTCAGATATATGAGGCGGCGGCAGCTCTTTGAAGGTGGGATAAGGTTCTCCCCGCCCGGCCCTCGTCTCGGTGGTGCTTCTAGCATCATCGGAGGGCTGTGAAGATTTGTCTCCGGCAGATCTTGCGAGATTCGGTCGGCGTTTGTTTTCGGTGGATCCACGTGGATCTGGTCTTTGTTCGTGTGTGCTCATGTGTTTACAAGTTGGATCATTTTGATCTAAACTTCTCTTTAACAGCGGCGGTTGCTTTTCTGGTGTGCTGGTCCTGTAGGGCGTTAGCACGACGAATTTTCGACTGTCTACTACAACAAGTTTTGCCCGACTCGGTGAGGAGGCGATGGCAGCTAATGCACCTTGGCTCGTTTGATGCTTGTAGTAAATAGCTAAATGGTCTACGGATCTGGATGTGAATTTTATTGTTCCTGGTATTCGTCGTACCATAATGATTGAGGATGAACAGATTGAAACTTTTCCCGCCAAAAAAGACGATGTACAGAAACTAGTTTCCCCATTGTAAAGACATGGCTTATAAAACCATTTGGAATTACATCTAGAGGCTTTGCCACATAAGACAGTGCAACTAAAGGATGCTCTACTAGGAAAAATACGAAGTGAATATGGTGCAGACGTGGATGCAAAAGCGGATGCTTGCTAAACCAAAAGACCTCTTGAGTCTTGAGCCATTGAAAAAAAAACAATGAAATCAGAAAATTATTTCAATCGATATGGCTAAAAGCTCCCTTGAGTCGGTGACATAACTAATAAACCAGCCGCACCAATTTGCGTATGTCCGATGTGTGGCCTATTTGCGTCACATGAGAGGCCTCGCTCATTGTAATAAAAGAAACCAATTTGGAGCATCTCTAGCAGGTCACGTATTCTAAAAGTGTTAAACATTTTCCATCTCCCTAAAGTCAATTTTAAGAGATTAAACCTTTTCTTGGACAGCAGATCCCCTAAACTTAATCCCTCGATCAACTCGGCTCCACATGGAACCCTGTCATCATCTTCCTTCTTTTTAGCGCTGCCAACGACGATTCCTCCGCACTAGATGATGTCCATGAGCTAGCTAGGACCTAAGATAGATGATCCATGAAGTAATTTGATAGAAACTCATCAGTGCATCGTACTCAAGTGACTAACGAGTCAAGAATGCAGGTGAAATTCTTCCTCCATGGGCCACAGTTTAGGGACTTCTTGGTCAGAATGAATGCTTCTACTTTTGAGGACATAAGTAATTTTTCATACACTTGGAGGATGCTTGGATACGTTTTAGTCCCATAACTAAAAGTAGTGGGACTAAAACTTGCTAGCCTCATCCATGCTTGGATCCAAATATTAAAGAGACTAAAATCAAGTTAATGAGCATTTATTACCCTCCAAACTTTCAATCCATAACTCGCTTGTGTTAAAGGAGAGGAGTTAAATGAAAAGAGAGAGGACTAATCCACATTTTAGTAAAGGTACCCTTGACTAAAAAATTTTAGTCTCAAGACTAGTTTTAGCCCCTCTTTAGTCATGGGTGCTTGAAACTTTAGCCTCTCAAGCACCCTGAAAATAATTAATGTGAAAAGAGGACATAAGAGGGGCCATGTTAAAACTGCTCATTTCTTATACCACCTAATAGACAAATCCAGATGATTCTCATCCGACTAATGCTTAACAAAAGCAAGATTACTAATTCACAGTACACATTTGATGACATCCTGGACGCAGTAGTAACGTTTGCACTTGTGCCTGACCATGTGGAGGCCGCCGTCGTCGCCACGCGCAATCTCTGTGCCAGTGAGCACGGCAAAGTGCGTGTAATCGGCTTCAAACGACTTGGCGACACAGAACTTGCCGTCGCCGAGGCTCACCAGCTCGGCAGTCATCAGACCCCAGTCCTCTTCCGTCGGCCTCGGCGTGTTCAGATCTTCAAAAACATGCTGCACGACGGGCTGCTGCTGGTCCTGCGCCATGGCCGAAAGATCCAGAGCGCACAAGTGGAACTTAGGGCTGTGCGCCGAGAAGCCGAACCACAGGTCGAACTCAGGGGCGTGCTTGGCTCCCCGGCGGACGGCGATGTCCAGTCCCGGCGTGCGCCATTCTTCCACGTGCCGCGACGTGTCGAAGCAGTAGGTGCCGATGCCCCTGCCTTCCCATGACATGTAGATGGTGGAGCAGTCGTTGGCGTTGACCGTGGTCGCGTAGGAGGTGATGTAGGAGGGCTTGTTGCCAGGCCGGGGGACGAAGGGAGGCTGCGGAAGAGCCCGCCAGTGCCAACCTGGATGCATGTCCCACACTTCCTCGCCGCCGTGCGTAGGCCCGTACTGCTGGAATTTAATCTATATTGGGTCAGCCCAATAACTATTTCAGAAATTCTTAATAAATCCTAGAGGCTCACTTAGCCCATTTGTGTAAGACAAGGGATACTACTAAAGTTTAATCCCACATTGCTAGTTTAGTGGGAGTTGGACTTCCTTATAAGGGAGGTTCTTTCCCCACTTGTATGAGCATGAGAACAAGAGGGACATCCACGCGCGCTCCTCCTCTGCCGCCGTAGGCCTCCGGAACCGCACCTTTTTGAGTCCGGTATGGGAGAAGGGTGATAAGGTTTTTGGGGAGCGCTCTGCGCGACTACTGACTTCTTCGTCACGGACGCCTCGGACTCCGACGTCGACAACCTCCTCGACGACATGGAGGACACCGACCCCAAGTCCAGTGCCTCTGCTCCTGCTGTTGTCACGTATGTGTTTGTCCCCTTTCTATTAGAGGTTCTGCTACAGTTCCTTGTTCTAGTATTTTCCCTACAAATGTTAGACTCCATTTCATATATGCAACTTGCTATCTTTATGCTGCTCTAGATATGTGTAATTACGGTCCATATATGAACATGATGTTTACCTTCTCTTTGTCAAATCGCATGGCTTATTTTATCACTGCTATACTAGTCATGCTTTATCTAGTATTTCTGTTAATAAAATCATTCGGTAAATTGTTCATATTTCCAATAATCCAAAAACCTTATTATAGGCAATTTATCCCGTGTGGTTTTGCTGCTTCCATGAGACCTCCTATGTTTGAGGTATCCACTATAAGAGGTGGTAGCGTGAGGCGGTCTTATGGTTTCAGACCATGAGCTGTTATGGCGCCACTCTTGGCAAACTGAAGGAGAGCAAGATACCCAACAGGCACAAGCTTTTGAAAATGGATACTCTCTGTTTAAGGCTGCTCTCTTGAGTGTTCTTGGTGAGAATATAGTTGATGCTTATCGTCAATTGACAATGGAAAAGATATGTGGGATGCACTTTCGAGGCCAAGTTTGGGGTCTCGGATGCGACTGAGCTGTACATCATGGAGCAATTCTATGATTACTGGGATGGTGAAAAGCGCTCCGTGGTTGAGCAGGCTCATGAGATCTGATCATTTGCTAGAGAACTTGAGCACTTCAATTGCATACTACGGACAAGTTTGTTGCGGGGTATCATTACTAAGCTTCCTCCTTCATGGAGGAACTTGGCTACTCTTGAAGCATAAGAGGCAGGAGTTTTCCGTTCCGGATCTCATTGGTACTCTTGATGTGGAAGAAAAGCGAGCAAAGGACACCGTGCTCGAGATATTGAGGAGGATCTAGTGCCAATGTGGTATAGAAGCGAACTTCCAGCCCCACAAGTTCAAGAACAAGGGCAAGTTTGATGGTAAAGCAAAGTTTGATGGAAAGAACAAGGCTGTGCAACACACGAACTTCAAGAAGAAGAATGGCAAGAAGAAAGGTGCTTGTCATGTGTGTGGAGATCCTGATCATTGGGCTCCTAGTTGCCCTAATCGCTATGACAAGCGTCATCACAGGAAAAGCGGCAAGACCGCTAATGTTGTCATTGGAACAACGACATGAAGGATCTTGGGTATGGTATATTTCCACTATTCTTTCGAGTATGTCATTCTCCTGATTGGTTGATTGACACGGGTGCTAATGTGCATGTATGCGGTGATATTTCCATGTTTTCGTCTTATCGGATCGCGGGGACTTCAACCGTCTTGATGGGCAGCGGTTCAAGTGCTTCTGTTAAGTGGTGTTGCACGGTCGATCTGAAGTTTACTTGAGGGAAGATCGTGCGGTGAAGAACGTGCATTATGTCCCTCCGTCAATAAAAATCTTGTTAGCGGATCTCTTACGTGTAGAGATGGCTACAAGCTTGTCTTTGAGTCGAATAAATTTGTAATATCCAAGTATGGAACCTTTGTCGGTAAAGGCTATGACTCGGGAGGCCTGTTTCGTTTATCCTTGTGTCGACGTTTGCAATAAAGTTGTTAATCATATTTGCAACAATAGTGAATCAAATGTGTGGCATTCACGTCTTTGTCATGTTAACTTTGGTTGCATGTCGCGACTAGCAAAGTTGAACTTAATCCCTAGTTTCACCCTTTGTCAAGGGATCTAAGTGTCAAGTGTGCGTGCAAGCTAAGCAACCTCGTAAGTCTCACGTATTGCGGAGCGAGAAATCTTGCACCACTAGAACTTATACATTCAGATCTATGTGAAATGAATGGTGTTTTGACAAAAGGTGGAAAGAAATATTTCATGGCGTTAATTGATGACTCCACTAGAATCTTTGTCGTGTGTATCTTCTAAAATCTAAGGATGAGGCTTTGAACTTTTCAAGATCTATAAAGCTGAAGTGGAAAACCAACTTGATCGAAAAATCAAGAGGCTTAGGTCCGACCGTGGTGGAAGTATTTTCCAATGAATTTGATGCTTTTATGCGGAACATGGTATAATCCATGAGAGGATGCCTCCCTACTCACCTCGGTCAAATGGGGTGGCGAAAGAAAGAACCGTACTCTAACTGATTTGGTTAGCGCCATGTTAGACACATCGGGTCTCTCAAGGCATGGTGGGGGAGGCGATATTGATGACATGTCATGTTCATCGAGTCCCCACAAAGAACAAAGAGATAACTCCATTCGAGGAATGGGAGAAGAAAAGGTTAAAACTCTCTTATCTGCGAACATGGGGTTGTTTGGCGAAAGTCAATGTTCCAATTCAAAAAGCGGAAGCTTGGACCAAAGAGCTGTGGATTGTGTTTTCTGGGATATGTTTTTCATAGCATTGGCTATAGATTCTTGGTTGTAAAATCTGAGGTACGACATGCATGTCGAATGCGATCATGGAGTCGAATGATGCGACTTTCTTTGAAGATATCTTTCCCATGAAGGATATGGCTCTTTGAAAGTGCGTTATATCGACTAGAGGGGGGTGAATAGGCGATTTTTAGAATTTTACAAATTCTTCTTGAGGAATTTGCTTGTGAGGAAATTCCTTAGCGAAGAAATACTTGCGGAATAAGTACTCGAAGTAAGCATAACAGATTACAGGCATAGTCATCATGATGAAATGAAGACTATCACGAGCCTGAAAGCGAAATCACGAGGATAACACAAGATGAAGACAAAGCGGTGAAGAAATTGGGCGAGGAAATTGAGAAAGTCTTGATCAAAGTCTTCAAACACAGATATGAACAAACACTCAACACGATAATGAGGAAATGAAAGGGTTGAGGAAATAGAACCGATTAGGTTGGTGAAGACAATGATTTGGTAGACCAGTTCAACTGCTGTCTCGGTTATGCGTCTGGTTGGGGCGGTGAGTATTTAAACTCGAGGACACAGTCCGGACACCCGATCTTGAGCACGCAGCTCGGGACACCAAGTCCTCACCGTATTCTCCTTGAACTAAGGTCACGCAGACCTCGTCCAATCACTCGTGGTAAGTCCTCGGCGACTTCCAAACCTTCACATACTTGGTCACTCGGCGATCCACAATTCCTCTTGGATGCTCTAGACCTTGGCGCCTAACCGTCTGGAAGAAGCACAGTCTTCAAAGGTAAAAGCGTCGGATCCACGCAGGATCAATTTCTTGATGATGCTCAATCACTTTGGGTTTGTTGGGGTTTGGTTTTGGGTTTTCCTCACTTGATGATTTTCACTCAAAGTCCTCGGAGGATGGGTTGCTCTCAAATGACAAGTGTCAAGTTCTCTCGGAGCAGCCAACCAGCAAGTGGTTGTGAGGCGGCTATTTATAGCCTAGGAGCAGCCCGACATGATAAGACATAAATGCCCTTCAATGATATGACCGTTAGGTGGATAAGATATTTGGGACAGCGGTAGCGACACGACAGCAGTCGGAATTTTGAACATCAAATTCCTCGGGGCTATCATGTTCCTCCTTTGTGTAGGCAATTCGCCTGGCGAATTCCTAACTCCTCGATCGAACAAATTCCTCGGTGACGGAAGAGCTTCGTCTCATCCTTTGAAGAAATTGTTGAAGCTGTATGAGATTTCAAAAGCTTCACTCGAAGGGATTGGTAGGTGTAGGATTTTGAGTTGAGCATCAAATGGAAATTTTCCTTAGTATTTCCTCGACCCCCTTTAACGATGCGGTGTTTCCTATGACTCAAGAAAGAAAATGAAACTACGAAAACAAAAGTCTTCACGCTTCATGTTCCTCAAATGAATACCAAGTCTTCAAGGTCACACCAATTTCTTCACTTTCAAAGTCTTGAAAGTCTTGAATATCAAAATCTTGAGTTGAAGAACTTCATTTTTAGAATTCGACTTTCCTTGTAAATATCAAACTCCTCATAGACTTATAGACTGTGTACACTCACAAGCGCATTAGTTGCTTAACCTATAAGTCTTCAATACACCAAAATCACTAAGGGCACTAGATGCACTTACAATCTCCCCCTTTTGGTGATTGATGACAACATAGGTTAAGTTTTCAACGAGGATAAACATATGAAGTGTAAATCACGATAATGAGGAATTTGATTGCAAGGTATAGAAGAACTCCCCGAAGATGTGCATAGTGAGAATTTGCTTTTGAAGCAATGCACATTTGAAGAATTGAATCATGGAGATCTCCCCTATATCTTGTAATTCATACGCATTTGACATATAATATGAGGAATTTGAAATGCATGATGAAATATGGTGCTTGATGCTATGCAATGCATGCATAAAAAGTATCGAGCCCAATGCGTATGAGGAATTTGAAACTTTTCATGAGTATCGAGCCCAAATCGATTTGAAGATTTTCAAAGGGCTCGGCATAACTACTATAATCAGATCATAGAGCAAGAGCATAATGCATCAAAAGTATCAAAGCACCATCGGGTTTAAGATTACAACTCGATCAATAAAGGTTTGGAAGAGCGAGAGTTGTAACTTAATAAAATACTGTATATAGACAAAAACTAGACCCGCTTGAAGACTAACTCAAATTTCTCCCCTTTGTCATCAAATGACCAAAAGGATCGGCGAGGACTAACGCTCATGAAGAATTTCAAGTTGAAGGCGGGCGCTTGACATTGGTGGGGTCGGTTGTTGAAGTAGGACCAGCAGCGATGTCTTCCAAATCTTCATTTTCATCGGTGTCGCGAGATGAAGAATAGGAGCTGGCCACCAAGGAAGGAACTTTGACCTTCTTGAATTTCTTGGAGGAGTTGCAGACCAGTCAAATTCTTCCTTGAGTCCCATTGATTGCAGTTCTTCTTCATTGTAGACATGTGAAAGAACAGCCAGTGCGCTTGAAGGTTTCATGAAGGTAGTAGTGGTTTTCTTCTTTGCATTGTGAGTTGAGGTCATGTTGTAAAGAAGAGTACCAAGCGGCGTTTGACCCACTTATGATTGCGATCAACCTTCCGATGAAGGCGAGGAGTAACTCACGATCGATCATCACCACAGGTCGATAGCTTGAGGACTTTGCTTGGCGAGGTATTTCTTCTTTGAGTCATGTGTGGCGAGTCATCATTGGTGGAGTAGGATCTGCTTGCTGGCTGTCCATCAATGGACGAATGCCTTCATCTATCACAGCGATAGCCTTGCCCTTTTCATCGGCTAAGGTAATTGTCCGTTTGAGGACTTCAATCGAGGGCGGTAGCTGCGGTGGTTCAAAATGTCGCCTTGTAATTGGTGAAGATCTTGACTGATGAATCTCATAATCCAAGGTGCATAAGGCTTCAGCTCAAAAGGTGACATGGCAATGTTAGCGAGTCCTCATGAAGAAATCATGGAAATTGGCGGGACGGCACGCCATGGATGATGTTGAAAAGCATATTCTTCATGATGCCAGCGACTTCTTCATCGTTAAGTCGTGACCTTTGATAGGACTCATAGTCTTCGTCGAGAATCCGATGGACTATTCGAGGCACATATAATAATTCCTTGACGAGGAATTTGGTTCTTAGTGCTGCCTTGGCTTCAAAGGCTTCATCGGCACTTGCATATAGTGATTTGAAAGTTCTTTTCTTCATAGATCGGCGTGCACCATCAATCGGAGGACTGAGTGGGAGGGCACGAAGCAATTCACTTCTTTGGTGCCTTGTAGTAAGTGTTTTCGGTCATCAATCCAAGACCCATGAATGTACATCTTGAGCGTCTCCGGTGATGTGCGGGGTTGCATAGAACTGAAGAATTAGCTCTTCGTTCGATCCACGAATATCGGTCTGCGAAGTTTAGAAGTCTGCGTCGTGAAGAACAACGAGGACTGGCTCAAAGCACAGCGGCGACTCCATATCCACATGAGGAATATGAGCATGATCGAAGATTTTGTCCTTGTTGAAAAGCAGCGAGGAATAGAAGTTTGCTTGACTCGCAGTCGAAGCGCCTTTTCCTAATCGAGCAGAATCATAAGGTTATATTGATGAAGAACACGTGCTCGGCAAAGAAATCTTCAGCCTTGAACTTTTGCTTGGTTGAGAGCGGATTCTTTTGCTTGGGCGAGAGGGTGTCGATGAGTTGCATCACCACCTCGGGAATCACAAGTTCAGGTTCTTGACTGAGGAATTTCTTGTTCCTCAACGAGAGCGATCGAGGATTAGCGGCAGCAGCAGTTTCATCGGCACTAGTGGCTGGAATTTCTTCATGCCTGAGAACCGTGGGTTGATTTTCTTCAAAGTCCATTTGGACTGTTTGTGCGAGGAGTGAGGAACTTGTTGAAGCGGGGTGAAGAGAGGAGTATTGGGATCTTGACTTTCCCAAAAGTCATCATTGATCACCGGAGTGGTGCATCCAATATCCACATCTTCATTTTCAATTTCCTCGATACCAGCTTGAGGAATTTCATGGTCGATGAGGAAATAAGCGGGGTTGAAGGATTGCTTCCACTTCAATTTCTTCATCAATTTTCTCGATGAAGCGTGATTGATGTTCTTCATCAGATCCGATTGGGATCTCATATTCTTCTCCAAAGGAACGACTTCCTTTGATGGTATGGAGGTAATTGGAATTGCATCAATTGGGTTTTCAAATGAGCTGGTCATTGGCTTCATTTTCTTGTACGAAGAATCGGCTTGGTGATGCTTTCCTTTTCTTCCTGCAGCTCGTTCCATGCAGCCTTGGTTTCTTCACATCGAAGCAGATGGAAGAATTGGAGTTGGAATTGGCGCGGGAGGAGCTGAGGAATTTGGTGCAGTTTCTTGAGAGCAAGCGATGCAGTTTCCTGTCTTGAGCAGTTTCTTGAGCACACCACTAGTGGGTGCCCTGGCAGTTCTTGGTGGTGGGATGGGATCATCAGCCCTAGAATCAACATTTTCTTGAGCGAGGCTGAGCGGAGGCTTCAGCGGTCTTGGCATTTTCTTCATTAGGCTGGCGGAGGCTTGACTGAGGATTTCATGTTGCATTGGGACAGCAACGGTTGTGAATTTCTTCGTCGGGTTGGCGAATCTGGTCTTGACTCCTTGCCGGTCGGCATAGTGGGTATCGAAACTTTTCTTTGAGGTTTTGAATTTTAGTTTGGACTTGGAGAAGTTCCTCGGTGTCATCTTGACAACGTTTTCTTGAGAACTTCTCCTTCTGTATTGAGCCTTTTGATTTCCCTCGCCTTCTCAAACTTCCATTTTCTTCAGCTATGAAGTGAGTCGATTGCATGACTTTGACCATGTGTCGAGATGAAGATCGAGGCGAGAGGGTGTTGGGATCCTTGTGCGAGAGATCAATAAAGTCGAGGACTTTCTTGGATCAATAGCGATGCACAGATGTACCTTTGGCTCTAAGCGGCCCTAACTTGGCGGTCTCGATGATTTCTTCAAGTTCTTCATCAGATGCCTCATCATCGAGATGTACGTGGACTACAAGCTATTTCTTCCTTGGGCTAGGCGAGGACCACGTCCATTGTTGCTTTTGTCTTCATGATCGGGCGGATGAAGAGTTGGGGCAGGTGAGGAACTTGCGAGAGATGCTGAGGCAATTGAGAAACCAGCAGTCCTTTGACATGTAGCTAGGTGCTGAGGCGAAGGTTTGGGCCGGAGCTGTTGAGGACTTTGGTGGAGCAGCAGCGGTGTGAGAATTTGCTTGGAGGGTGCTCTTTGAGGAACTTGGCCGTGAGGGCACAGATGATGAAACACTTGGCTTATGAGCAGGCTTCTTTTGTATTGATTTCCTCGGTTTGACCGAGACCTCGATGTGATAGCAATGCAGAATCCTCATTGAATTTCTTCTTTGCTTCCTTTGCTTGCTTTGCCAACTTTGCTTGGCGTTTAGCCCATTCATCGGAAAGTCCTCACGCGTTTGCGCTAGTGGGATCAGCTATTTGGCGGTGCCAAAGGGCTCTTGGGCATGGAGGATTCAGCGAATTTCTTCATGTACTTAGGAGTTACATATCTGTATTCCTTCCATTCCGTGCCCATCTCCGTTCAATCTTACGAATCGCACCTTGCGTTGATTTTTGCTTTCTTCATCCGAGTGCAATAGTCAGCATATATTTCCTCGAGGATTTCAAGCGCTGTCATAACCTCGGTTTCTTTCCTCCCTTCTGCGGTTTCTTACCGTCGCCATTTTCTTGGTGAGAAATTGAACAATTGAGTTCTCTGAAGAAGTGTGCAGTTTTTCTTGAGAGCGCTGCAAATGAGTTAAGTTGATGAGAACCTAGGGATTCAGCGGACATTTGTACTGTGAGCAGAGTATAGGTGCGAGGAATTTGGAGAGGTCATATCGTTCTCGGAAGGTTTTCAAAAGAACAAGTTTTGAGGATTTTGACCAGATGAGCCTTGAAGAATTTCACTAAGCGTTCTTTGTCTTAGGTTCGAGTTGTATAGATCGAGGATCCACACAATTGAGGAATCTTGAAGAAAATCATTGCTTAGAAAGCGAATCAAGAGATTTGAGGTGTTCATATGTGTGAAGAATTTGAAGAATAAACACCTTTGAAGAATTTGAAGAAGATTTGAGAATCAAAGCGAGTAATAAAAGTAACTTTTAATTTACGAAGTGAAGAACACGCGAACTGAGATGAACAGTTGGGAAGTTAGTCGTTCAGATCTTCCCGCCCTAACTTGGCAGAGGAAATCAGCTACGGGACGGCGAAGTGAAGATTTTCCACGGTCGGTAGCAATCGTCGGCGACGAGGTCAAAGCGATGAAGCTTTTCCTCACCGGCTGACGATGGAGTAAGCGGCGGCGCTAGGGTTTCGAGGAGCTCGGCGGGAGAGAGGTCGGCGAAGTAAAAGAGTGAGGAAGGAGAGAGGGTATTTATAGACCACGGTGAAAAGCGGATCGTCGAAGATTTAGGACGAACATGCCTGACCGCTTCCCTTCTCACGACATGTGTCACACACGTCTTGTGTAGTGGGGATCGTGTGCGATCGTGGGTGAATATAATAATGCATCGTGGGATGCGGAGCGGTTTAATGGCAAAAGCGAAGGTTTGAATAAGATTCGTTTTAAAGTTCCGTTGCAATTTCTTCAGTATCAAGGACACGATGAAGAATTTGAGCGAGTTTCAAAGTAGAACGCACATGAAGAATTTGTGAATGGATTGGGTTGAGTATAGCATAGAGGGAAGGGTCCGATCACATTCACTTAGCGAAAAAACGACTTGAAGAAATAGCCATAAGTGAATCTTGTAGAGGACATAAACCCATATATATATATATAGCCAATGAAGAAAGGCAGCGGATCGGTGAAGATTTTGCAAAGTTGAAGAATTTGAAAAACTGAAGAATTTCAAAACGAGGAAAACTCAAATTGAAGATTTTCAACTTTGGTGGTGGCGAAACCCACCGTATAAGAATGATGATTTCAGACACCGCGTACAATTGTCGTAGGGTTATGAGAATCAATTTCTTCATTAATTTCTTCACACTTAGAGTGTTATTCTTCATTGGTTGAAGAAAAGCGTTTCTTCATGTGTTGCACATCTAAGTCATCAATTTTGCATAAGTGTTAGGATGTGTGCCTTTTCAAAGAACGTTCGAAGATTCTAAGATATTTAGCTCACACGCAACTTGCTAAATTTCTTCTCATCCAAGGGCTTAGTGAAGATATCAGCTAGCTGTTCTTGAGTCTTCACGTGCTTTCGATGGAGATGTCGCCTTCAACACATGATCACGAAGAAAATGATGGCGAATTTGAATGTGCTTTGTCTTCTAGTGCTGAGCTGGGTTGTGAGCAATCTTGATGGCACTCTCATTGTCACGATGAGAGGCACATTCTTCACGTTGATGCCGTAGTCCTTGAGGTTTGCTTCATCCATAGTAATTGAGCACAACACGAGCCAGCAGCAATGTATTCAGCTTCGCGATGGACGGTGATACGAGTTCTGTTTCTTGAGGACCAACGGACCAAAGATCGTCAGGAAATGACAAGTACCAGATGTTGACTTGCGATCCACGATCACCAGCATAGTCAGTCAGAATATCAATGAGATCAAAAGTAGAGCCCTTGGGGTACCATAATCCTAGTGTTGGTGTGTGAGCTAGATATCGAAGAATATGCTTCACAGCCTTATGGTGTGATTCCTTGGTGTAGCTTGAAATCGGGCACACATGCAAACACTAAGCATTATATCTGTCCTAGATGCACATAAGTACAATAAAGAACCAATCATGGGCGGTATACCTTGTGATCGAAGTCAATACCATTTTCATCGATTGCATAGATGGCCATTTGTGGGCATAGGAATTTTGACACCTTTGCAATCTTGCATGCGAATTTCTTGAGGACATCTTTGAGGTATTTCTCTGAGATATGAATATGCCATTGTGTTGTTGGAATTTGAAGACCTAAGAAGAATTTCAACTCTCCCATCATAGACATTTGATATTCTTCACTCATCATATAGGCAAATTCATCACTATAACGTTGGTCGATACAGCCAAAGATAATATCATCAACATATATTTGGCACACAAACAGTTCACCATCATAAGATTTAGTAAAGAGAGTAGGGTCGAGTGAACGGGTGTGAAGCCATTCTTCACGAAGAATTCCTTCAATGTATCATACCACGCTTGAGGGGCTTGCTTGAGGCCATAGAGGGCCTTATTTAGTCTGAAGACTTTGTCGAGGATTCTTTGGATCTTCAAAACACAGGGGTTGAGCAACATATACTTCTTCCTCAAGCTTACCATTGAGGAATGCACTTTTCACATCCATTTGATATAAAGTGATATTGTGATGGTTAGCATAGGCGAGTAATATCTTGAATAGACTCAAGTCTAGTGACAGGTGCAAAAGTTTCATCGAAATCAATTCCTTCAACTGCGTGTAGCCTTGAGCTACTAGTCGTGCCTTATTCCTCACCACAAGACCATTTTCATCTTGTTTGTTGCGGTAGATCCACTTTGTGCCAATGATATTATGCTTGCGAGGATCTGGGACGTTTGACCAGTTCCGAGCGTTGTTGAGCTCGAGCTGATGTAATTCTTCTTGCATGGCCTGAATCCCTCCGGCTCGAAATGCTTCATCTACCTTAGTGGGCTCTGTGATAGAGACAAAAGCATAGTGCCCACAAAAGTTAGATAAATGTGAAGCTTTTGAGCGAGTGAGAGGACTGGCGCTTCAATGTCATTGATGATCTTGTCAACTTGTAATTCTTTTTGCAGCGAGGATGAGCTGGTTGTCTTGAGGAATTTGACCATTTTCCTCGGCACCATTTTCTTGACATTATCTTGGTGCATCGACTTGGCGTTCTTGGCGTCTGAGGATGAATTCTTGAGCGAGTTTCTTGATGGGAATGACATCCTCGGTTGCCTTGAACTGATAGAGTCCTCGGTGCTGGTTCATCTAACACGAAGGTAGGTGCTCTCTTTGCGAGCCATTAGTTTCATCGAACCGCACATCTCTGATGTCAACAATCTTGTGAAGTGCGATGTTGAAGACTCTGTAGGTGTGCGAGTCCTTTCCGTAACCAAGCATAAAACCCTCATGTGCTTTGGTGCAAATTTAGAGGTGTGGTGAGGATCTCTAATCCAGCATTTAGCACGAAGACTTTGAAATAACTTACATTGGGTTTCTTGTCGTAAGGAGTTCATAGGCAGTCTTTTGAAGAATTTGTGAAGATATACTCTGATGATGATGGCACGCAGATGTCAATTGCTTCAATCCGAAGCGACTAGGCGTTTTGTATTCATCAAGCATAGTCGAGCCATCTCAACAAGAGTTACATTCTTGCGCTCCACAGCGCCATTTCTTTGAGGAGTATAGAGCAGATAACTCATGAGTAATACCAAGTTCATCAAGATAATCCTCAAGTCCGAATTCTTGAACTCAGTTCCATTGTCACTCTGATGTGCTTGATCTTCACACCAAAGTTGGTTGAAGCCCTCGAGGAAAATCGTTTGAAGATTTCCTGCACTTGATTTTTGTAAGTAACAATGTGTACCCATGTGTAGCGAGTAATCATCAACAATAACAAAGCCATATAGTGATGCTTCATTAACGACAATTGAATAATGATTGGGACCAAAGAGGTCCATGTGAAGCAATTCGAAGGACGAGTAGTGGTCATGATAGTCTTATTTGGATGCTTGGCCTTGGTCATTTTCCAGCTTCACGGGCTCCGCATAAGTGATCCTTGAGAATTTGACATTCTCAATGCCAATGACATGCTTCTTCTTCGCATAGCGTGTGCAAATTCCTCATGCTGCGTGACCAAGTCGTCGATGCCATAGCCAGCCTTACGAAGCTTTTGCAAGTAGGCACCACGGCGGTTGTGGACTGTAGAGAAGTCAACAATATACAAGTCTCCTCTCCTAAAGCCTTGAAGACTTTGGAATTGTCGACTTCCATAATCACAACACAGCGATACTTGCCAAAGATAACTACCATATCAAGATCACAAAGCATTGAGGCTGACATGAGGTTATATCCTAAAGACTCAACAAGCATGACTTTGTCCATGTGCATGTCCTTAGAGATAGCAACCTTACCAAGTCCCAATACGACTTTTGCCTTTGTCGGCCAAAGATGATATGCTTGAGATGTGGCGGTGATAAGGAGCATCCATCAATAGATTCTTGTCACCGGTCATGTGATTTGTACATCCACTATCGAGAACCCACTCGGTGGCTTTGGGTTGATCATCCTGCGGATGAATTAGTACAACTTACGATCTCATATACTTCATCGGTGAAGAATATGATATCAAGTTCATCGAGATGAATTTCATCGAGACGGTATCAATCGGATAAGTAGTATGAGGGCGTGTGAAATGAAAGTTCATTTCATCATGATTAGCCTGCGTCCTTCGAGCAATTTTGTCGGGCCCCGACAAATTCTTGAGGCGTTAATGCACGCCGGAGACCTGACCCTGAGAAGAGATTAGTTCTTTTCTTCACCACCCACATCGAAGGGGTGGCAAAGAGTTCATCACTCTGCGAGCACCATATGAGAATGGTGGCATAGAGGCCAAACCATTTCGTTTCACATAAGAGGGTTAGGGTAAGCATATGAATAAGCGGAGAAATTCTTGAGGACTTATGAACATATTGGTTTGAAGAATAATGCACATATTCATAGCCCTTAGCTCTACCACGTGAAGCGAGTTGTTATACGATGATAATCATATGAGGACTTTGATCCTTTTGAGGAATTTGATCCACGTGAGAATTTGGTCCGTATGAGGACTTGGATCCATATGAAGAATTTTGTCCATATGAAGAATTTGATCTGGGGTTCCTTTTCTTCACAGGTGGTGTCATGAGGACATTCATCGAAGACTTTCAAGGCACTTCTTGGGAACCCAGATTTTCTTCATAGGGCGTTCTGCGTTAGTGCCAACATATCTAGCAAATACTTCACCATTCTGATTTTTGAACAGTTTATAGTTTGAGTCAAATGACTCATCATCGAGAATGAGGAAATTCACATGTAAAGCCAGATAAGGTGGATGGATCAAGCTGGAGGTCCCTTTGCAGCAACCCATGAGGTTTTGGGATCTTGCTCGGGCTTCGAAGACGTTCCATCGGCATTGAGTTTCCTCTCAAAGGCAATACCCTCTTTCCTAGGGTTCCTATTGAGGATCTGCTTTTAAGCACATCACAAAAGTCGATGCCCTTTGAGGCTTTTGTACATGCTGTCATGTACAATTCCTTCGATCTGCATCGTCGGTGATACTAGCAATGTCCTCGGTGAGGAATTAGTGATAGCAGAGGCGGTGAAGAATTTGTAACAGTTGAAGCATTTGAACATTGGTGAAGAATTAGCGATTCACGTTCAATGCATTTTAAGCATGGAGGAACAAATTCTTCTTGAGAAGCGCTGATTTGTTGAGCAAGTAATGAATCGCGCTCCTTACGAAGATCTTCATAACTCGCTCTTAGCTTCTCAAGATCTTGCTTTCTTTGAAGAAATTCATAAGAAAGTTTCTCATGATCGAGATAAGAGAGTGTTATGATGACCTTGAAGGCTGTCAAGCCTAGGTGAACTTTCGAAGATTTTCGATCGGGGCTTGAGTGCGATCCATTTCTTCACCTAACATATCATCACTCTTATCTAGCATGTTTTGAACCTTTTCAAAAGCCCTTTGTTGCTTTATAGCAATCTTAGCAAGTTTAGAGTAGCTGGGCTTGAGATCCTCATCGATTCATTTTCACTAGATTGAGGAGGGGTGAGATTGAGTACCTTAGCACCTTTTGCCATGAAGCAATAGGTGGGGCGTAGTCATCATTTTCTTCATCGGGTTTGTCGGTGAGTCAGTTTCTTGATGTTGAAGATGGACTTGCTAACATAAGCGATAGCAAGAGCCGGACTAGCCACACAGATTCGGATTCTTGGACTCCTCCTCTTCCTCACTTTCCTCAGATTCAGCTTGAGTCCATTTCCTTGCCAATGAATGCAGAGCCTTTTTGGAGCTGCTCTTCTTGTGAGAAGAAGATTTTGAGGATTTTGATGATGAAGATTTTGATGATTTCTTCTTCTTCTCCATGTCATCAGGCTGTAATCCTTGTTCTTCTTCTTCTTTAATTCCTTTTCCCTTGAGGACAATCTTGGATGTAGTGACCAGGTTTCTTGCATTTATGGCAAAGTCTTCTCTTATAGTCACTAGATGAGGAATCACTTTGCTTCTTGAGGATTTTCCAGCGACCACGTCTTGTGAATTTCTGGAATTTCTTCACGGCAGTGCTAGCTCTGGCCAAATTCTTGAGGATCTCCAAGGCTACTACGAGTCTTCACTCTCGATTCGGACACAGCCTTGGCCTTGAGGCGCGTGTTTTTCCATAGCGAGAACCATAGAGATCTCTCTTTTCACAAAGTGGAACTTCGTGAGTATTTAGCCTTCGAGGATATCGGCAGGATCAAGAGACTTGTAATCAGCTCGTTCTTGTATCATCGGTGCGAGTATCAAATGAGGAATCAAGCGATCTTAGCAATTTCTTCACCACTTCATGGTCGGTGATGTCGGTGGCACCAGTGCTTGAAGCTCATTTGAGATGTCGATGAAGCGATCGAAGGTTTGTTGAACATTTTCGTTGTCGAGTCTTTTGAAGCGGTTGAAGAGATTCGAAGAACATCAACTCGAGAGTCACGCTGAGTTGAAACACCTTCATTTACTTTGGACAGCCTGTCCCGGATGAGTTTAGCGATTCCAAAGCACTCACTCTTCCATATTGACCTTTGCTCATATGGCCACATATGATATTCTTAAGCTTGAGAATCGAGTTGCTTGAATCTCTTCACATCAGCATCATTCGGAGAGGGTGTGGTGAGGAAACACCTTTGTCACAACATACGGAGATCGTTGTCAATTGCTTCAAGATGCATTCGCATTTTGTTCTTCGATGGGGTAGTCCGTCCCATCGAAGGTAGGACACCTGCTGAGACCTTGATCATACTGCGGTCGACATAACTAAAACTCCGGTGGTTAAACCAAAATCACACAGAACAAGGGAGTACCTTGCTCGATACCAATTGAAAGTCGTTATATCGACTAGAGGGGGTGAATAGGCGATTTTAGAGAATTTTACAAATTCTTCTTTGAGGAATTTGCTTGTGAGGAAATTCCTTAGCGAAGAAATACATGCAGCGGAATAAGTACTCGAAGTAAGCATAACAGATTACAGGCATAGTCATCATGATGAAATGAAGACTATCACGAGCACTGAAAGCGAAATCACAGGATAACACAAGATGAAGACAAAGCAGGTGAAGAAATTAAGCGAGGAAATTGAGAAAGTCTTGATCAAAGTCTTCAAACACAGATATGAACAAACACTCAACACAATAATGAGGAAATGAAAGGGTTGAGGAAATAGAACCGATTAGGTTGGTGAAGACAATGATTTGGTAGACCAGTTCCAAGCTGATGTCTCGGTTATGCGTCTGGTTAGAAGCGGTGAGTATTTAAACTCGAGGACACACAGTCCGGACACCCGATCCTTGAGCACGCAACTCGGGACACCAAGTCCTCACCGTATTCTCCTTGAACTAAGGTCACGCAGACCTCGTCCAATCACTCGTGGTAAGTCTTGAGCGACGTCCAAACCTTCACATACTTGGTCACTCGGCGATCCACAATTCCTCTTGGATGCTCTAGACCTTGATGCCTAACCGTCGGAAGAAGCACAGTCTTCAAAGGTAAAAGCGTCGGATCCACGCAGGATCAATTTCTTGATGATGCTCAATCACTTTGGGTTTATTGGGGTTTGGTTTTGGGTTTTCCTCACTTGATGATTTTCACTCAAAGTCCTCGGAGGATGGGTTGCTCTCAAATGACAAGTGTCAAGTTCTCTCGGGCAGCCAACCAGCAGAGTGGTTGTAGAGGCGGCTATTTATAGCCTAGGGAGCAGCCCGACATGATAAGACATAAATGCCCTTCAATGATATGACCGTTAGGTGGATAAGATATTTGGGACAGCGGTAGAAGATAAACAGCGGTCGGAATTTTGAACATCAAATTCCTCGGGGCTATCATGTTCCTCATTTGTGTAGGCAATTCGCCTTTGGCGAATTCCTAACTCCTCGTCGAACAAATTCCTCGGTGACGGAAGAGCTTCGTCTCATCCTTTGAAGAAATTGATTGAAGCTGTATGAGATTTCAAAAGCTTCACTCGAAGGGATTGGTAGGTGTAGGATTTTGAGTTGAGCATCAAATGGAAATTTTCCTTAGTATTTCCTCGACCCCCTTTAACGATGCGGTGTTTCCTATGACTCAAGAAGAGAAAATGAAACTACGAAAACAAAAGTCTTCACGCTTCATGTTCCTCAAATGAATACCAAGTCTTCAAGGTCACACCAATTTCTTCACTTTCAAAGTCTTGAGAAAGTCTTGAATATCAAAATCTTGATTGAAGAACTTCATTTTTAGAATTCGACTTTCCTTGTAAATATCAAACTCCTCATAGACTTATAGACACTGTGTACACTCACAAGCGCATTAGTTGCTTAACCTATAAGTCTTCAATACACCAAAATCACTAAGGGGCACTAGATGCACTTACACTACCTCATCTAATCGGGAGATGCCTAGTTCATCGAATCAGGAACCGATTACAATTATAGAACACGGCATTTCGATGGAACACTTTGAAAGTCTGTGGAGGAGAACAATGAAGTTCCTACTAGGAGCAAGAGCAGAGGACTGCAAAGTCCTTTGGTGATGATTTTCTTGTGTATCTCATAGATGACACTCCAGTTCTATTTCAGAGGCCTATGCATCGAAGATCTTGACTCTTTGGAAGGAAGCGGTTAAATGGCGAGATGGATTCCATCTTGGTGAATGAAACTTGGGAGATAAGCGATCGTCCTTATGGGTGCAAACCTATAGGATGCAAATGGGTATCAAGAAGAAGCTTAGGCCTGATGGTACTATCGAAAAGTACAAGGCTTGGCTCGTGGCTAAGGGTTATACCCAAAAGGAAGGTGAAGACTTCTTTGATACTTACTCACTGTGGCTCAAGCGACCACTATTAAGTTCTACTTTCACTAGCTGCCTCACATGGTCTTCTCGTTCACCGGATGGATGTTAAGACTGCTTTCCTAAATGGAGAGTTGGATGAGGAAATTTATATGGAACAACCAGATGGGTTTGTAATAGATGGTCATGAAGGAAAGTGTGCAAATTCTTTGAAGTCTTTGTATGGACTCAAGCAAGCACCCAAGCAGTGGCATGAGAAGTTGAAAGAACTTTAACAGCTACAAGCTTTGTTGTGAACGAAGGTTGACAAATGTGTGTACTATCGCCATGGTGGGGGCGAGGGAGTTATGCTTTGCTTGTATGTTGATGACATACTGATTTTTGGAACAAATCTGAATGTTATTAAGGAGGTCAAGGATTTTCTATCTCGCTGTTTTGAGACGAAGGATTTAGGAGTGGCTGATGTCATTCTGAACATCAATTTGTTTTATTAGCACATGTTGTTTTTGTCGAAGAACAAGTTTATCTTTGCCTTGGTCCGCAATATTGTTTTACACAGGGCAATTATTTATTACAAAAAGTGATATTATACCGCGGAGATGGAGGCACGCCAACACCTTTTGGCACAGGTGGTTATCGTTAACTCAACGGACTCCCTTTTGACTTACAACGCCGTGGCGTCTCTCGCGACAGCGATAAACACAACGCCGAGGCCGTCTCTCGTGACCACGGCCGGTTCGTTTGTCTGTGCCGCCTCTGATGCTACGGTTGTCTTTACTGTCCGTCTCTCACGGCCTGGTCTACATCAACACACCGTGCCGCACCTATTTGGATGAGCTGTTTATTGAGTATGAGCAAGTCACTACTTGGGAAGCCCGGGTTTCTTCCAACAAATTGGAGGCAAATTATCATATATTATCAGCCGCCCGTCGCCTTTGGATGATTCAATGGGCGTGCACACAAGTTTCCGCCACTACAGTTTGGTTAACTTCAAAATAGCAGTTGGGAGGAACCGTTGGCGAGATTCTTGACACGGCTCATACGGGATCATTTATAACCCGCCCATGATCACCTCAACCTACTGTGGATTCACATCGCGCTATCAATGCCGATGATATACACCTTCTGCTCTGGTCAAATATGGAGAATCTCAAGCCAACTCCTTGAGTCGTCTTGAGACTCGGGGGCTACAATGGTATGACTCAACAAAATTAGCCGGTTTCAATGAATTCAAAAACTCCGGGTCATTGAAGGGAAAAATAACCCGGGCTCCGGAGATTGCTGCTAGATCAATGAAAATTTAAAAGCCGTCAGAAGATTTCCGGCTCAAAATAAGGACTCTGGTTTAAAATCCGGTTCAAAAGACATCTTTCTCCCACAAAGCACTGAAGCTCTCAAATCCAGTTCAAAAGCCGGCCCAGGGTAAATTTGTCCCTCACAAATTTTTGAAGCTCTCAAATCCGGTTCAAAATCCGGCTCAAGGTAAATTTGCCCCTCACAAATTTGAAGCTTTCAAATCCGGTTTAAAAGTTCAAAAAGAATTAATCTCTCACAAGTTCGAGTTCTAAGAAAAATTAAAGGTTGCCAAAAAGAACTTGCTGCCATGATGCGCGGTTCGAACATAGTTACCTTGCCTTACGGCTTATCTTATTATGGTCACTTGGGGGCTTCCTGCTCATCGAGCAGAGCTGTCGGTACCCTCTTGATTGGTGCAATGCTAATATATGGTCATTGGGGGGCTTCCTGTTCAAACATAGGTCATATTCGAACCAAAGAGAACATAGTTGTCGAAACCCTTTTGATTGGCAAACTGCTGAACCTACTTGGGGGCTTCTTGATCGTATCCGAATCATAGCTCAACCCCTTTGGGAATCGACATGGATCATATTCGAATCAGCGTCGTTAAACAACTCTTAAGGTCATTTGGGGGCTTCCTGTTCAAACATAGGTGTATTGAACCAAAGAGAACATAGCTGTCGATACCCACTTTGATCGGCAAGCAACGCCATGGGGGCTATATGATCGTATTTGAATCTTAGCTTAACCCCTTTGGAGCGGTTTCTTGATCGTATTGAATCGAAGCCTAAATTTTTTATCTGTTTTATACAATCGCAAGTATTTGAGTTGTCACAAATATCATATGTGCGGCTCTTATAGAGTTGAGTTATCAACTTCCTTTATGCAGGTCACATAAGCCGGCGGTATCATTCAAAGGATCATAGGGATATTGTGATCTACTTGTGTGCAGGATAAGACTACATTTGGGTGGTTACCCGCCCTAGCTTTTGACGTTAAGTCGCCAGGGCATATGTTGTTTAAACTCTTTGCAGGATTTGCAGAAATATGACATATAAATGATTAAGTTCAAGCTCATTACCAAAGTTGATGCTTCAAAATGATTATCCGTTCTGGATTTTTCTCAAAGGCTATAAGCCGCCGGGTTATAAAAATTCCGGCTTACAATGGAGGTGTATTAAATCACCATCGGCCAAGAGCCACCTAGTATTTAAACTCTGGATTTACTTATCAACATATGAGGTATTCAAAGTTGCTTTGGCGCAATGGCTATTATTTTATTAATGGATATGATTTATTCTACAATGGAAGGAATAGTCCCGAGTCACTGCAGGCTTACGACCCGGCACTTGGGGGCTACATTATTCAAATTGAGGTTACATCAAATATGCAAGTCTCATGTCGCTGCAAGCATGCACAATGACACTTGGGGGCTAATGCAATGTCATTTTTGTTCACCTCATTGAAGACCCGACTCATCACATCGTAATGAGCCGACCCTTGGGGGCTACCAATTGCTCCTGTCAACGGTGCAAGGTACACAAGTCTTAATCCATTATATTGAAGGATCCATTGCTCAATTGGTAAAGCACAAAGCTCTTAACCTTGTGGACGTGGGTTCAAGCCCCATGGTGGAGATTACATCATATAATGTTATTATCAATGAATTATATAGAAAGTCCTAGCTCAGTAATATCTTACTGAGCCGGCCCTTGGGGCTACTGCGTTGCTGCTCGGTTTACATGATAATATTTACAAAGTCCTGCTCATTATTGCATAATGACCCGACCCTTAGGGGCTACACTGGTTGAAGTTTTATAAGCATAAGGAAATTACAAGTCCCAGGTTGCTGCAAGCATGACAACCCGGCACTTGGGGGCTACAGGTGATATACATATAAGGGGGGGGGGGGAATCTTCATATTCTCAGTTTTGAGTAGGTCAGATTGACCCGGTGTTTGCAACAATCATGATCCGGTGTCACCAATAATTATGACCCGGCGTCGGAAACATTTATTACCCGGTGCTATCAATATTTACAAGCCGACAATTTTGGCAGTTATAACTAGCCAACCTCTACATCTTTAAACCGGCGGATCACCAGATGAATCTTGAGTCCAATATGTTTATTAAGCCGGAGCTTTGGAAACCGACTCAAATGGATTATTTCTTATAATATTTCTCAACAAGACACCAATGTCAGCAAATTGACTCTGAAGCTGGCCTGTTGACCCAGATTTCTCAAAGGAAGTATCTGGATCTTTTGCATTAGTAAAATTGGGACATATCTGCTAAGAAGATTTGCTATGAGATCATGGATACATATCAAGGAAGAAATGTCAAGGACTTAAGGATGATCGGTGTCGACACAATAATATTTAACCGGGTACAACCTATCAGATTTGTTCTTGTGTTTATGTTGCGAGATCAGTTTAACATGGATAAAATCCAAATTAAAGCGGGGGATAATGTCGGGATATACCCATGTGTAAAGCGCGAGAAGTATGACCCGCCCGAACTTGGCGATTCAAGGGTAGTCCTTGGGACTTGGCGGCTCATAGTAACCGGAGGGGGTCGAGATGGATGACAAGGCCCAAGGCCCAGAAGGCCGGCTCATGTTAATGGTGGGCCGGTTTATGAGGAAAGCACAAGGAATATTCTCTTATAAAGGAGGCAAGACTAGGATTTCACTTGTAATAGAGTAATCCAAATCCTACTAGGATTAGTCATGTAACCCGCCCCTTCAACTTATATAAGGAGGGGCAGGGCTCCCCAAGGAGGGACAAGCAACAAGAAACAATATCTAGGGCTAGACACAAAGAGGAGAGCCGGCTTACGGCGACTCCCTCATGATCATAATGAGACCTAGCCTCAAACAACATGTAGGGTTGTTACCGGATGATGTTTCCCGGGGCCCGAAGCTGTCTAAATCCTCATCTTGTGTGTTGCGTCTCTTGATTCCGCTCAACCCCTTCAAGCTACCACATATATGCGTTGGCCGCGACTAAGTCCTTACATTAGGACACCCGCCGTGACAATTCCACGACATCACCGCACCCCCACCTCCCGGGAGTCACACCGCAGACCCACCCCGTCGGCCCGCCCATGCCCAGATGAGGCCCGAAGGGCCGGATCTGAGTCGAAGGCCGCCAGCAGCGTCGCTGCGCCACCCGCCTGCGATGGCGCCGCCGCCCATGCTGCCCGCCCGCCCGCATCGGGGACCCCCCCAGCCAGACCGCGGCCGCTTAAGAGCACCCCGGTGCAGCTCCGCCACACGAGAGCCATCGGCAGGGAAGGTCGGTGTTGTCGCCAGCGCCCCGGGCCGAGCCGGCCATGAGCGCCAGCGATGATGGCGGGGAGGAAGGGGAGAGGGGGGCTGGAGGAGGAGGACGCCACGCGGCCGGTCGCCCGCGGGCCAACACAGTCGCGAGAGGGGGAGGGGGGCTCTAGTGTCTTACTCTTTCGGCCCACTTTCGGCTAGAAATGGCCCGATATCGACGTGAAGCGGCCCATATTCGCCGTGGTTTGGCGTTCATTCAACATAAGTAATTTTTTATAACATAGTTCATCACAGAAAATCAATAGAAATCGAATAGTTCAACACAAATTATATAGTTCAACAAATAAAAACTCATATTTCATCACACGTCAAGCTAGGCGTCGCCCTTGAGCCTCCATAGGCGCTCCATCAGATCCTGCTACAGTTGTTGATGCACTTGTGGGTCTCGAATCTCCTGACACATATTGAGGAAGGCAGTCCAGGTTGCCGGTAGCTGATGATCAAGTTGTGCAAGAGGATCTTGCCTGTAATATGGTTCAGTGTCAAACACTGGCTTTTCCTGCTCGCTCTCAATGATCATGTTGTGCAAGATGACACGTCAATTCATAATCTGTTGATCTTTCGACCATGTCTGAGCAGGGTACCAGACAACAACAAATCGAGATTGGAGCACACCAAATGCCCGCTCGACATCCTTCCTGCAAGCCTCCTGAACCTTCGCAAAGTGGGACTTCTTGCCTCCTGGCACAATGTTTGAGATAGTCTTCACAAATGTAGACCATCTCGGATAGATGCCATCAGCTAGGTAGTACCCCTTATTGTATTGATGCCCATTGACCTCGGAGTTCACCGGAGTAGAATGACCTTCAACAAGCTTGGCAAAGACAGGGGAGCACTGCAGCACGTTGATGTCATTGTGAGTTCCTGGCATACCAGAGAAGGAGTGCCAAATCCAGAGGTCATGTGTGGCCACCGCCTCAAGTACCACACTGCAACCGCCTTTGGCGCCTTTGTCATCCCCTGCCAAGCAAATGGGCAGTTCTTCCATTTGCAATGCATGCAGGCGATGCTTCCAAGCATCCCAGGAATCCTCTTGATGCATTTTGTGCTAGGATCCGAGCAGTGTCTTCCGCATTGGGTGTTCGCAAGTATTGCGGTCCAAACACTGCCACCACTACCCTGCAGAACTTATAGAAACACTCAATGGTCGTGGACTCGGCCATGCGCCCATAGTCGTCGAGTGAATCACCGGGAGCTTCGTATGCAAGCATCCTCATAGTTGTCGTGCACTTCTGGACTAAGGTGAATCCAAGTTTGCCGGTGCAATCCTTCTTGCACTTGAAGTAGCTATCGAACTCCCGGGTGGAATTCACAATTCTGAGGAAAAGCTTTCGGCTCATCCGATAACGGCACCGAAATACTTTATCGCCGTGCAGTGGAGCGTCAGCGAAGTAGTCGGAGTAGAGCATGCAATGGCCTTCCAGACGATGCATGTTCTTTGTTTTCAGCCTCCCCGGCGCTGAGCCACCTCGCTGCGGCTTTACATTGCTCACGAGCAGGCCGGCGGGGGCGGCGAGGACCATGAGGTGTTCCTCGTCCTAGACGTCGGCATTGGCTTCCTCCTGCAGCAGCGCCGCGAGCGCCTCCTCGTCGTCCGAGTCCATCGCCGAGCAGACAAAACGCCGAACACCTGGCGGGCATGGTGGGCGCACACCCGCCGATATACCACCCTGCGCGGCCAGAGCGCCTGAAAACTCGCCCGGACCGCGGTGAAACCTTCTCTATTTTCCGGCGGGGAATGGCCTATCTAGCGGTGCTGGGAGGTGGGCGGCGCCGGGATCGTCAGGGTGGTGGCCGAGCGCGCGGGGAGTGGGTGCGAATCTGGACGAATGGCCTGACTTTTCGCCTGACAGCATGGCCTAGGCGTGTTTTTCCCTGCGCCGAGCCCCGAGCGCCCCGATCTTGTTGGTTGACCTATGATCGCCGGGCCCAAAAAGCAGCCGAGCCGAAGCCAATTCGGCGTCTTGAGCGCGACCGGGTTTTTAGCGCCAGCGTAAAAGCGCCCGGGGGGCTGTTGGGGGCTGGTGGAGATGCTCTAACCATCTTCAAACTTGGCCGTTGGGTGCTTAAATAGATTGACAAAATGAGAAGGAGCTCTCATGCTTCATGCCTAGTGAGTTGGAAGCAGGTCTGCAGAGCCAAGCCTCTTGGTGGCCTCAAGATTATTGACCGCAACGCTTCAGTAGAGCTCTTCAACTCCATTGGATCTGGTTTGAATGGACCGACAAAGATAGGCCTTGGATTGGTTCGGGCGCCCCCTGTGACAGCACTCGTCATAGTCTGTTTGACGCGTCTAGAATTATATGTACATAGGATGGCACTACTGCTAAGTTTTGGCATTCAAGGTGGCTCCATGGCTCTACCCCGCGCTAGCTTGCACCTGATCTCTTCGTGTTATCCCGCAAAAAGAACATCTCTGTGGCAAATGGTCTTGCTCAGGAGAAGTGAATAGCATAAAACTACCACTTTTCGTGCTATGGTATCAAAAAACTACCGGAAATTTGTTTGTGACTAATACCTACCACTGTTGGCGTCGGCTGTCTCAAAAAACTCAAATCACCATGTGATTCAAAATTGATCTGGATTATGGCAAGTCGGGCCCGCTCCTAAACAAAATCATTTGTTTAACTGTTTAGTTTGACCGTTAACTTACATGTAGGGCCCACCCTTAAGCTTCGTCTTCTTCCCTTTCTTCTCTACTCCCCTCCCCTGATCTCGTACCTGACCGGCCCGCTGGGCATGTCCACCGCGGCCGCCGCCGCCGCCGTGAGCGCCTGGTCCGGGACCGTGCTGGTGCTGCCGCTCGTGGGCGCGCTCGCCGCCGACTTGCGCCTCGGGCGGTACCGGGCGGTCCTGCTCGCCGGCGTGCTCTACCTGCTGGTCAGTACTAGCACAAACTCCGCTCCCTCCTCTGTTCCAAGCATCATATTCATACCCACGACGTGCCTTGATTCCATTGCCACCCTGCTGGTTAGTACTAGCACAAACTCCGCTCCCTCCTCTCTTCTTTCCTCACGACCAGCCACCGCTCACGGCCGGCCACGGCGACGGGCTACAGTTGGCCACCACCACGGGCGCGGAGGCAACCGGCGAGCAGCTCGACCACCCACACCTCCTCCCCATAGCTCGCGTCCTATGCATAGCGCGTGCGCCGCCCGGCCCCATCTCAGGCGGAGCTCGGCCAACTCCCTCACCTCCTGCTGGCCTCCTTCCACTCTGGCCGAGCTCACTTTCTTCATGTCCGACGGCCGCCGTGCCTGGCCCCATCTGCAACGCCTTGAGGCGAGCTCGCCACGGCTGCCTTGCCCGCAGCCGGCAGCAGGGAGCCCTCGAGCTCTGCCGCGTGCAGCAGGGCAGCAGCGATGGCCTCGAGCTCCGGCGCGTGCAGCAGAGCAGCAGGGATGGCGCCGCTGAAGGCCGGCCGACGCCCGCATCAGCTCCGGCGACGAGGTGCCAGCGGGGACCCGATTGCTTTTTTGTTTTATTTTTCAGGGACCTGGTTGCTTTTTATTTTATTTTCAGAGACGTGATTGCTAATTGAGGGAATACAGATTTATTTTATTTGAATATGTGGAAGAGACACTGACATGTAGGCCTCAGATGTAAGTTAACGGTCAAACGAACTGTTATCTTACAGACGGACCCCAGCTGTCTAATCCTGATCAGATGTTAACCATTCGTCCATTTGGGTTTTTTGAGACGGCCGACGCCAACAGTGGTAGGTATTAGTCACAAACAAATTTTCTGTAGTTTTTTGGTACCATAGCACGAAAAATGGTAGTTTTATGCTATTCCCTCTGCTTAGGGGAGATCGATGATTGGCCTACAACGCATCTGCAACGCCAACCAACTGCATCAGTTCATTGACCTATGGCTTCTTCTTAGAAATATCTGGCTTTCAGGTGAGGCCGACAAGATCTCTTGGAAATGGACACCTGACATGAAGTACATACTCGGAGCTCGGCTTACTTCAGCAGTTCACTGGTTCTTTCGCAACCGTTGATTTACACATGCTTTGGAAGGCCCATGTTGAACCTAAATGTAGATTCTTCATTTGTTTGTGGCTTTGAGAACGCATACTGCCCAACGAAAATCTTCTGAAGCGAGGGGAACAATGGCCCTTGCAACCTTTGCGAATCAACAGACTAAAACTCGTGCACATCTACTGCTTCACTGTCCCTTTGCACGCGAGGTTTGGCACCTGATTGCGGGATGGCTTCACCAACCTGCAGTCGTGATGCCCAATGACTCCTGCTGCTCCCCGGCCTCATGGTGGAATAATATTGCCTGCAAATTCCCAACCATTCCCTGTCTGTGTCGATCTATGGCTGTTGGCACATTTGGAAAGAGATAAATAGGTGATTCTTCAAAACTCCATTTGCCTGACTCACCAGGTGCTTAGCATGATCAATGTGGAGATGGCCCTTTCTCACTACTCCATTACTTATGACACCTTCGAAGAGAACAAGCCAAAACCCAAACTTGACTATCTATGTTTGTAAAAAAATTCTTATTTTGCGAAGATTTCATTCCCTCTCTTCTTGTAACTGACACTACATTGCCCCCCCCCCCCTGAAATGCATCGGTAGTACAACTGCCTGTTCCTTAAAAAACAACTGTTGCCGCAAGAAGTAATCCCCAAGCTTTTCACTACAAAAAAAAGACACATCCGTGACATTTTGGGCGAGCAATTTTTTTACATCATACATATGACACTTCTATAGCGATAATTGTGACAAAACCGGTATCATCATAGATGAGGTGGGCTCCTACTTCTATGACAAAAACTCATGATGAAAATGGGCTTTTCATCACAGGCGGGCGGAGGACTTGGTGCATGACATTCTTTAGGCCGTCCATGACGGAAAAACCATGATAGAAGCGAGGGAGGAAAATTTGGGAGTTCCGGTTACGGTGGGAGGTCGAGGGCGAAGCGATCGCATTTCTCTCGTACGTGACGCTGGCGTGTGTGCGGCGTTAGCTCTAGCGAACCCGAGCATGGCGTTGGGCTCTAAGCGAACCCGGCGATTGCTGCTGCGAACTCTGGCGTTCTTGAACCCGGCGATCGATCGATGGTCGTTAAGCGAACCCGATTGGCGATTCGCCGCTCATGCGCTAGCTGAAGCCGATCGATCTTGCCTCTGTGATGAGCAGTGAGCCTTGGGGGGGTTGCATGAATAGTGGCGGTGGCGTTGCCTCTGGATGAACATGACCCGTGGTGTGTGGTGGAGAAATTTGGATGAACAATAGGCGGTGGAGGGTGGTTGAGCAGACTGTCGGTGTCAAAACGGCGGATCTCGGTAGGGGTCCCGGCTGCGTCTAGGCGGATGGTAACAGGAGACAAGGGGCACGATGTTTTTACCAGTTGGGCCCTCTCGATGGAGGTAAACCCTACTCTGCTTGATTAATATTGATGATATGGGTAGTACAAGAGTAGATCTACTACGAGATCGAGAGGCTAAACCCTAGAAACTAGCCTATGGTATGATTGTTGTTAGTCCTCTGGACTAAAACCCTCCGGTTTATATAGGCACCGAATAGGGTTAGGGTTACAGTCGGTTACAATGGTAGGAGATCTACATATCCGTATCCAAGCTTGCCTTCCACGCCAAGGAAAGTCCCATCCGGTCACGGGGACGAAGTCTTCAATCTTGTATCTTCAAAGTCCGAGTCGGCCAAAGGCTATAGTCGGCTATCCGGACACCCCTAATCGAGGACTCCTCGGTAGCCCCTGAACCGGGCTTCAATGACGGCGAGTCCGACGCAGCATATTGTCTTGGCATTGCAAGGTGGGTTCCTCCTTCGAATACTTCATAGAAAATTTTGAGCACAAGGATAGTGTCTCTGCAAAATAAGTTTCACATACCACCGTAGAGAGAATAACATTTACACTAGTTCAATCTGTTGGCGTATTCAGCACGTGACATCACCCACGGCCAAGCCTTTATTGAATCGTTTTCACTTTGTCCCACCTCGGTAGCGTTTAGCGGCGGTTTCCTTGCACGTCTTGTCAAAGCAGAGGCCGTGTCCCTTATTAAGGATTCTCATCAATACGGGCATGGGTAACCCAATCGTGCCGTTAGCACGCCTCCTCTATCGAAGGCAAGTCCCGAGCGGTCACGGGGAGGGCTCACGGTATTCAACCTCTTTATAAAGAGACCAAGGCCCGCTCCTTTTCTCAATCTCCATCGAATCCGCCCCTCGCCCGAGTTCCAACACCCAAAGCTCCAGATTCAGCGCGCGGACCTTCGATGATGTCGGCTCCGACCTCCAAGGCGGTGGATGCCTTCGCCGTCACGGAAGAAGGCGTCCTAAAGCTAAGAGATGCGGTATCTAGCCGCGAAATCTCGCATAGGCTGCTGCTCAAGGGCAGGTTATTCCCACTCCCAAGCCCGGTGAAAGCGTGGTGTTCACGTCTCACTTCCTTCGGGGACTAAGTTTCCCGATGGACCCCTTCGTGGGAGGGCTCATGTTTTATTATGGGCTGGAATTTCACGACTTGGATCCGGAGTCCATCCTCCACATCTCGTCGTTCATCGTCGTATGTGAAGCCTTCCTCCGCATTACCCCACACTTCGGATTGTGGCTCAAAACCTTCAAGGTGGAGCCGAAGATGATCAAGGGCAACAGAGCGAGTGCGGAGGGGCTGTTATAAGTAAGAATCTTGACGCTCCATGGCGAGGGCTCTTTTCAAAGGAGCTCGATCTATGGCAACAAGAGTGGTTTTATATCACAGCTCGGGGGCACCAAATGGGTGGCGCCACCGCCTTCGCTCGGGTCCTCCACGCGGCTGCGTCATGGGTCAATAAAGGGCTTGGCTGGGGCCGTCAGGGCGTGCCCTTGTTGCGAGGCCGTGATTCGGGACCTCCTAGAGAGGAGATCAATCTGGTCGTAATGCGTAGGTCATCTTGATTCGCCGCATCTGCCTACCAAAGCGTCGCTCCCTCACTTTGTGGGAGTTCAATCCGGAGGGACCACGAGCTCTTCAACACTTCATGGGCATAGCGCCTGTAGAGATGTACAAGCTGTTCTTGGATCACAAGCAATGTGTCCGGACTTGACCGAGGACGCAGGTCTGAGCTGCAATCGCCGGATGCTCAAGTAAGTAGTCCGTGCGGACATGCTATTCGTATACTTATCACAAACTTGCCCTTAAAAGAGCTGTCCCTTAAGCGAGGAGTGGATAGCGAAGAAGCCGATCGGTGTCCCGCCCCTCCACGAGACCATGCGGATCCGGTGTTAACCAGGATCTTGGAGGCTGTGCCTTTAGGAGAAAGCGAAGGGGAACAAGGAAGCTCTGCCTCTGCGAAGGAGGTTATCAAGAAAGGAGGATCGATAATCCCTCCATCCAAGGGAGAAGAGGACCGCCTCTGGAGACCGGAGACCAAGGCCTCAAAGCGGGAAGAAATCTTCGCCAGAGGTCCTGCTGCCGGAAGATGCCCGACGCATTGTTTCCCCAAGGAGATCAGCCCTCAATGAGCCGTAAGTAGAGAGGGAGTTTATAAAATAAAAGATATCCTGTTTTATTTCGAAGATGACCGAAATTTTACCTTGTAGTTCGGATCTCAGCCCTTCTCGTGAGCTCGTCTTGAGGATCTTCTTCGAGAGATGATGGAGGCGGGCGCCTCCCCTGCCCGTACCGCATAGCGAGGCGAGACGATCTGAGTGTCATCGCGGAGGTTTCCCGAATCCGGCGGGGGTGGAGGCGGTCGTGGGGCCCCGAGCCCTCCGTGTCCGGCCTTTGAAAAAGGCCATCGGCGAGTCCGGCACCTCTGGTGCAAGTGCGAGAGGATTTGAAGTGTGCGCTTTCGGGCGAGTGTCTATCTCGAGAGGATCACCGTGCATTGATGGAGTACGGTGATTGAAAAAATTCGTCCGCGAAAGCGGGTTGTACGAGGCCGCTAGGAGTTCTTGTGGGTTTTGAGTGCGTGCAATGATGTATCTTTTGGCGGTTCCGCATATATAAGATCGCCCGTGTAGATAGTAGCCCACGAGACTCGGTGCGTTGTCAAGAATGACGGCGTGCGAGGATCGTAATCGAGATATAATATGTCGCCCTTCCTATGTAGGTGGCGGATCGTCCGTGGCTAGCGGATGATGAATTGCCGAACTAAGCGGCAACTTGGCGTGGCGGATGCCGACGCCGTGCTTGTCAATAAGCGGTGGGCGAGTCACAAGGTATGCGGTTTCTCGCGGACACCTAGTAAGGGAGCTTGATGCCCATGCCTTACAACATGTATGCTTGATGCAGATGGTGCCGCTGCCATGGAGAATCTTCGGGCGGAGCTTGCCCGAGCCAAGGAGCAGGCCAGAAAAAGTGATGCGTCTGCCTTAAAGGCGGCCGAAGAGCTAAAAGCCGAACAGGCTGCTCACTGCCGAAGCAAAAATGAAGTGGCCGAAATGGTAGTGAAATTGAAGAATGCTACCGATCGCTGTGAACTTCTTGAAAAAGAAGGTCGGCGAACAAGAGGACTGAAGAAGGCCACCACGAGGCCAGGATGCTCGCTCTGTGATGAGAGCTATGAAGGAGGACTCGTCGGGCGGAGATGTCGCGGTGGAAAGCCTTTTACTGCTGCGGAGGAAGTTCACGGATCCTAAATATGCTCAGTTGGACGGTTTGTGGAGTAGTGCGGATGCTTATCTGGACTTGGCGGTGAGTGCCGCGGACGTGGCCGAACACTTCGGAGATAAAAAAGATCACGAGATGGAAGAGCTTTTTGGTCGCGATTCCGTAGTCAGAGCGTCCACTTCCATTAACGGATCGTTTGGCGAATGGGCGGAGCTGAATAGGTTGTCGGACTTGCCATGAAGAATGTCGTGACTCATTTGTGGCGAAAAGGCCCGAGCGAAGAGTTACTTTGGCTTGGTGCGTGATTCCTTGGTGCGGTGCCGCATATCAAGGCAATGAGGCGGTCGGCATGCATAGAGGTGCGCGGATGGCTCTTGCCGTGTCAAGACACACTTTGGCGGAGATGAAGGCCACCGATGTTGCATCCCAAGATTGGACGAAGCCGAGTACTGTCGAGCACTATTTTGAGGAAGTTCTGCAGGCGCTCGTTTAATAGAGACGCGATGCTCGAAGGATATTATGTTCGAATAACATGTATTGTTGTGAAACAATGTTTCGATTTTAATATAAAAGCTTTTATACTTGTGCCTTCAAGAATTAAAAATACCTCTCGGCGGCCGTTAATGTATATGTATATAACTTTGAAAGATGGAAGTCTTTGGCTTATTTACGCATATAATGCGGGGTGTTTCTAAAACGCATTTTCACACTTGATCCAACGTCTTGGTCCTACAAAGGAGGTGATAGCGCAGCAAACTAGGCAACCGGACTATAATGCTTTATCACTTTCACTTAGCCATAGGAGTTCGACAGTGGGGCTACCATATAGCCCCTAGGGGCACCGCGCTCACCCGAATTCGGGGCGCGTATGTGCCTGGCCGGGAAATGGCCCTTCGTCAATGCGGAGGAATTCTAAAGATTCCAGCGGGTCATCGAGTGGTTGACCAATCTCATGCTATATCATGACAATCAGTTTTTGGCTTTCTCTACTGAGGTGCTCGCCTGGCCGAACCGGAGCACAATCGCAGTAGTTCTCCTGGTGCCGCATTAGCCGATAGAACGGAACATAAGGCAGCAAAACACAGGAGCCGGGCAAACCCACCATTTAACCAAAGACATGATTCGGAGCTGATGCATATAAGGCCTAACTCGAGACGCTGAACACTCCCTAAGGTATTCGGTCTTTATGAAAACGGGCCGAACGATCGCCCTTGGTAAAAAGCCCTCGGTGTCCGGTACGCAAAATTCGGCGTGGCTCGTGCCAAAGCGCTAGCGTCCTCCACGGTTATAGCAAGAAACCGGGGGATGTGTATCAACAAGAGACAGTGAAAAAGGTTTACGCAGGGTCTTAATCTGAAAAGAATCCATGCAATGCGTCCCTACTGCACGTCTGCGCCTGTGTCTCTATTGTTCCGTATCCTGGACGGGTGTAGCACGGTGTTCATCTGTAAAAGAGAGGAACTTAGTTGAAAAAGATCGTGCGAAAATGTACGTGATATTAAATGAACAAAGTACAATTCAAAGAATGAACAAAATTGAGTTTTATTGTCTCTTGTTGTGGATCGCGGAGCCTTATGCGGGGTATCGTCTAGCGAGCCCTTGTATGTTTCGCGGACTCGTCCGGCCGTGTCAAAGTGCAGACGACCTGTCTAAGTGCTTGTATTGGTGAAGCCGGTTTATTGTGGGGCTGTCAAGGCATCCGCACAATTTTCCGGACTCGAGGAACCCTCGATGTTTTCCTTTAATGAAATGATGCCACGTGGACCGGGCATTTTAAGTGTAAGTGATGCATAATGCGGTATTGCGTTAAAGCGGGCGAAAGCTTCGCGTCCCAATAGTGCTTGATAGCTACTTGTAAATGGGGCGAGGTGGAAGGTTAACTTTTCATGGCGGAAGTTGTCGGGTGAGCGAACACAACTTCTAGCGATGAGAGCCCGTACAATGGGCATATGGGCTGGCATTACCCCTTGAAAGGAAGTGTTCTTTGTGGCGAAATTTGGTTGGGTCTATCCCCATATTGCGGATTGTGTCGATATAGCAGGTTTAGATCCTTTGCCGCCGTCCATTAGGACTTGTGAAAATTGGAGTCCGCCAATTATCGGATCTAATATCAAGGCAGTCCAACCTGCATTCCGTATACTTCTAGAGTAATCCCGATGGTCAAAGGTGATTGGTGCGAACAACCGATGGCGGACTCCTCCGGGATAGGCCGTATGGCGCGATACCTCTATGGGTGCCGCTCTATTTTTCCCTTTGTCACGTGAAGTGAGTTCAACATTTTGATTTCTTGTGGGAAATTCTTTTCTTTTCGGTGCTTTCTGCATTTGGGGTTCGCCATCGTCCTCGCTTGGTGTGTCGAGCCCTTGTGTTCGGCGTTGAGTTTGCGGACGCTTGACGACAACAATCTCTGTGGGTGTGGTTTGCGGGCTTCCCGAGTATCTTGTGGATTTGACATATCTTGTCCAAGATTTTGTTTAAGTTAGATAGCTCGTCCTGTTATCCTTAAGGGCAACTTTTTATTATTCTGCCGAGAGCTTTTGAATCCGGCGTTGATCGCCGTGCTCTTGGGATGTTTCCCTTGGTCCGATTTGGTCCTTGCTGCGTCGTGATTTCCGTTCCATCCCGACTTGGATGTACTTGGGTCGATGGTGCTGCATCTTGCTAGCCACTATCCTCTCCAGCAAAAGCGGGTCATGAGGATTGTTAATGCGGCCATTGTTCTTGGCTTTTCTTGGCGAGGTGTCAGCGAGCCATTCGTCTCGGACGTTGTCTTTGAAAGCTGCTAAGGCTTCGTGTCGAGGCAATCGACTATTTGGTTCTTTTAGTAAGGAATCTGTTCCAAAATTTCGGGCTGACTCTCGGGTTGTTGAGCTATGTGACTTAAATCGTCGGCATCCGGAGGTCGGACATAGGTCCCTTGAAATTTGCCGAAAGGCATCCTCGAGCTCTTCCCAACTTCCAATGGTGTTTTCGGAAGGCTTTTAAGCCAATGCCGGGCTGGCCCTTTGAGCTTGAGGGTAAGTATTTTATGGCGTGGAGATCATCTCCTCTAGCCATGTGTATATGGAGGATGTAATCCTCAATCCGAGACTGTGGTGCATTGTTCCGTCGTATGCCTCTATGTTTACGGGCTTGAATCCCTTTGAAATTCATGATCCGGCACCTCATCGGTGAAACATAGGGGGTGTGCGGCACCCCTATATTTAGGTGTACCGTGATGTTCGGATACTTGATGTGTTGCCTTGCTTACTAGAGCTTGCTTTCTTGGTCCGTAAATAGATCTAACTGGGCCATCTTTTTGATGTGAATCCTTGTGCGGATCGCGTGCCGGCTTGTGTCTTGGCGCCGTTTGCCGCTCTCTGTTTGCCATGGGGTCGTCCATCCGACGGGTGGCCTCCTTGTTTTTTGATTGTGGGGGCTCTACGGCCTCCTCATCAAATTCGGGCAGTAGTTTTCGCTTTGGGTAGCTCTTTGTTCGGCGCATCGCCGCCGTATTTGTCTCTGGTGTTGAGTACTTTGCTCCATATGATTACGAGTGCATCTTCCGCTGTTTTGAGCTTCCGCTTACCTTTTTCAGCTACGTGCTATGGCGGCGAGCCTTTTGTGGAGGTTCTTCTGCTCCGACAACTTGTCCGGCGTGAGTTCGTCCGGATTGTTATCTTCACCGGGACGGGTTGTTTATCCAGATTGTCTGTTTGGACGGTTGCTCGATAGCATGTTCGTCGTCCACGGTTCACCCTGCTCTATAGCTGGAGTCTGTATGGCTATTGTCTTTGTCGGCGGGACTTTGGCGGCGCTTACGTCGTCGTTTTGGCGCTTTTCGATAGAGCGATCCTTCGTAGCGTCCGTTGTTCCTCGTCGTCGCTTCCTTTAGGTGTGTCCACCATGTATACATTGTGAGATGAGGTGGTTCTCCGGTGCCCTATAGGCGCTGGTTCATGCTCCTCCCTACATCGTCGTCCATACCATGGATGTCTTGGTCAAGTCGAGCATGTCGGTTAAATCATCGACAGTGGCTGTGAAGTGGGTGGTGGGTGGGCTTTGAATTTCTTCGTCGTCCGCATCCCAACCTTCCTAACCATAATCCGCCAGGCTCTCCGATAAGAGAGAGACTTTATTGAATTCGAGGATGTCGCCAAAGGGCAAGTCTTTGAAAGATGTCTGCTGGCGATGAATTCCATGATCGGCGTAATCGGATTCGATTAGCGAAGCGCGGAGGGCTCGGAGTCCGGAGAGGAGTCCGACACCTTTGAGTCACGAAGCCGCAAAGGACACGGTAGGTGTACGGCTCAATCGCCATAGAGATCGCAGCCCGAGGGCGCGCCCACCCACATCCTCGATCGGCGCGATCGGCTCGAGCTAAAGGTCGGAGCGGACACCGTGCGACCTCGGGACACCGTCCGCCGGCGAGCTAGATCATGCCCTCGTGTGAGGCTTGGGCGCTTGGCTGTGGCTCGAACCCGTCGAAGATCAAGTCTCCGACGTCGGCCGTGTAGTTCAAACTTCAAATCGACGATGGCGGGCGTAGCTTTCAATCTGCTCGGATGGCTGCTTAATTGGCCCGATGCAAAGCCGCCGGATACGAAGATCTGTCCGGGGAGAAAAGTCTCACCCTGAGTGCATCGTTATTGATGATTGGAGGATCCGTCAGGCCTAAAGATGACGACATAGAGGAACTCTCAATGAAGGCACCAATGTCGGTGTCAAAACCGGCGGATCTCGGGTAGGGGGTCCCGAACTGTGCGTCTAGGCGAATGGTAACAGGAGACAAGGGACACGATGTTTTTACCCCGGTTCGGGCCCTCTCGATGGAGGTAAAACCCTACTCCCGCTTGATTAATATTGATGATATGGGTAGTACAAGAGTAGATCTACCACGAGATCAGAGAGGCTAAACCCTAGAAACTAGCCTATGGTATGATTGTTGTTCGTCCTACGGACTAAAACCCTTCGGTTTATATAGGCACCGAATAGGGTTAGGGTTACGCAGAGTCGGTTACAATGGTAGGAGATCTACATATCCGTATCGCCAAGCTTGCCTTCCATGCCAAGGAAAGTCCCATCCGGACACGGGACGAAGTCTTCAATCTTGTATCTTCAAAGTCCGGAGTCGGCCAAAGGCTATAGTCCGGCTATCCGGACACCCCTAATCGAGGACTCCCTCAAGGACCCCGTGGTGTGGAGGGCTGGATGAGCGATAAGACGGTGGAGGGTGCCCGTGGAGGGGTGGTTGAGCAAGAGCGGTGGAGTAGCGCGGTGGAGGCTGGATGAGCAGGAGCCCGTGGAGGCTGGAGGAGGTCGACGGTAGCCCGTGGAGGCTGCGGGAGGTCGACGGTGGAGATGAACAGTATCCGTGGAGTCTGTTTTGCGGCACGCCACACCCTCCCGATGAACAGGACCCCGTTTGACAAAGTGGGAGGTTCGTTTAAATCCGTTTTGCGATACGCCACACCCTCCCGATCAACGGGACCCCGTTTGATTGTAGGAGATCCATTTCGTCCGTTTTGCGGTACGCCACACCCCTCCCGATCAACAGGACCCGTTTCGACCGTAGGAGGTCCGTTTCCTCCGCTTTTGCGATACGCCACACCCTCCCGATCAATAGGACCCGTTCGAGCGAAGGAGGTCTGTTTCCTCCGTTGTGTTGTCGCTTGAGCCTCGTTTCCATCGCCTGTTCCGTCCAAGCCCTCCCGATGAACACGACCACACATTTCGTTCCGACCCAGCCGGTTGGTTCCCACGCATTTCGTTGCCTCCCGATGAACACGACGCATTCCATTGCATCCCCATGAACACGACGCATTCCGTTGTCTCCCCATGAACACAACGACGACGCTGTTTCTCCGTTCCGACCCGCCATGTACACGAGCCCTGGCCGTACGTATGCGCGAGTAGGCGTTCGAGACCCCGCCCGTATGTACACATACGTGGCCGTATTTTCTTTCTTGCACCCTAGCCGCTGTACATACATGTACATGCTACGTGCGCGCCTCTACTATGACACGCGGCGCCTCTACATCGACCAAGAGTATATGCGCATACGTTCGCGACCAGAATGACAACGCTACGACGCTTCGACCAGGTGGGTCGGTACCGGGCACTTCCTTGCGTGCGAAGATGTAGTCAGGGTCCAAGCAATCGGGGAATCGTTGTTTTTTTGCGGACGCACTTCCTTGCATGTGAATGTGTAGCTGGTGGGTCCCGGCGATGTGGGGAAAACGTTTTTTCACGAATACGGTGGCCCGTCCGTGGGTCCCGCCGTCAGTGGAGGAATAATTATTTTGCACGTAATAAAGAGGCACTTCCTTGTCTGCGCCTGTGGACCCGGTATCGGCCTCTCCACGCACGATCCACGTCCGATGGAAGCCGTTCCTTGACCACGTTGACCACGCCACGCCGAGAGCACCGGGGAGGTGGACGACGGCGAGGCCTAGGAAGGGGACGACGCTGAGCCGGGAAGACGCGGCGATGGATGCCCACGCCAGAGAGGAGTACGAGGTTTCACCGGTTCGCTGCGGTGTGAGGTTGCCGCCGCCGCATGTAATAACAGGGTGTGGGTGAGTAGAGGATGGCCCGCCAGTGGTGGGAGTAGTAGAGGCGGTGAGGCCTCTGCCAGATCGCAGCCGCCACGGGAGGTAGGAGCACGAGGCACGACCGGCGCTGGTTTGGGCGGTGGAGCAAGAAGACCAGAGGTTGAAGAAGCACTACGGCCGTTGGATGGACATCGACGGTCCACCGGAGCTAGAATCATGCATATTGACTAAGTTGACAAAGCCCTCCATCCCCATCAACTTAGTAGACCCACAAGTCATCCTGCCACTATACTGGGTCCCAGCTAACAGGGGGAGTATTCATTTTTTTTTGTGCGTAATAAGGAGGCACTTCCTTGCGTGCGAGGATATAGCTGGTGGGTCCGAGCTGTCAGCGGAAGTAACTTTTTTTCACGAAATATAGAGGCCCTTTCGGTGGGTCCCTGATGTCAGGTGGAGGAATCATTATTTTGCGCGTAATAAGGAGGCATTTCCTTGCGTGCGGCCGTGGACCCAGCTCTCGGCCTCTCCACGCACTGGCCCACTTCGGATGCATGTCGGTCGTTGATTACGTTGACTAGGCCGCACCGAGAGCACCAGTAGGTAGACGACGGCGAGGCCTAGGAAGGAACGACACGGAGGCGAGGAAGACTCGGCAGATTGTTTCCCATGCGAGGGGAGTAAGACTGCATTGAGGTTTACTAGTTCGCCGTCGCCGGAGAATAACGGCAGTGTGGGTGAGTAGAGGATGGCTAGGCCAGCGATGGGAGTACTGTGGGGCGGTGAGGCACTGGCAGCAGAGCCGATCATGAGGAGGAGGGAGCGAGCAGTCCCGCCGACGCTTGTTTGAGCGGCCGGAGCAGGAAGAGCAGAGATTGAAGAAGACGACGGCCGTTGGATGGCCATCCAACATCCTTTGCTTGTCGCCAACCTTTTTTAGGAAAGCCTCAAATCTGTGGAAAACAACATACAACCCATCTGCCATTATTTCTAATAATTTACATCCCATTTGCTAATTATTAAGGTTTTTTGGAGCCCATATTTTTTTTGTTAGCATTACAGCCCATATTGTGGCCCCGGTTAAAAAATTATACGAAATTTTGCATACTTCGGTGTGGTCTAAACTGTTTTTAATCCCGAAATTTCGACTCACATTCAAACAGATTTTAAAAATAAATGTATATCAATATAACATCCAACAAATTCTCCACGCATAAAAATTAATGTAATTTAAAATCTCAAATAAAAAAAGATATTTGAAACTAATTGCGGTTTGATGTGTTTTAAAATGTACATCCCATTTCTCATTCTCGATAGTCCATTTTCTCGGCCAAATTAATGAAAGCTCTCCTCGTCTTGAAAGATTTGCAGCCCAACAAGCATGACAAAGCGACTTACTTGGCAAATCACAAAAAAAAGCGGTGTGGTCGTGGACCCGGTATCGGCCTCTCCATGTACAGTACTCTTCCGATGGAAGTCGTTCCTTGAGCACGTTGACCACGCCACGTGGAGAGCACCACGGCGGTGGACGACGGCGAGGCCTAGGAAGGGGACGACTAGGAACCGAGGAAGACGCGACAGTGGAAGCCCGCGCAGAGAGGAGTACGAGGGTTCACTGGTTCGGCTGCGGTGTGAGGCTGCCATCGCCGCAGGAACCGGCCGCCGTGGGAATAGTAGGGCGGTGAGGCCTCCGCGGTAGCACAGCCGCCACGGAGGCAGGAGCATGCGGCACGACCGGCGCTGCTTTGGGCGGCCGAGCAAGAAGACCAGAGGTTGAAGAAGCACCACGGCCGTTGGATGGACATCGATGGTCACCGAGCTAGAATCGTTCATATTGACTAAGTTGACAAAGCCCTTCGTCCCCGTCAACTTAGTAGGCCCACAAGTCATCCTCCCACCGAGGTGGGTCCTAGCTAGCCGGGGGAGTATTCATTTTTTTGTGTGTAATAAAGAGGCACTTCCGGTGGGTATGAGTCGACAAATGGGGAACATTTTTTCGCGAATATGGTGGCCCGTCAGTGGGTCCCAGCGATCGTGGGCAAACGTTTTTTGCAAAATACGGTGGCCCGCCCAAAGGGTCCTCTTTGTCGATTGAGGAACCATTATTTTCCGCGTAATAAAGAGGCACTTACTTGTCGCGCCATGGACCCGGTGAGACTCTCGACGACAAGATACTTCCGATGGAAGTCGCCTTGACCACGTTGACCTCGCTGCGTTCCGCTGCATGCATGCGCCCATGGGCGTGCGCGTCCCCACTATCGCCTCTCACGTCGATCATCTTCCGATGACTCTCGGTTGTTGACCACGTTGATCACACTGCGTCGAGCGCACCAGATTGGAACGACCGGAGATGGGGAAGACGGGCGGTGGAGTCGCAGATGGAGAGGAGGGAAACTTCATCGGTTGGTGCTTGGCAAAGACAGCGCAGTGCCGCCTAATCGGAGATGTGGAGCAAGAACAGAGGTTGAAGAAGGAGCACGGCCGTTGGATTAACATCCAACGGTCCAGCTGCTAGAATCATTTGTTGATTGTTGACAAAGCCGTGCGTACATCGCCCGCTTAGTAGGCCCACAAGTCACCACCAAATCGACGGGTCCCGGTATCAACGGATGAATAATTTTTTTCGCAAAACAAGGAGGCACTTCCTTCCCTGCGAAGATACAGCCGGTGGGTCCCAGCTGTCAGGTGGAGGAAACATTTTTTTCCAGCTTAATAAGGAGGAACTTTCCTTGCGTGCGACCATGGACCTCGTGGGTCCCAGCCGTCAGGCTCTCAACATACAGTCCTCTTCCGATGACTCTCGTTTGTTGACCACGCCGCACCGAACACAGTGAGCCGGTGGACGACGGTGAGGCCCCGGATGGGAACGACTCGGAGATGGGAAAACGCGGCAGTGGAGTCGCAGATTGAGAGGATGAGAAGGGTTATAACTGGTTTTGTTGCGGCGTGGGGCTGTAGTCTGTGGAGAATAACAGGAGGTGTAGAGGGGTGGAGGGATAGCCTGGCCGGCGGTGGGGTAGCGCTTCACAGCGATGCGTGCTAAGCAGAGCCGCTAGCCACCGGAGGCCGGACCAAGCGGTCCCGGCGACGCTGGAGGAAGAAGACGAGAGATTGAAGGTGCATGCCTGCTGTTGGATATAAATCCAATGGCTGTGGACGACACAATCATTTGTTGACCAAGTTGATAACGCTCTGCGTAGGCTTCGACCTATTGGCCCGCATGTCAGCCTGCAAAAATGTGGCATATATTTAACCCATGTTTTCTAGAATGTACAGTCCATTTGCTGGGCTGGGTGAACAAATAATTTCGCGTCAATCAAGCCCATTTATATCTTCTAAGAAATCCCAACCCATTTGCAGTTCCTTGAAATACACGTATTAGGTGGGCTCGTTATATATATAATGTTATGTTAGAAGGAGCAATTAATATCAAAGAATAAACCGGAGAGGCACATATATATATATATATATATATATATATATATATATATATATATATAATTAAGAAATTAGCGAGTTATTGCTCAAAATAAAAATGAGCGTGTTATTATTAAATTGGTCCTTAAAATCTTCGCAAGCTTTTGTACGCAATCACCAGGATTTTCCTTGCGTGTGAGTCAAAAACAACCAGGATTTTCCTTGCGTGTGAGTCAAAAACAACCAGGATTTTCCTTGCCAACTTCCGTTAAACATTTACTTTTATAAGTTCATAACACGTGGGATGTTTTTATAATGTATATATAAGTCTCTATAAAATATACGATAATAGTAATAATATAAATATATGTAATGTGGTTAGAAGGGAAAACATAAATTGGACACATCATTACTTTTATAAGAGACCTGCTTTTTATACCCCATAGTAGGCATACTAACAAGTTCACACACAAATACAACAGAAAAGGTAAATATTCATATCAAACTCAGGTTCACAGGACCCGTTCATATTCATAGCCAACATTGACTATCAACAACTCAAAAGATTCATATATACACAAGCTCAGCATATCTATGCATCCAAATGATTGATAGATCACATGACAATATTCATACATAATTCACAAAAAGATTCAGATATACACATGTTCAAGATGTTTATGCATCCAAATGATTGAGATCACAACCAATATGATCCATGGATGAACTTTAATTACCTAGGGTACAATTGGTAAATGGTGTTCAATCGGAGGTACTTCTTGCTAAAATTAGTTCTTGTACGAGTAAACTTTCGAGTACATAAGAGGCAAGATGCATAATCTGAACTTTGCTTGTAGGTTTATCCTCAAATAGTGGCCTCGTGTCGAGGGAGGTTTGAGCAACTTGGCCACTACTTTCATCCAACTAGTTTATCGCTCATCTTGGTCCTGTATCTCGCCAAAATTCTACATTGCGCACGAGAAAGGAGGCGGTTGAGAAAATGAACCACCCAATTTTTTGTGCAGTTCAACTGAAATGGAGCATCCTTGGCGCAAGTGACTGATTAAGTGCCGATGAATATACGCGTCAACCAACTTGCTCGGAATCTTTAGACTCCATGCCATATAGTTCGCTACCATATGTGCCGATAACCAAAAGGCACAAGTTGGGACCAAAGATTGGACTGTGTTTTTCTGGGCTATGCACCAAGCAATATTTTTGGCATTCACTCTCCTCATACTTGGAGTTTGACAATTGGTTGACGCCGGTTGATACTCGAATGAATATAGGCACTTCTTGTCAACATTGATGCTTGTCTGAGTGAACTTTGGAGTATATAGCAGCAGCATAAGTACCTGTCCATCTGATCATTTTGTGCAGTTCTACTGAAATCACCAGATGTAATGATTTGCCTTCGAGTTCAGGCTCCAAATTACTCCTTTATGAAATCGGCAAACAGTAGCACAATACCAAATTACCAATACATATGAGAGGCACAATAATCAGAATAAAGACCAGTACCAACCTGTGTGAGGTAGCATATCAATTACTATTTGTATAGATTCCACCATGGACTACATATGGAGCAAAATGAGTGAATCTACACTCTAAAATGTATCTGGATACATCTGTATGTGATCCATAGTGGAAATATCTACCAAGACTTATATTTTGGAACGGAGGGAGTAGGATAGTAGTACAATATGTTCCTTGTACTGAAGATGAGCAGGGACATTTGCAGTGTAGAGGTCTATACGGTCGGTTGTGATGGACACTTTGAGCCTCTTTGATTCGTAGGATCTTGTAAACATAGGAATAGGATTTGTAGTGGCCTGCCCACTTGAATCCTATAAGAATAGCAAGGAAATGCGGGGAGCTGTGTCGTCTTTGAGAGTTACACTAATATTAATAAAGACCGCACCTTCACTTGAAGAGAGCTGGTATCAAAGCCTTTCTAGCCGCATCGACAATACTAGCACATATATTCCAGCAAGTTCCACTTTGCTGATTTTACTCGTGCTTAAGGTTTTCCGTTATATCTACACTATGATCCGTGTAGCTGCATTGTGTCGCACTAGCAGCAGTCCACTCTTGAAGCTAAACACGCAATGACTTACAAAATTGGCACCAAGGCATTGAGTGCCATTCGATGCAATGAAACTCATACGCCCCCACTGCTGATTCTTGTTCGAATATGATCCTAATGACTATTCTAACCTCGAGGAGTCAAAGGCACATGGCCTGTCCTGTTCACCCATCAAGGCGCCTGCTCTAATTTGGCAATGTTTTATTGATTGCGGGTATCTTGCATATGTTGTCTTGCATTTCTTCTACTTTGTTGCACCGCCATCTGCTTAGTTTACTCATCATATATGTCGAGATGCCATGCCCATCCATTATCAATACATATTCCATCGTCACAAGATACCATGTTTTTCCACTCAAATGCTGTTCTTGTGCATCGACATCAAAAGAAAGAGGGTGATTGCCGAACTCAAGGAGCACCGGTAAAGTCCTTGAAAACGTGGTGGTGCTGGAGAAATCAGACATCACCCCACTTATATTGGCTGTACAACCAAAGTGACACAAAACGTAGGACCCACTCCAAAAAACTGTACCCATACTTCACCGCCACACCACTAGCCCCACCACACAGACCTGCACTCCAAGAAAAGCTATACCGATTTTTTTGCCATAGCACCACCTGTACCACGAAAAATCCCACTCCAAAGAAAAAGTACAAGAAGTCCACCGCCGAAGACCTATCCCAACCGCAGAGACGACCAATTCCTGCAGATTGGAACCCCATTCCATTTATTCCCGCTTAAAAGACAATGCTTTCAATGTTGTTCGGGACCACGTGCATATATTCCCATGATGGGAAGATTATTGTGAAGACAAACACCGCTTTCACATCTTCCGCCCAACTTACGTGTAAGTGCTATTATTCATGGTTGTTATTTTCCGTTTTCATCGATTGAACACATCAATGATTTACATTACATTGTTGTAACTAGGCGAGGGTCAATGTGGATAGTCATGACGAGCAAAGCTTGCTTGTGCTTTTCAAGGAAGCATTGCAGCGAGATCGGTGTTACCCGAGGAAATCACACTTTGATGGCAAGTCTATAAACGAATTTCCGGTGAAGTCTCTGTGCTAAATTTAGAAGACATTGAATGGAAAACCTTGTTATGCAATGGTCTCGCCTCGTGATGAGGTATCGTCTATGAAATCACATGACAATTTGAACTTCTACTTTTCCGCATGTGCCTTACAGATCTTTTTGCAGGAAATCTGCTCAAGAGGAATTCGGTTTGACAAGAATGGCATGATATCGCAAATATGCTGCCCGCTGCTTTGCTCTTGTTAGTACTGTTGTCCAGATCACCGTACTTGCATACATACCGTTCATTATGTGACAAAGAAGATGCATGATAGCTTGCTTATCAATTGTTCGCCCAAATTATCTGATCTGTATGAATGGTTACATTAGTGTAGAATATATCCAATGCCAATGTTTTTTAGCTCTGCATTGTTCTTGTAAGTACATGTTGTCCTTTATCGCTGTACATATAATGACAGTAGTTGTTCATGTACCATCACTGCAGCTTATTTTCCTTTGCCCTCCATTTTCTACACATCGATCTATATTTACTCTTACCATAAGGTTGGTAATCAAGAAGTTTAGCTGCATTTCTCTTGGCTGTACCTTTTGCTGTGATCGCTGCACTTACATTTATAGCTACTTGGTTATGTAGCATCACTCTTCATCTTATCTTAAATATTCTCCATTTTTTCGTATATTATCACATCTATATTTACTCTTAACAAAATGTAGAATAAAGGCAATGCTTTTGAAGAAGATTCTGTGGTAAACTTCTTGAATTGCCCCCCATCAGCATGAACAAGGCCTTTATGGAGCCTGTCTTCACCAATAATGTAAGTTTGTCCATCTCAAGCCTTCAAACTTTGTTGTATATATTTGGTTAGGCATGACTGCAACAGCTGTTTATTTTTGGTGTTTGCATCAAATTGCTTGTTTAAAGTTTATTATGTAGTTCATAAATAAAAGTTTGTCCTTTCTCAATTTAAGTTTTCAGTTGTACAACCAAGTTCCTTCTTCATACCATGTAAATTAAACTATACAGAGCAAGTGATCTTCTTTGCATCGCATGTATGCTTCGTTCTTCATCCGTAATCCAAAGGTGTGGTGAACCTACCCACTACATCACAATGTCATATTCGCAATGTCTTAACTATAAACAATGTCATATCATTCTACTATTATTTAAACCGTCTCTTTATTTGCCAATCTGAAATGGTATAAATTGACAAAGACACTAACCATTGATACTTATGAGTTCTTGATCCGTAATCCATTGGTGTCGTGAAGCTGCCAACTCCTTCACAATGTCATTTCCCGCCATGTCTTGACCTGAACAATACCATATTGTGTTAATACTGTGTCACTTTATTCGTCAAGAAGAAATGTGATAAATTGTCATCATTGATACTTTTATGTGCAAAACCCGTCATCCGTCTTCGCTTGTTTATCTTTCGAGTGAGGAAGATATAAGCGTTGAACAAGCGCTAGCCTCATCATCTTGGTCACCGCTTATACCGCAGCTCCCAGGAGGGCTAACCTTTCTTGAACTCTATTGAAGTGTGTCGGTTTTGTATATTATTTTGTCGGCGTGTTTATTTGCAATCGGTGGCGATCTTTGATGCCAGTGTATGTAATCTAATCATGTCGCTTGTGCTTTATTATCATAGTGGCGAACTTTGATGCCCAAGTGGATGTAATATGCCGTAATTTCTTTATTGTATAGTCTATGTTTTTCTTATTCACGATGCTGCAGCTTATTTTGTCAGATATATCCCGCCTTCGCAAAGAAACCGGCAAACCATAAAATTTCGTACATAATCGGGCCGCCATGCAATCACGATGTAGGTTGGGCCTGAAACGTGCCGAACAGCTCACGAGCCGGCAATAGTCTGAAATGAACCCCGGCCCATGATTGTGCGAATCAAAGCACGAGCTTTTAACAGGCCAAAATTGTCTCATCCTTGTTTGGCCAATCAGATATCGGTTGCGAGCAGGCGGATGCAAACCGGCCGTAGTTAGGCCCAACTATATGACGGGCTTTTAACAGCCGAAATTAATATAGGTCCTGAAATGTTAAACGAGCCCTTAACAGGCCAAAACTAATATCGGTCGAATTACTAAGTGGGCCTTTAGCAAGTGGGCCCAAAAGCATAGTGTCCAGCTTGATGGGCGAATCGATATGGACCATAATTGAGCCCAAAGCCTCTTAAAGGGTCGCACGATCCGGGCTGTAATTTGGCCCGAACGTGGTAGGCTTTAACGGTCGGATCTCATATGGGCCACTATTAGGCCAGAGCATGGCAGGCCATTAATGGACCAGATCAAATATGGGTCGGCATTTGGCCCAAAACATGGCAGCCAGTTAATGGGCCGGCCTACTAGGGTCCTCAAAATCTTGTGGGCCTACAACCGGGCCGCCCATTAATGTCGTGAAATCTTGTGGGTTTTAGTGGGCCGCCCATTATGATCCGCAAGAATCTTGTGGGTTTTACAGGCCGCCCATTATGGCACACAAAAATCTTGTGGGCCTTTACCTGGGCCGGTCCATTATGGCCCGCAAAATCTTGTGGGCCTTTAGCTAGGCCAGCCCATTATGGTCCGCAAAATCTCGTGGGCCTTTAGCTGGGCCGGACCATTATGGTCCGCAAAATCTTGTGGGCCTTCAGTTGGGCCGGCCCATTTAAACTTGATGGGCTGGTCCACGTGTCAACATATCATAGGCGCGTCTCTCCCATTGGATGAGTGACACCTGTGCCAATGCGGACCTGACACGTGTCTCCTCCAGCCAATGATGATTTTACACATGGAAAATCTCCATTGGTCGGGGCTGTTAACGGGTTATCGAATCCAAAACCCGACCCGATAGCTTAACGACGTTCCGTTACGGTGGATGCCACGTGTCGATCACCCTTGACGAAAGTACTTCTGTGACGCGCGATTTATCGTCATGGAAGTGGACACTTCCGTGATGAAAATTTTGGTAATGTCATGGAACACTTCTACGACAGCACATGTATGACTATCTTGATTCTGTCATAAATTTGTCATGGATGTACATGCATGACAAAAAACGCGACCTACTGTGACAAACACGTATCATCACAGAAGTGTATTTTTTTGTAGTGTTTGCTTGAAACAAAATGTACATTTGTGGATGCCGCTTGTATGAATATTGAATTGCTATTTAGCTCATTCCTTAGAAACCGCTTGTAAGAGAACCTTCGCCAGCTGCCACACCAATATAGAATGCCGCATCGACATCTCAACTACATGACGCCATCTATTTTCAGCCGTGTCGCCACTATCTCCACTTTTCGGGCCTCCTCCCGCCACCAGCACTGAGCAAGAGGTTGAGGCCAACGCCACACACTATCCCCCCTCCCAGCGAGCACGCCTGATGCACGCAAGTTGATCGGCGAATGGGCCAATTTTTTCCATTTTTTCAATAATAATGTAAAAATATAGTTGAAATGAGATATTGTAAATAAAAAAGGAGATGAGAACCGGCGAAAGAGAAAAAAATAGGAGTTAAGTTTAGGGAATCAACTAATTCACATGCTCATGATACTTAAACAAAAAATGGGCATGCTGAATTTTGAATAAATAAATTTTGAAACTTAAGTAGGGATGAAAACAAACAGAACTAAGTGTTGTCGCATTTGTCTTCATTATTTGCAAAGTGAAAACGAATACAGAAACCCCAAAATGAATACGAAAACGCATACTACAAAAAAATACGGTGCACACGTGGATGCAAAAACGGATGTGATGTTTGCACACGTGGATGCAAAACCGGATGTGATGTTTGCCAAACCAAAAGACCTCTTGAGCCATTTAGCTAATTAGCAAACTATTTCAATTGATATGGCTAAAATACCCCTTGGGTCGGTGTCACGAGCAATGCTACACACACGGACAAGTTATTACGGGATTTACGAAGGTGCATAGATGGGACAACTTGATTGGATAAAAATTCACCAATTTGCGTCTATTGGATGTGGGGACTATTTATGTCACATGAGAGGCCTCACTATCTGTAATAAATAAACCAATTTAGATCATCTCTAGCAGACCTCGTATCCTAAAAGTGCCAAAGCTTTTTCCTATCCATGAAAGTCAGATTTTTTTAAGAGATTATTTCTCGGCTAGTAGTTCCCCTAAACTTAATCCCCCAAACCAACTCAGCCCACATTGAAGCCTGCATCATCTTCCTCCTTTTTCTTTCTTCCATGTGGCCAGCGGCGATTCCTCGGCACTAGATGATGCCCATGATCTAGCTAGGGCCTAAGATAGATGATCCATAGGCCACGGTTTGGGCACTTTTTTGAGGATTCGCACATCGTACACATGTGACGAAGGAGGTGAAATTGGTCCTCCATGGGCCACGGTTTGGGCACTTTTTGTCTGAATGGGTGCTTCTCATTTTTCATTTTCTACTAGTGGCGCGATGGTGTGGTCTGAAACACAGCAAATCATAGGGAATCGACGCGATGGTGCTTCACATGGTTCTCTATCCTCTATAGGTGATCGTCCGCCGCAGTGCAGCTTTGGTCGTGGCCGAGTACGATGTGGAGGAGTGCCGCCGGGCCGGGGATGCTTGGGGGAAGCATGGTTGTGGCCGGGGACGATGAGAAATACAATTTTATTTTAAAGAAACAAGTTCGCCGGTATCTCATCGGAGACAGCGGGTGCGAGGGGGTGCCACGGGTGGCGGGGCGGGCCGGGGATAGCCGACGCCCGACGGTGAGGTGCACAATGCTGGCAGTGGGCATGGGCAGCACAACGGTCTCCGTAGTATTAGGAAGAATGGCCTCCTCTAGACTAAATTTAGTAAATTTATTATAAGTGGGAGAAACTTTTGAGGACATAAGGGCATCTCCAAGGCTGGCCCACAAATATCTTTGATATATGTCTGTTTTTACGTGCGGGCGTGGTCCACGAACATGATGTGGGAGGGAGTCATCCAATGATAATCATAAAGTATGCGGTTGGGAGGAGGAAACTTAGGCAGGGACCATGCATGTGGTAGGATATTTGTGGTTTAGTGTCTGGTTGGAAGGAGAAAGAGAGGAGAGGGGGTCATGCATGTGCGGTTGGGAAGAGAGAGAAGAGAGGGGCCATGCATATGATTGGTCAAGTGGATGTCCAAACTCCGCAAATCCCCCCTCCCCAGTTTTTTTAGAAAAGAAGGAAGACTCCAGGCCTTTGCATCTGGGCGATGCATGCAACCACTTTATTAATTCATAAAAGACCTTACAAAGAAATACATCAGTAAGTCTGAAGCTACCGTCTAGGCAACATCTGTACCTACTCCTATCCAGTTGATGAAGGGATGCTAATAGTCCAGGCCAAATACCACAGACCTCGCAGCCAAGCCTAACATCTAAGACTTGAGGCCCCAACCAAGCCACTTGCCGGGTATGGGGCACACACCGTTCCGGTGCGCTCTCAAAGGCCCTCGCCGCCAACTGCCACCACTCCATCTTCAGAGTTGTATTGACGCTGAAGGAAATATGCCCTAGAGGCAATAATAAAGTTATTATTTATTTCCTTACATCATGATAAATGTTTATTATTCATGCTAGAATTGTATTAACTGGAAACTTAGTACATGTGTGAATACATAGACAAAACAGAGTGTCCCTAGTATGCCTCTACTTGACTAGCTTGTTTATCAAAGATGGTCATGTTTTCTGACTATAGACATGTGTTGTCATTTGATGAACGGTATCACATCATTAGGAGAATGATGTGATGGACAAGACCCATCTGTTAGCTTGGCACAAATGATCGTTTAGTTTTATTGCTACTGCTTTCTTCATGACTTATACATGTTCCTCTGACTATGAGATTATGCAACTCCTGAATACCGGAGGAACACCTTGTGTGCTATCAAACGTCACAATGTAACTGGGTGATTATAAAGATGCTCTACAAGTGTTTCCGATGGTGTTTGTTGGGTTGGCATAGATCGAGATTAGGATTTGTCACTCCGTGTTTTGGAGAGGTGTCTCTGGGCCCTCTCGGTAATGCACAACACTATAAGCCTTGCAAGCAATGTGACTAATGAGTTAGTCATGGGATTATTTACTACGGAACGAGTAAAGAGACTTGTCGGTAACAAGATTGAACTAGGTATTGAGATACCGATGATCGAATCTCGGGCAAGTAACATACCGATGACAAAGAGAACAACGTATGCTGTTATGCGATTTCATCGACAAAGATCTTCGTAGAATATGTAGGAACCAATATGAGCATCCAGGTTCTACTATTGGTTATTGACCGGAGATGAGTCTCGGTCATGTCTACATAGTTCTCGAACCCGTAGGGTCCCCACGCTTAACGTTCGATGACGATCGGTATAATGAGTTCATGTGTTTTGATGTACCGAAGTTAGTTCGGAGTCCCGGATGTGATCACGGACATGACGAGGAGTCTCGAAATGGTCGAGACATAAATATTTATATATTGGAAGGGTATGTTTGGACACCGGAAATGTTCCGAGTGGTTCGGGCATTTTTCCGAAGTACCAGAAGGTTAATGGGCCTTAATGGGCCATGGTGGAAGAGAGGAGGAGGCGTCCAAGGTGGGGGCGCCCCCCCCCCCAAGCCCAATCCGAATTGGGAAGGGGGTCGGCCCCCTTTCCTTCTCTTCCTCTCCCTCTTCCTTCTTCTCCTACTCCAACTAGGGAAGGGGGAAACCTACTCCTACTGGGAGTAGGACTCCCCCCTTGGCCGCGCCATAGAGAGGGTTGGCCCTCCCCTCCTCCACTCCTTTATATACGGGGGAGGGGGCACCCCATAGACACACGAGTTGATTGTTTAGCCGTGTGTGGTGCCCCTGATACGTCCATTTTGTATCATGCTTTTATATCTATATTTATTGCATTATGGGCTGTTATCACACATTATGTCACAATACTTATGCCTATTCTCTCTTATTTTACAAGGTTTACATAAGGAGGAGAATGCGGCACTGGAATTCAATGGAAAAGGAGCAAATATTAGAGACCTATTCTCGCACAACTCCGAAAGTCCCAAACTCCACGAAATATAAAATATTGAGCGGAAGAAATACCAGAGGGGCCCACACCTAGCCACGAGGGTGGGGGCGACCCTACCCAGGCGCGCCCCCGCCTCGTGGGCCCCTATTGGCCCTCCGTGCCCATCTTCTGCTATATGAAGTCTTACGTCCGAAGAAAAATCATAAGCAAGCTTTCGGGACGAGACTCCGCCGCCACGAGGCGGAACCAATCTAGGGCTCCAGCAGAGCTGTTCTGCCGGGGACACTTCCCTTCGGGAGGGGGAAATCATCGCCGTCATCATCACCAACGCTCCTCTCATCGGGAGGGGGCTAATCTCCATAAACATCTTCACCAGCACCATCTCCTCTCAAACCCTAGTTCATCTCTTGTATCCAATTCTTGTCTCCAACGCTCCTCTCATCGGGAGGGGGCTAATATCCATAAACATCTTCACCAACACCATCTCCTCTCAAACCCTAGTTCATCTCTTGTATCCAATTCTTGTCTCCAAGTCTGGGATTGGTACCTGTAGGTTGCTAGTAGTGTTGATTACTCCTTGTAGTTGGTGCTAGTTGGTTTATTTGGTGGAAGATCATATGTTCAGATCCTTTATGCATATTAATACTCCTCTAATTATGAACATGAATATGCTTTGTGAGTAGTTACGTTTGTTCCTGAGGACATGGGAGAAGTCTTGCTATTAGTAGTCATGTGAATTTGGTATTCGTTCGATATTTTGATGAGATGTATGTTGTCTTTCCTCTAGTGGTGTTATGTAAACGTCTACTACATGACACTTCACCACTATTTGGGCCTAGAAGAAGGCATTGGTAAGTAATAAGTAGATGATGGGTTGCTAGAGTGACAGAATCTTAAACCCTAGTTTATGCGTTATTTCGTAAGGGGCTGATTTGGATCCATATGTTTCATGCTATGGTTAGGTTTACCTTAATACTTCTTTTGTAGTTGCGGATGCTTGCAATAGGAGTTAATCATAAGTGGGATGCTTGTCCAAGTAAGGATAGCACCCAAGCACCGGTCCACCCACATATCAAATTATCAAAGTACCGAACGCGAATCATATGAATGTGGTGAAAATTAGCTTGACGATAATTCCCATGTGTCCTCGGGAGCGCTTTTCTCTATATAAGAGTTTGTCCAGGCTTGTTCTTTGCTACAAAAAAGGATTGGGCCACCTTTCTGCATTTTATTTACTTTTGTTACTTGTTGCTCGTTACAAATTATCTTATCACAAAACTATCCGTTACCTATAATTCCAGTGCTTGTAGAGAATACCTTGCTGAAAACCGCTTATCATTTCCTTCTGCTTCTCGTTGGGTTCGACAATCTTGCTTATCGAAAGGACTATGATAGATCCCCTATACTTGTGGGTCATCAAGAATCTTTTTTGGCGCCGTTGACGGGGAGTGAAGCGCCTTTGGTAGGTGGAATTTGGTAAGGAAAAATTTATATAGTGTGCTGAAATTTACTGTCACTTGTTGCTATGGAAAGTAATCCTCTGAGGGGCTTGCTCGGGGTATCTTCACCCCGACCAGTAGAGCAAAGAGTTGCTCCTCAACCTACTGAACCTACTGAAGATGAAAATGTTTACTTTGAAATTCTTTTGGGTATGATAGAGAAACTGCTAGCTAATCCTTTTGCAGGAGACGGAACATTGCATCCCGATTTACACTTAATCTATGTGGATGAAGTTTGTGGATTATTTAAGCCTGCAGGTATACCCAATGATGTTATCAAGAAGAAGGTCTTCCCTTTATCTTTGAAGGGATATGCATTGACATGGTATAGGCTATGTGATGATATGGGATCATGGGACTATAAGCGATTGAAATTGGAATTTCATCAGAAGTTTTATCCTATGCATCTTGTTCATCGTGATCGTAATTATATATATAATTTTTGGCCTCGCAAAGGAGAAAGCATCACTTAAGCTTGGGGGAGGCTTAAGTCAATGTTATATTCATGCCCCAATCATGAGCTCTCAAGAGAAATGATTATTCAAAAAAATTATGCTCGGCTTTCTGACAACAATCGCTCCATGCTCGATACTTGTACTGGTTCTTTTATGATGAAGACTATTGAATTCAGATGGGATCTATTGGAATGAATTAAACGCAACTCTGAAGATTGGGATCTCGACGAAGGTAAGGAGTCAGGTATAACACCTAAGTTTGATTGTGTTGAATCTTTTATGGATACTGATGTTTTCCGTAAGTTTAGCACTAAATATGGACTTGACTCTGAGATAGTAGCTTCTTTTTGTGAATCTTTTGCTGCTCACGTTGATCTCCCTAAGGAGAAATGGTTTAAATATAATCATCCCGTTGAAGTAAAAGTAGTTGCACCTATTAAAGTTGAAGAAAATACTATCACTTATAATGATCCTACTGTTCCTACTGCTTATGTTGAGAAATCACCTTTCCCTGTTAGAATAAAGGATCATGCTAAAGCTTCAACTGCGGTTCGTAAAAGTAATATTAGAACTTATAGACCTCCTGAGCAAGTTAAAGTTGAACCTAATATTGCTATTGTTAAAGATCTCTTGGCTGATAATATCGATGGGCATATTATTTATTTCTGTGATGAAAGTGCTAGAATTGCTAAACCTGGTGCTAAAGATAAACATAGACATGTGGTAGGCATGCATGTTATTTCTGTTAAAATAGGAGATCATTGTTATCATGGCCTGTGTGATATGGGTGCTAGTGCTAGTGCAATACCTATTTCTTTATATCAAGAAATTATGCATGATATTGCACCTACTGAGTTAGAAGAAATTGATGTCACAATTGAGATTGCTAATAGAGATACTATTTCACCAATCGGGATTGTTAGAGATGTTGAAGTCTTGTGTGAGAAAACTAAATATCCTGCTGATTTTCTTGTTCTTGGTTCCCCACAAGATAGCTTTTGTCCCATTATATTTGGTAGACCCTTCTTGAACACTGTTAATGCTAAGATAGACTGCGAAAAGGATGTTGTTACTATCGGTTTGGGTGATATGTCTCATGAGTTTAATTTTTCTAAATGTCGTAGACAACACCGTGAAGAGGAATTGCCTAGTAAGGATGAAATTATTGGTCTTGCTTCTGTTGTTGTGCCTCCTAGTGATCCTTTAGAACAATATTTGCTAGACCATGAAAATGATATGTTTATGAATGAAAGAAGGGAAATAGATGAAGTATTCTTTAAACAGGGACCTATTCTGAAACACAATTTGCCTATTGAAATCCTAGGGGATCCTCCTCTACCCAAGGGTGATCCCGTGTTTGAGCTTAAACCATTGCCTGATACTCTTAAATATGCTTATCTTGATGAAAAGAAGATATATCCTGTTATTATTAGTGCTAACCTTTCAGAGAAGGAGGAAGAAAAATTATTGAAAACTCTGAAGAAGCACCGTGCTGCTATTGGATATACTCTTGATGATCTTAAGGGCATTAGTCCGACTCTATGTCAACACAAAATAAATTTGGAGAAAGATGCCAAACCAGTTATTGATCATCAAAGACGGTTGAATCCTAAGATGAAAGAAGTGGTAAGAAAGGAAATACTAAAGCTCCTTGAGGCAGGTATAATTAATCCCGTTGCTGATAGTCAGTGGGTAAGTCCTGTCCATTGTGTCCCTAAGAAGGGAGGTATTACTATCGTTCCTAATGATAAAGATGAGTTGATTCTACAAAGAATTATTACAGGTTATAGGATGGTAATTGATTTCCGCAAATTAAATAAAGCTAATAAAAAGGATCATTACCCCTTACCTTTTATTGATCAAATGCTAGAAAGATTATCCAAACATACACATTATTGCTTTCTAGATGGTTATTCTGGTTTCTCTCAAATACCTGTGTCAGCTGATGATCAAGCAAAGACCACATTTACTTGCCCTTTCGGTACTTTTGCTTATAGACGTATTCCTTTTGGTTTATGTAATGCACCTGCTACCTTTCAAAGATGCATGATGGCTATATTCTCTGACTTCTGTGAAAAGATTTGTGAGGTTTTCATGGACGATTTCTCTATTTATGGATCCTCTTTTGATGATTGCTTGAGCAACCTTGATCGGGTTTTGCAGAGATGTGAAGAAACTAATCTTGTCTTGAATTGGGAGAAGTTCCACTTTATGGTTAATGAAGGCATTGTCTTGGGGCATAAAATTTCTAAAAGGGGCATTGAAGTTGATAAAGCTAAAGTTGATGCTATTGAAAAGATGCCATGTCCTAAGGATATCGAAGGTATAAGAAGTTTCCTTGGTCACGCCTGATTTTATAGGTGGTTCATTAAGGACTTCTCAAAAATTTCTCGGCCTCTGACTAATTTATTACAAAAAGATATACCATTTGTCTTTGATGATGATTGTGTAGAAGCATTTGAAATACTTAAGAAAGCATTGATTTCTGCACCTATTGTTCAGCCACCTGATTGGAATTTACCCTTTGAAATCATGTGTGATGCTAGTGATTATGCTGTAGGTTCTATTCTAGGGCAAAGAGTTGATAAGAAATTAAATTTTATTCAATATGCTAGTAAAACTCTAGACAATGCTCAGAGAAATTATGCTACTACTGAAAAAGAATTCTTAGCAGTTGTATTTGCTTGCGATAAGTTTAGACCTTATATTGTTGATTCTAAAGTAACTATTCACACTGATCATGCTGCTATTAAATATCTTATGGAAAAGAAAGATGCTAAACCTAGACTTATTAGATGGGTTCTCTTGCTACAAGAATTTGACTTGCATATTATTGATAGAAAGGGAGCTGAGAACCCCGTTGCAGATAACTTGTCTAGGTTAGAAAACGTGCTTGATGACCCACTACCTATTGATGATAGCTTTCCCGATGAACAATTAAATGTCATAAATGCTGCTCATACTGCTCCATGGTATGCTGATTATGCTAATTACATTATTGCTAAATTTATACCACCTAGTTTCACATACGAGCAAAAGAAAAAGTTTTTCTATGATTTGAGACATTACTTTTGGGATGACCCACATCTTTATAAAGAAGGATTAGGTGGTGTTATTAGACGTTGTGTACCTGAGCATGAACATGAACAGATCCTACGCAAGTGTCACTCCGAGGCTTATGGAGGACACCACGCTGGAGATAGAACTGCACATAAGGTATTGCAATACGGTTTTTATTGGCCTACTCTCTTCAAGGATGCCCATAAGTTTGTCCTATCTTGTGACGAATGTCAAAGAATTGGTAATGTTAGTAGGCGTCAAGAAATGCCTATGAATTATTCACTTGTTATTGAACCATTTGATTTTTGGGGCTTTGATTATATGGGACCGTTTCCTGCCTCTAATGGATATACACATATTCTAGTTGCTGTTGATTACGTTACTAAGTGGGTAGAGGCTATTCCAACTAGTAGTGTTGATCATAACACTTCTATTAAGATGCTTAAAGAAGTTATTTTTCCAAGGTTTGGAGTCCCTAGATATTTAATGACTGATGGTGGTTCACATTTTATTCATGGTGCTTTTCGTAAAATGCTTGCTAAATATGACGTTAATCATAGAATTGCATCTCCTTATCATCCACAGTCTAGTGGTCAAGTAGAATTGAGTAATAGAGAACTCAAATTAATTTTGCAGAAGACTGTTAATAGATCTAGAAAGAATTGGTCCAAGAAACTTGATGATGCATTATGGGCCTATAGAACTGCGTATAAAAATCTTGCGGGTATGTCTCCGTACAAAATGGTTTATGGAAAAGCATGTCATTTACCTCTCGAACTAGAACATAAGGCATATTGGGCCATTAAAGAGCTCAACTATGAATTCAAACTTGCCGGTGTGAAGAGGTTATTTGACATTAGCTCACTTGATGAATGGAGAACCCAAGCCTATGAAAACGCCAAATTGTTTAAGAAAAGTTAAAAGATGGCATGACAAAAGGATACAAAAGCATGAGTTTAATGTGGGTGATTATGTATTATTATACAAATCTCGTTTAAGATTTTTTGCAGGAAAACTTCTCTCTTAATGGGAAGGTCCTTGCGTTATCGAGGAGGTCTATCGTTCCGGTGCCATAAAAATCAACAACTTCGAGGGCACAAATCCGAAGGTGGTGAACGGTCAAAGAATCAAACATTATATCTCAGGTAATCCCATAAATGTTGAAACCATTGTTATTGAAACCGTAACCCCGGAGGAATACATAAGGGACACTTTCCGGAACGTTTCAGACTCTGAAAAGGAATAGGTATGTGGTACAGTAAGTAAACCGACTCCAAAACAGTTCTAATGGCAATTTTTCTCCGTTTTGGAATATTTAGAAAAATAGAAAAATAAGAAGCAGTCCGGGAAGGACACGAGGGCTCCACGAGGGTGGAGGGCGCGCCCTACCTCCCTGGGCACGCCCCCTGCCCTCGTGCGCTCTCCGGACTCCGTTTTCTTGCACGATACGTATTTTGGTCGGTAAAAATTCATTATATAATCTCCTGAAGGTTTTGACTCATGTATCACACAATTGTCCTCTATTCTTGTTTCGAGCTGTTTTTTCTGTTAGGGTTGTCAAGGCCAGGCATCATGTCGTCCCCTCCTCCAATAATGGTGACAACGATGCTTGGCTAATGAAGATAGAGCTGAAGAGGGAAGAACCCATGGAGATCAACAAGGATGAAGGGATCAAGAAGGCCACGGAGGACCAAGTTCCGGCAGCAGAAGACACCCTTCAACTTGATCACAATCTTCTTACCCCAACTGAGATGAAAGCTTTCAAGATGATTGAGTTAGCTCGTATACAAAACAAGTATCTCACACGTGAAAATATTTTTTTGAAGGAGCATATCGTCGCACTCAAGGGCATTATCCGCAAGTTGGAGGATCTCTTGCGCTCGATGTGCGACTATCCATCATCAACAACTCCACCATCTTCTTCACCAACGAAGGAGATATAACAACATGGGTATGGGCACTCCCCTTGGCAACTGCCAAGCTTGGGGGATGTGCCCCGGTATCGTATCACCATCACATCTCTATCTTTACCGTTTTTCTTAGTTCGATCCTTTTAGTAATATCTTGATCTAGTGGAATAAAGTTTTGGTATGATCTAGTTGTGAGTTTTGCTTTATGATCCCTCTATGTAATCGAGTCCGTGAGTTATATAATAAAGATTAGTGTTGAGTCAAGGGCTTGATTATCTTGCTATGATCTTGAGGGAATAAAAGAAAAGAGAAAAAGAATAAAAAGAAACAAGGAGATCATATTGATCTTATGGAGAGTAATGACTTCACATAGAAAGAGTATGATGATTAAAAGTTGTTGAGAGTTGTCAAACATAGTTTTGGTCATCGTTGCAATTAATAGCAAGTAATAAAGAAACAGAGGTTTCATATATAAATATACTATCTTGGACATCTTTTATGATTGGGAGCACTCATTAAAATATGACATGCTAAATAGTTGATGTTGGACAAGGAAGACAACGTAATGGGTTATGTTTTCTTATATCTGAGAAAAAGTATATTGTCATGGATCATCCAACATGTTGAGCTTGCCTTTCCCCCTCATGCAAGCAAAATTCTTTACACCAAGTAGAGATACTACTTGTGCTTCCAAATACCCTTAAACCAGTTTTGCCATGAGAGTCCACCATATCTACCTATGGATTGAGTAAGATCCTTCAAGTAAGTTGTCATTGGTGCAAGCAATAAAAATTGCTCTCTAAACATGTATGATTGATTGGTGTGGAGGAAATAAGCTTTATATGATCTTGTGATGTGGAAGAGATAAAAGCGACGGACTGCATAATAAAGGTCTATATCACAAGTGGCAATAGAAAGTGACGTTCTTTCGCATTAAGATTTTGTGCATCCAACCCTGAAAGCGCATGGCACCCTCTCGCCCCTCCCATGCCATGGAGGCAAAGGACCAGAGGGAGAACCCTTCTCCCACCTAGGGAGAAGGCCAAGGAAGAAGGAGAAGGAGGGGGGCTCTCCCCCCTCGCTTCCGGTGGCGCCGGAGTGCCGTCGGGGCCATCATCAATACCGCAATCTACACCAACAACTTCACCGCCGTCATCACCAACTCTTCCCCCCTCTATGCAGCGGTGTATCCCCTCTTTTACCCGTTGTAATCTCTACTTAAACATGGTGCTCAACGCTATATATTATTTCCCAATGATGTATGGCTATCCTATGATGTTTGAGTAGATCCGTTTTGTCCTATGGGTTAATTGATGATCGTGATTGGTTTGAGTTGCATGTTTTATTATTGGTGCTGTCCTATGGTGCTCTTCGTGTCGCGCAAGCATGAGGGATCCTTGCTGTAGGGTTTGCAATATGTTCATGATTTTCTTATGGTGGGTGGCGTGAGTGACAGAAGCACATACCCGAGTAAGTAGGTTGTTTGCTGATATGTCTCCAATGTATCTATAATTTTTTATTGTTCCATGCTATTATATTATCTGTTTTGGATGTTTAATGGGCTTTATCATACACTTTTATATTATTTTTGGGACTAACCTATTAACCGGAGGCCCAACCCAAATTGCTGTTTTTTTGCCTATTTCAGTGTTTCGCAGAAAAAGAATATCAAACGGAGTCCAAACGGAATGAAACCTTCGGGAACGTGATTTTCGGAACAAACGTGATCCAAAGGACTTGGAGTGGACGTCAAGGCATCAACAAAGAGGCCACGAGGCAGGGGGTGCGCCTACCCCCCTGGGCGCGCCCTCCACCCTCGTGGGCCCCTCGTGGCTCCACCGACCTACTTCTTCCTCCTATATATACCTACGGACCCCGAAAACATCCAGGAGCACCACGAAACCCTATTTCAACCGCCGCAACCTTCTGTACCCGTGAAATCCCATCTTGGGGCCTTTTCCGGCGCTCTGCCGGAGGGGGCATTGATCACGGAGGGCTTCTACATCAACACCATAGCCTCTCCGATGATGTGTGAATAGTTTACCTCAGACCTTCGGGTCCATAGTTATTAGCTAGATGGCTTCTTCTCTCTCTTTGGATCTCAATACAAAGTTCTCCTCGATCTTCTTGGAGATCTATTCGTTGTAATCTTCTTTTGTGGTGTGTTTGTCGAGATCCGATGAATTGTGGGTTTATGATCAAGATTATCTACGAACAATATTTGATTCTCCTCTGAATTCTTTTATGTATGATTGGTTATCTTTGCAAGTCTCTTCGAATTATTAGTTTGGTTTGGCCTACTAGATTGATCTTTCTTGCAATGGGAGAAGTGCTTAGCTTTGGGTTCAATCTTGCGGTGATCGATCCCAGTGACAGAAAGGGAAACGACACGTATTGTATTGTTGCCATCGAGGATAAAAAGATGGGGTTTATATCATCACTACAAAAACAATACACTTCCATGATGATACGTGTTTGTCACAGTAGGTCGCCTTTTTTGCCATGCATGTACATCCATGACGATTTTATGACAGAATCAAGATGTCATACCTGTGCTGCCATAGAAGTGTTCCATGACATTACCAAAATTATCATCACGGAAGTGTCCACTTCCATGACGATAAATCGCGCGTCATAGAAGTGCTTTCGTCAAGGGTGACCGACACGTGGCATCCACCGTAATGGAACGCCGTTAAGCTATCGGGTCGGGTTTTGGATCCGATAACCCGTTAACAGCCCCGACCAATGGGGATTTTCCACGTGTAAAATCATCATTGGCTGGAGGAAACGCGTGTCGGCTCATCGCTGGGACATATGTCATCCACTCATTGGATGAAGGCGCCTATGATACGTCGACCGTGGCACGCCCAACAGAGGCCCATTCCTATGAAAAGGCCGCCCGCTTGACTTGGTCAAAGGTGGTGGGCCGCCCATGGAAAGCTCGTTAACGAACTGCTCGTGATATAGCCCATTTACAGCCCGCTAACCCAAGGCTCGTTACGCCCTATTCGAATTAGTCCCGAAGAGCGTCATCTGGGCCATCCAATATGATTCCAGCCCGCTTACTTTCGCCCATGTATGGCCCATGACGCCTTTCGCCCATATGAGGCCCTATGTAACTCTTGGCCTATTAACGGCCCGTGGTGAAACTGGCCCGTAATGAATAGTGTATCACTTTACACCCATTAACGACCCGTGGTGAAACTGGCCCGTAAAGAATAGTATATCACTTTATACCCATTAACGACCCATTATTCCGTTGGGCCGTTTCCAGCCCATGTTATCTTTCGGCCTTCTCAGAGCGCATTTATTCTTGGGCTATTTTCCAGCATTCGTTTACTTACAGACCATTACTGTCATTTTCTGCTTGTGGGCCAAATTCAGACCGTGGTTACAGTCGGCCCGTTTGTGGTCCGTTAATACGTTGGGCCGTTTCCATAGCGTCATCAAATACGGCCTATTAACGATGGCCCGTTATGGTCGGCCCATGAACGGACGATTCCAACTCTAGCCCGTTTACGGCCAGAATGCGGTCTGTTTGGCCCATGTTTGGCCAATCGATCATACGTCCCGTATAAGGCCCATTGATGATACGTCCCGTAGAAGGCCCATTGTTTCTACGACCCGTAGAAGGCCCATTGTTTCTATGGCCCGTAGAAGGCCCACTATTTCTATGGCCCGTAGAAGGCCCGCTGTTTATGCGGCCCGTAGAAGGCCCACTATTTCTACGACCCGTAGTAGGCCCAGTGTCACTACAATAAATATTAGCCCATGGTTATTGCGGCCTAGTTTAAAAAAATAGGTTATTGCAGCCACTAGCAAACCGCAGAAAAAGAACTGGACTGACTACAAGCAAACAAATAAACAAGACAACAAGGAAATAAATAAGCAAGCAACTTACACTAGGCTATCACGGCTATTACACATATTACATCCACTCGGCATCAAAGTTCGCCACCAGTGCAAATATAGGGAACACAACAGCATATAAACGCCGCAGCAAAACAAGTCCAGAACTGAAACCACTTCGAAGAGCTCAAGAAACAATATCCCGGTACCATAATGCGGCAAGATGCTTAGCAAGCTTATTAACTTTCTCTTGTTTGGCGCTTAAGTCCTCCAAAGCTTGTTGTTGCACCGAAAGTATGCATCTGAATTCTGCAGGACTTCCTCGGTCCTTGACTTCTCGTCGATAACATCTAATCGATGTCTTTCAACTTGAAGTTGAGACTCAAGAAGCCGAACAGATTCAGCAACGATTTCAAGAGCTGGTGCCAAAGAAGTGGTAGCCAAGAACTCGAACACTACATCAAGACAGGACTTTGGGGTTGTCTCGGTGTCTTCAATATAGTTTTATCAGCTTTCTTGGAGACCAACAGGATGTCTCACTATCTTGAACCTTATCTGCATTACTTCCTTTACCATTGCATAACAGGGTACTCTTCTCCAATATTTTATCCGCGTTCTAAAAGAGAAACAAACAAACACATCTCAGGTTTACAATGTAGTATATGAAACTCATTTTGGTAAACCAGTTCAGTAGTAAGGTGGACAGGATAACACCATGAAACAAACATATATCTATGTAGTATGGTCACCGTATGGTCTATATCATTCTAGTTTATGTTGCCAAATCAAGATAGATACAGTTCAATCATATCTATTTAAGACAAAGCAGCATAGACAGAATATAAGTGTGGGAAACTACACAGCAATAACAACACTTGTAATGTGCATGGCATGAGAACATAACTTTTTATTCAATTGAAACTGAAATCAACATAGAGCAAGTTACAACAGCAACCAACCAAACACGTTGAAGAAACGGGTTTAAAACATACCTGTTGCGCCATTGGAGTTTCAATTGCATCCTTCAAATTTGAAATTAGTTGGTATCAGTAAATACAGTGATGCAAGAGCAAAGTAGTATGAACCATAGCTATGGAACCTGACCTGAGAACAATTCTTCTCCTTCTTTAAGCGTTGACTTCGGGTTCGGAGTGGTGGTCCTCGTGATTTGGGCACTGCAGTTGCCTTGCTAATTGCTCGTGTTTGGGTGCTCTGTGGTGGAGACGATGTTGTGTCAACGGGAACTGGGTGTCTATCTGCTGGGGTTGGGGTTAGAAGGGGTGTAGCTGGTTCTCTGTCCAACTGGGTAGGGGTACAATATGCATGAGTGTGGGTTATGTGTGGTGGGGCTGGTTCTTGGGCCAGTACAACCGTGGTTCTATCTGCATCGACAGGTAGCACGATCTTTTCTGAAGACCGTGTTTTTACTCCCACAGATACTGCCATCACGCCCTCCAATTGAAATGCCTGATAAACAAGAAAAGTAATTGAATGTACAGACATTGTAAGATAGACAGGTGCAATGGATAGTAGGGAAGAAAACAGGGCATGAAATAATTCACATTTATGTTGTCTAAGCAAACAGAATAGCAGGACATAATTTCACATATATGATGGCTAATTAAACAGGATAGCATGACACAATTTCACATGTATGATGGCTAACTAAATAGGATAGAATGACATACTTCAAAATATGACGACTATGTAAACAGGATGACATGATATAACTATACGATGTGTCTATTAAAGTGGTTGGCATGCCATAAATCACAAACATGCCGTCTATGGAAACATGATATAATTCACGGATAGAATGACATAATTTAAAATATGATGACTATGTAAACATGATGAGACGATATAACTATATTATGTCTTTAGAAAATGGGTTGGCATGCCATAATTCAGATACATGTTGTCTATGTAAACATCATGGCATGACATAATTCAAATATATGATTTATATACTAAGGAAGTGAGTAGAGGGCAATCGATATATGATGTGTCAACTAAGGAGATGGCATTCAATATTGTGTATATGATGTAAAACCTAAGCATTGCAATACAACATATGCATTATATGAGTAATATAACCCGCCAAGTTTGAGCATACACCTGGGGATAATAGGACTGGTCATCGCCTCAATCCTCCTCTGAAGAGCTATCCGTAACCAGCAAGATATCTGCTTCAGCAGTAGCATTGTCTGCTCAAGACCTTGTTTTCACTCCAGATTTCTCCATCACCAATTCAAATGGCTGATGCACAGGAAGAGCAGTTGAATATACAAACATTGTTGACAAAAGCAATGAGAAATACAAAAAAAGGACGGCATGATATAATTCACATATATGACGCTTGCCTAAACAGCATGGCATTGCATAATTCACATACATAATGCCTTGCAACAAGATAACATTGCATTATTCACATATATAATGTCTTGCAACAAGATGGCATTGCATAATTCACATATATGGTAATTAGACACTAAACATGTGGCATTCACACAAAGCATGTCTAAACTAAGCAAATGACATAGCAATGCAAGATACCATACACAGATATGAGCAACATAACCCTGCCAAGTTAGGCCATGCACCTCAGGGGGGGGGGGAATATGACTGGTCATCTGTCTCTGAATCCTCCACTGAGGAGCTATCGGTAACCAACAAGACATGCGCTCGTCCGATAGCAATGTCGCTCAAGACCTTGTTTCCACTCCAGATTTTTCCATGACCGTGCCGAATGGCTGATGCACAGGAAGAGTAATTGAATGTACTAAAATTGTTGACAAATTTAACACGTAATAAAAAATGATGGCATGATATAATTCACATAGTGACTGGCTAACCAGGGTGGCATTGCAAAATTCACATATATGATGCCTGGCTAGACAAGATGGCATTGCATGATTCACATATACGATAAAGAAACTAAACAGATGGCATTGACACAAAGCATGTCTAAACTAAGCAGATGACATCTTTAATGTATACAGTAAGCAATGCAAGGCACCATATGCATGATATTACCAACATCAGCATGCCAAGTTAGAGCGAAGACCTCATGGGGTAAATAGGAGTGGTCTTCTCCTTCTGAATCCCCCTTAGAACAGTTATCTTCCTCTTGATTACGATCTGAAATGGGTGGAGGGGGTGCTGCCTTTGCGCCCACCATGGAACAACGTCTGCATGAAATTTTATTGCCACGCAAGGCTCGTCTCTTTTGCTCTACATGATCAGTTCCATTGTGTACAATAACTGCATGCATAGGAATAAAACATAGTGAGATTATGTAAGGAGTGCATGCACAAATCCAGAGTGATGGTAGCAAACTGTGGATAGACCCAAAACCAATGATAGTAGGCAGATAATAGCTTTAGTTAAAAAATACAGATAATGGCTCCTTTAATGTTTGTTTGCACCCAACATGAAACTCATAGTAGACACCGGAGATTAACCAGATAGTAGACAGATAGTACTGATTGCTGCCCCAATATGTACCCCACAACCATTTAAAAACTCAAGTTTCAGCATTAGTTTGGACCTAACTCGAAGTCTAATAGGTGAACATGACGATAATGTAGCATGTCATCATATTAAGCGACACATAACATAAGCAGACACGGAAGAGTGCGACCTCTCTTGCGGACCCGTGTAGTCCTCAAGGTCATCTGCTCAGTTGATGATGGTAATGCAGTTGCCGTGGCTGCCGGCGGCGGGGAAGAAGATCTGAGGCAGCGAAAGACAGTCTAGAGAGTGGATCCCTGCTATGGTGAGCCCTTACGTCGTTGGCGCAGCTAAGCTGGGGTGGAACACAGCGCCGCAGGAGCAGGACAAACCACACAAGGTTTTCTTTGACACATATCTGTAACAGAAGTAATTGAGTAAGGGCTTGTTTGAATTTGAGGATTCTAACAATGCAGGGATAGGAAATAGACAGGAATAGGATAGGAATGCATGTGCAAAACAGAGAATTTAAAAACACAAGATTTCTGCCAATCTGGGTGTTTGATTCACAACAATTGGAAGATCACAGGATGGCATGGTGAGATTAAGTCAAACCACAAGAAAATGTACGGTTATAATGCTATTATGCTACTATCTCTTAGTCTTGTGCTTGATGAATAGGAATATGAAAAGGAGGAGAAGTGGAAATTAGAATTCCTACGGTTTTTCTTTCAAGGAGACACTAAAGGAACAAATCCTACAGTTTTCCTTTGCTCCATTCCTTTGCACCAAATTCATGAAAAGTAGTACCATAGGAAACTTTCCAATTCCGATGTTTTTCATTCACTTTTCCTTCCAAGCATTGGCGATTCTAGTAGGCAGGCTTGAGCAAGGAAAATCCTACACTAAATTTTTTTTTGTGCTACTTCTATTACTTTGGACCCAGGCCAACGCCATACTAGCTCAACTCCCGTGCCCATCGACAAATGCACAGCTCAAACGCTACAGAGATAAATAATGATGGCGCTCAAGAGAGTCCATCACGGATAGCTAAGTTGCCTGGTACCTCATTGCTTGTCATATAGTAGGATAAAATAATCGTATTTCCCGTTACTACAAGTGCTCAGTGGACAATATATATAACATGTAGAGTAAAAAAGAGATGCAACAAGTGTACAACCTCTTTGGCGAAGCCATGTCGATCTCAGCGTGATTGGGTTGGCCGGTGAGGATGCTCCTGCTGACTTGGCTGTCGGAGGAGGGGAAGAAGATCTTAGGCGTCTGGAGATGGAGCCCGAGGTATTGCTCCGCTGTGATGGAGGGTTTCATCGTTGGAGTAGCTCCGGTGAGTTGTACGACGCCGAGGTGAAGCAGACAAGAGAGACAACGAACAACGTTAACTCGAGTGGAATTCTAATAGCATCTCCAATACATGACGTAAAATACATAACCACAAAGTGCTAGATGTAAAATAATCAGCCACTCATCTCTGAACTTAAGCGTCGAAACTGAATTTAAGCGTCGAAACTGAACTTAAGCGTCGAAACTGAACTTAAGCGTCGAAACTGAATTTTGTTGTTAAACTGAATTTTGCCGTCAAAACTGAACGCACTAGCAAGGTGAGGCTACACGTCGGTTGACTGACTTTTTCATCTCTGGTCAGTTGATTTTGCAGCCGTTGGATACGAAATCAAGGGCCTGCGGTTCATCTTCAACCTCCACCCCCCTGAGCCGCCAGCCACCACCAGCCAAACAGCAGCACCCCGCCGCCCATGGCGGTGCGCGCCCCTCCCGCCGAAAACACTCCCCACCGCCGTCCGCGCGCCCTGCCATCCCTCTAGGCCCCCCATGCCGAGCTTTTTCTCCGCGATCCCCACGCCACCGCCCGCCAACGCCCGCCACCGCCGCGACCACCGCCCCATCCTGAACCCTAAGATAGATAGTGGGTACCTCTCCGTGAGCCCTCCTCGCTGCGGCTGGTTCTTCCTTCACCCCGGTGAGCCCCCACCCCTGAAAATCGATCGACCCAAAAGTCGATTCATCGATCAAGTGAAGCAATCGAGCAGCATCGCAAGCAAGAGCAAGAGCGAGAGCAGCAGCGCGAGCAAGAGCAATAGCAAGAGCAGACCAGGCAGGGGACCGAGAGCAAGAGCAGAGCAGCAACGCGAGCGAGAGCTAAGGCAGTAGTAGCTCCTACTGATGTGGATGTCGCCGCCGAGGGAGCGACGCCGTGGAGGAAGTGGCCGGCGACGCCGCCGTGGATGGAGCCGCGCCGTGTCGGCTCGGGACCGAGCGCCGGCAGCACCATGAGATCGAATCAAGAAGAAAATGCGGTGATTAGTGTACAACCTCTTTGGTGGCGCCGATTAGGCCGCAGCTTCATCCGAGGAAACAGTGATGATGTTGCTCTTCCGGTGGTGCAGGTGAAGACGGCGGTGTGGGAATGGAGGTGGCGTGAATGACGAGGGGAACGTCGGGGCAACTCCTTCGAGGTGATGGACGGGGTGGCTGAACCGGCGGGACGGTGAGATCGACGACGGATCCTCATCTGGTACAGTGGATGAGGGATGTCGAGGTGTTGCCGTGGACGACGTCGTCGGGGAAGAGGCTCCGGCTGGGTGGCGGACGGAGCAGGGTGTGGGGTTTCGTCGCGGGTTTCCGCGGCCTCGGTGTAGGAATGAGTGGGCGGATGGGATGGCAGTGGGGAACCATGGCTTGGAGACGCGCTTGTCCGAAATGTGGGGTAAGTTACGAAAGTACCCCCACCGATTTGAGGCGGTTCTTTCGGTTCAGGGGTACCACGGGCATTTCGCGTGTCGGGATTTCACCGGAGGTGGGTGTTTTCGCGCACGTTGTAATTTCGGAATAGCAAGGCGCGGGTTGAGATGGAGGGAGTTGTCGGAGCACAACGAGACAAAGATATATCTTAAATATTTCGGGATAACAAGGCGCGGGTTGAAGAGGCAGGAGTTTCGCAGCACGATAGACAGAGACGCTAGCTTGAATTTTCGGCATAACAAGGCGCAGCTTGAAATTTCGGAAGAACAAGCTTAACGTGTACCGAAAAAAAGACAATTTGCACCTCAACACGCACAACACACGCACAAACACAATTTAGACTACAGTAAGGTACACGTGCATTGCACGCATGAGATTTGGCAACCAAATTATGAATAAATACCACATTATAGCATGCAAGCTTTGAGTCATGTATGCATGATGTAGATGTTCGTTTAATTCTTACAGTTCATTTCATTCAAAATCATCTAGCTTTTATAAGAAAACTAATCTATTTTAAGATTCATGGAATTGTGCATCATAAGACATAAAGTAAAAACAAATAATGGCAAATCATGTAGAAAAACATTTGGACAATTATGATAAGGAAGATTCTAGAACAAATAAGAAGTGCTCGTGTTTTGATGTTTGTGCATTATGCTTAAGTTCAACCATGGAGTCTTCTAGATTATATATGTGGCAAAATCTGGTGGAATCTAGATGATATCCAACGACCAGTAGTGCTCAAATTTGCCATCTTTGGACCATCGGATTCGCCTCATCCAACGACCATATTTCAAAGTTAAAGTTACCACACAATATAAAAAATAAAAAATATAATATATATAGGGGTATATATATAGATATGTGATGCGAAAGCTGCCCATCATCTCCAATTAGAATAGTGTGTCCATGCACGGATGCGACGTGGCCAAATGATGTCTGCCATCGGTATCTCAAATTCAAATTAGTCTGACCTTGTTCAATGTGTATACATTACAACATGCTCGTTTCCAAACCACACCGCGCAGATCTCCGTTATATTCATGCATGCATGGGTTTCAAACATCAGGATCTCTTATTCAAATATTTGAATTCAACTTTACATTGATTATGACCTCACCTATTCTTTTACACCCACACAGTAGTCTTCTCTTTATAATTGTACCTCTAACTTTCTCTCGTGCATGCATGGACACACACTACCAGTCGGCATTATCCATCGCACGCATGCAAACTTTTTCTTCAGGTCGGTCTCCCATGAAGGCACACACCCACACACATCCCTCTCTCCATCATATCGGGCATTGTTTATCTCTCACGCGTGCATGCGCAACGATCGATGTTCCTCTATGTATGTGTGTATATAGCTAGGTCTTCCATAGTTTTCCACACAAACCGATCAATAGATATATCCAGTGAGGTCTCACCCTCTTTCCCACGTCCACATCGATCAATCTATACCTCTCTATATAGGATTAACATATATAGCTAATACACCCACATTAATTATATATCCAACGTCCCCCTCTCATCATCCATGCCTTCCGCTTCATCTCTCAGACGCTTACACAATGGCGAAGATAGGGGCAGTAAGGGCCCTGCCCCTCCCCCCTAACATCACTATATATCGAGGCTAATATGAATGTGATCATTAGACAATTGCTGCTAAAAATGGTTTAAGTTCATGAATTGACCCTCCTCGTAAAGGATTAGCAATGCTTGCCCCCTAGCTCATTTATTTTTCATGGCTCCGCCACTGCGTGCAACAGCGCATGTGTTCGCCCCCCCCCCTCTCTAAATATCGATCTCGCACTTGTGCGTTCCTTCATAGTCTCCCTCCACTCGGCCCCTCGCACCATCTTCTAGCCCCCCACCGGATTTTGCCACATGTACAATCTAGCAGACTCCATGGTTGAACTTAAGCATAATGCACAAACCTCAAAACAATAGTGGTTCTCTTTTGTTCTAGAATCTTCCGTATCATAACTGCCCAAACTTTTTTTCTAGTTGAATTGCCATTATTTGTTTTTACTTTATGCTTTACAACGCAAAATTCCATGAATCATAAAATAGATTAAGGGCTTCTTTGATTCAAAGGATTCTCAAAGGAATTTTGGAGGATTCTAATCATTAGGAATTTTTCATATCTTGGTTGTTTGATTCGTAGGATTGTAAACCATAGGAGTTTTTCCATATGATTCATTTGCACTAGATTTCATAGGAAACATCCCATCCACTCCAACCTCTTTGAAAGAATTCTGCGTTTTTTCTATGCACAATCAAACACTCGTACAATCTTGTAGGATTCAAGACGACATTCCACTATAATCCCATGTTTTTCCTATTCCCGCGTTCTTAGCTTTTTTATAAAAACTAATTGATTTTGAATGAGATGAACTATAAGAATTAAACGAAGGGCTACATCAGGCATATATGAATCAGAGCCTACATGCTATAGTGTGGTATTTATTCATAATTTGGTTGCAAAATCTGATGCATGCAATGCACGTGTACCTTACTAGTACTTCGAGTATGTGCAAAACACGTAAATTAGAATACCAATGGCACGATACACATAGTCTCTCTTACAGTTCACGAAGCCACGTGGCACATGTGGAGGCATTGTCGCGACCTCCTTGCGTGGATTGATCACAGTGACGTGCTGCTAGTTCCAGAAGAATGTACTCGTCCTCCCTGAGCCATACTGGCGGTACATGCACGAAGCGAAGATGTGCACGCACGCCACGCACACACTCATTCCCTCGCACGCACACGCGGGTACACGGGCGGACGCAATTTTGTACCAAGATCCACCCCATGTGATAAATTGACGCGTGTAAAGTCGTTCACTTCATTGATGGTCAACTAATACAGCGCATGCAAATTGAGTGGACGTGAGGGCGGAAGAAAGACATTATTACTCCACTGCGCGCATGCAAGTAGTTAAATCATGGGTTGCTAGTAGTACTTCCATTGGTCTCCTTCGTATTTTGTGCCAATTTTTGACAGTAACATAATATTTACGCATTTGAGCAGTGTGGTACTTGAAATTTATGTTCAGCTAAGCTCATCGGGAGCCGTTTCGGGCCTCGAAACCAAAACCATCAATTAATCTTTACCTTGTTCCCATAACATTCGAAAGCCTGCTCACACCTACTAGTACGTACCAAACCTGAACGTGTTCCCACTATGCAGGTATTTGTACTAGTGCTAGTACTTAGCTTATAAAAAGGGGAACTACCTAACCGAAAATTACTCTACCTTTCCTCCTCATAAGTGCTTCTTCGTCTGTCGTTGCCATGGCCGGTGAGCAAAGCTCTAGGTCGAGAACTACTCGTAACAAGGGAGCGGCAACCAAGGCTGCAGAAAAAAAGAGGGCACGCCGCCACGCAGAGACCTCGAAAGATCTCTCACGGGAAGGGGATGGCTCCCAGGAGCGCCCTAGCTGCGGAGGCGAGCATGCCGAGCCGACGGAGCTGTAGTCGTTATCCCTCGATGGCATGCCCGATCTTAGGCTCGTCGACGTAATCCAGGTGATGCTCATCCGCCGGATTCTCCCATGCCAACAACGGGCCTTTAACTTGTGGGAGTTCGATCCGGCACAGCACCAAACCTTGAGCCGGCTCTTCGACACTACGTACGAAGACGCTGGAAGGTGCTGTTCAAGGGTGCCGGCCCAAAGATCCGCTACCAAAGATCGCGGATACAGCTCGCGATGTCAAGCCGGCGAGGTAAGTTATTTTACCCTTCACGGGACTCTTTTTTCATAGATTGACTCTATGTGGGATCTAAAAACTCCCTATTTTTGGCTGGACTGGCTGAAAACGTCCGGACAGATTAGCTGTCCGGCTCCTTTGTCAGAAGACCCAGTGGACGCCCAGTTGACGGGGCTGCTGGCTCCGGCACCCCATGTGGTGCTGGAGAAGAAGGCCAAGAAGGAGGCCACGGGAAATCGAAGGAGCTCCCGATGCCAGGTGCTGTTAGATTCTGAAGCGGAATCTTCTCCTGAAGACGAGGAGGAAGAACAAGAAGCTCCTCCCCCAGCGGGGGAGGAGAAGAAAAGGAAGGCCGCCCCGACTTGGGGGGGCGGAGGGTCCAAGAAGGGAAGAACCCTTCCTCCGGACTTCTCCACCAACGTCGACGACGACGAGGAGGATTGGCCTACGAGGGCCAAGCCCCTGGCAAGATTGTAAGTGTCCGGATACCCATGACTTTTTATTATTGCAGAGTGTTCTCTAATGTCGAACAACTGTGCAGCCGCCCAAGGGCGAAGTTCGCCGATTCATCGAAAGCGGGTCCTCGGGCTCGTGAAATGGAGAGTACTCGCTTCCGACCGCCTCGCCTCACGCCATGGACGACGCCACAAGCGGGGCCCCAAGAGGGCTTGGTCAAGAGGAGGTAGCTCAGAGGTGCCACAAGGCGACCTCCCCTGACTCCAGCACGCTGGGGCAAGACCCGGGGCTCTAAGTTCACCCTCGTCCGGACTCCATGCCGGAACCATCAGCGGTTCAAGTCAGACATAGCGGATCCTTCGCAAGAAGGGTAAGACGCCGGTGTCCTCCGCCCAACCGAGGCACCGGATAGCTATCGCAGCGCCAACGGCGCCCATCGAGGAGGAGCACTGCATTGTTATGAGTGCGGTGATCCGGACAGTTCAGTCCGCCAAGAGCAGACTGACCAAAGCCTGTACCAGCCTTCTAACAGGCTTTGAGATAAGTTTGAAAACATGTAAAAATATTACCGCATAGACAGTAGCCCCTGATGCTTAGTTCGGTGTTCGGGAAAAAAAGCCGGACTAAGGATCTAAAAAGATATACGCAGGAGTCTAACATAAGAATGTCAATATGGGAATGCAGCTGCGCTCTTGACCTCCGCCAAGACCGATCAGAGAGGTCAATGCATTGAAGCGTAACCTCGGCGGTCCGAGGACGAGCTCGGACAAGCCAAGAAGGAGCTCGAGGACAAGGAAGGTAAGTAATACCTTATTAAAGAAATACCTTATAGAAAAGGTTTTGGTTGCGAAAAATAACAGGAATAATATGGGTACTGCAGGGGCCGCGAACGAGGTGGCGACCCTGAGGGAAGCGGTGTCTGTGGCCGAAAACAAAGCGGCTGCGGAACGCACCGAGCGAGAGAAAGGGGAGGCGCAGCTGGCGGAGGTGCGGCAAGAGCTCCAGATTCTCATGAAAAAACACGAGGGTTTGGAGCGTGACTCAAAGACCCGAGAGTCCGAGCTTGCCTCGGCTCTTGAGAGTGCCAAAGCTGCTAAGGCCGAGGCCCAAAAAGCCCTCCAAGAAATTGAAGCACTAAAGAAGATAGCGGCGGGTAAGGCATTCTTTATGCAAAGCAAGAATGTAAAAGTCAATTACCTGTTACTTACCCGGATTCGGAGCTCTCCAGGAGCATTCGCAGATTTGCCCGTGTAGGCCTCGATGCTGCCGCATTCTACCGCGCCCAGGAAGGGAGCTCCAAGGAGAAGGTGTTCTGGTCTCAGTATGCTGAGGCCGACCATCCGGTGCCCCTGAGCGACCAGCTGAAGCAGCTGGTCGAGCTCCATAAGGTCGCCGAACAGGCCATGAAGGGCCTTATAGCTCGGCTGTGGCCATTGGAGGCCATGCCCGGGAGCTACTTCGGCTTGGTGCAGCGGCTGGTGGATGCCTGTCCGCAGCTTGAGGTCATCAAGCGCTCCGTCTGCATTGAAGGTGTCCGTCGGGCCCTTGCCCGCGCTAAAGTGCACTGGGGCAAGCTGGATGCGGAGAGGCTTGTGACGGACGGGCCACCGAAGGGCCATGAGCATCGCACGCCCGAAATGTACTATGAGGGCCTCCTGAAGGGTGCCCGCCGAATAGCGGATGAGTGCTCCAAGGATGTAATTTTTGAATAAACTCGCATTTGTTATCATGTACGCTGAAAACTTGTTCATATGCTCTAAGCAACGCTTATTAATTTAAAATATTGCCTTCTGTGCGGCCTTTTATCAAATTTGAGAGATGGCAATTCGTTGGCTTCAGCCCCCATGCCATGAGTGCTGGGGTGTTCGGGATAAACTTGAGCACTCTTGTTCCTATTCTTGGGTCCATCTAGGGAGGCGCTCAACACAACGAACAAGGCAACCGGACTTATAATGCTTGAACACTCTCACTTAGCCATAGAATTCTATAATTTTAAATTTCGGTGAAGCCCCTAGTATTCGGAAGACCGAGTTCGGGGCGCTATCCATGCCTTGGCCGGACAATTCCGGTTCCTCGCTCTAAGCGGCATAAGTCTTTAGGGACTTGAAAAAACCTCTCGAACAGCGACCGGCTCTCGCCTTATCATGACGGTCAGTTTTAGCTTTCTCCACTGAGGTGCTCGACCCAGCATAATTGGGGCACAATCGCAGTGGTTCTCCCGGTGCTACCTTAGCCGATATAGCGGAACGTAAGGTACCAAAACACGGGAGCCGGGCAAACCCAACTATTGACCCAAGACATGATTCGGAGCCAATTCATATAATGCTATAAGTTCGGGGTGCCGCACTTGTGAAAGTGTTCGGACTTATCACACAAAAATTTTGGGATACTTAAGCCCCTGGTGTATTGGCCGTACCAAAGTGTATGGTTGCAACATGTCGTGAAATGAACATATGTATATATAAAGGAAGTAGATCAATAATAAGCAAAAGCTATGTATTGTTTATTCAAAAAGGTACTGCAATGGAAGCAGAACGATACAAATAGTGCGATAAGCAAGGGATGGGACTATCTAACATGTCCCCTCCAGGGTAAGCTGCTGGATGATATGCAAAACAGGTATAATGCTCGTAATAGAGACCACCGAGCACTCGGCGTGGTTTTCCGCTTCGGCTGTTGCATCGTGAGTTCGGCGATTCAAGTGCGGACAAGACTTCTCAAAGGCGGAGTCTGAAAGTAAAAAAGGAATAAAAAGGAAAAGAAAAGGAAATGACACAAACGGAGCCCCGGTGCGGTCGAGCCGCATTCTTGGCGTGTCGTTGTCTTGCCCTCCCCATATGCCCATGGTATCTCGGGCGTAATTATGTACGCGTAATACTAGCTTCGCACTTCGCGAGGGCTGGGGTTGGGGCGGATTGCTACTCGTGCTTGAATCGTGCAGTGTGGTCTTGTTGCAGGTTACTCGGGGCGCTTGGCGGTGTCCGGACGCTTAGTGGCGGACTCGAGAATTGCCGTGAGAGGCTATTTTGCACCTCCGCCGCGAGGGCCGCCGTATGCTCCTCCGTTTGGAGAGAGCGTTCGGTGTTTCCATTGACCGTGATTACTCCTCGAGGGCCTGGCATCTTGAGCTTGAGGTATGCGTAGTGCGGCACCACATTGAACTTTGCAACGCGGTTCGTCCGAGCGATGTATGATAGCGCTGCGGAATGGGACAATGTCAAGATTAACTCTTTGCCGGAAGTTATCCGGAGATCCGAAGACCACTTCGAGTGTGACTGAGCCTGTACAATTGGCCTCGACACCCGATATGACGCCTTTAAAGGTCGTCTTTGTAGGTTTAATCCTTGAGGGTCTATGCCCATTTTGCGCCTTTGTATCCCGATAAAGCAGGTTCAGTTGCTACCGCCATCCATCGGGACTCGGTAAGGTGAAATCCGTTAATAATTGGGTCAAGAACCAATGCGGCGAAGCCGCCGTGACGGATGCTAGTGGGGTGGCCCCTTCGATCGAAGGTGATCGGGCAGGAAGACCATGGATTGAACTTTGGGGCGACTGGCTCCATCGCATATATGTCCCGTAGTGCACGCTTCCGCTCCCTTTTGGGTATGTGGGTTGCGTATATCATGTTCACCGTCCGCACTTGTGTGGGAAAACCTTTCTGTCCTCTATTGTTCGGCGGCCGGGGCTCTTCCTCGTCATCGCTATGCAGCCCTTGTCATTGAGTTCGCACTTAGCTTTGCTGCTGCTTGAACATCCAACAATCCTGTTGGTGTGATTGGCTGGTTTTTCGAGGTGCCATGTATCCGCAAGCGATCGAGTATTCGGTCCAAGTTGGGACGGCCCTGGGTATTTCTTTTGAATGGCTTCTTCCGCTGACGGGTTTAGAGCCTCGAATCCGGCATTGACGGCCATATCTTGAAGATATCGCCGTTAATCGGCGCTTGTTCTTGTTATGACGCGACCTGCCATTGCTGTCCTTGGTATCCGGACTATCAGGATGTTTGGCTAAGTTGTTGCTTCGAGCTAGCCAGCTGTCCTCTCCCGCACAAAAGCGAGTCATGAGGATTGTGAGGGCTGCCATGGATTTCGGCTTTTCCTGTCCTAGGTGCCGGGCAAGCCACTCATCGCGGATCTTATGTTTGAAGGCTGCAAGGGCCTCTGCATCCGGACAGTCAACGATTTGATTTTTCTTTGTTAGGAACCGAGTTCAGAATTGTCTGGCTGATTCTTCTGGCTGCTGAATTATGTGGCTAAGGTCATCAGCGTCTGGTGGTCGCACATATGTGCCGTGGAAGTTATCAAGGAATGCGGCTTCCAGGTCCTCCCAACAACCAATTGATTCTGCTGGCAAGCTATTGAGCCAATGTCGAGCTGGTCCTTTAAGCTTGAGTGGGAGGTATTTGATGGCATGTAGATCATCACCGCGGGCCATGTGGATATGGAGGAGATAATCCTTGATCCAGACCGTAGGATCTGTGGTACCATCGTATGACTCGATGTTTACGGGTTTAAAGCCCTCGGGGATTTGATGATCCAGTACTTCATCTGTGAAGCATAGTGGGTGTGCGGCGCCTCTATATTGGGCTATATCACGACATAGCTCATATGAGCTTTGTCTACTGTGTTCGGCCCGGCCGGGTTTGCTGTATCCGGCGCGACGGTAATCATCCCGCATTGCTGGGCGCCCACGCGATCCGTAGATCGATCTTGTATGTTTTGCGTTATCCTCCAATATATCTTGCAAGTCCGGCGCGTTTTCCGTGCCTTGGTACTTTTTGGCGTCGGGGTGTGGCTTGAGCGGAGGGCGAGAGGCTTTCTGTGGCGGCCACAGGGTGGTGATCGGCCATGTCATGCGCTGGTGACTTGGGGCTTCCTCCTCTAGTCGAGGCAACGACCAGCGTTTGGGGTAGCTTTGGAGGGCGTTGAGTTCATACTCTTGGCTGCAAGGACTTCATCCATCATCACGTAGCAGGTCTTGATCAGCTCTAAGCTATTGCTGCTTTTCTTGAGCCTGCTTGCCATGGCTATAAGCCTGCGTTTGAAACGCTCTGTTGGCGGGATCCTCGGGCATGGCAAATTGTAAATCGAGGCTTGCCTCATCTTCGGAGGAAGCGCATAATTATCGTCCTCAACCTCTCTTTCTGCGCGCCTTGTCGTGCGGGCTTGCTTCTCCTCCTCCTGCGCTGAGTCCTGCTAGAGGGGTTCTCTTCACTTTATGCAGGGTGTTACTATCTCCGTGCGGAATCACCGTTTTATTGTGGCGGGATTTAGAGCGGCGCCGCCCGACGTCGGCGCTTCGGCTGTTTCTTGGAGGGGTCATCCTCCGTTGTTCCATCGTCGTTTCCCTCTTTTGGGATGTCCACCATATATATGTCATATGACGAGGTGGCCTTCGGTGCCCTGTAGGCGCTGGGTCTTGGTAAATCTCCGGCATCGTCGTCCATACCGTCGATGTCTTGGAGTCGTAGTCTAACATGTCGGTTAGATCATCGGCGGTGGCTACAAAGTGGGTGGTGGGTGGGCGTTGAATTTCTTCGTCGTCCGCATCCCAACCTTCTGTCCGTAGTCCGGCCAGGGCTCTCCGGATAAAAACGAGACTTTAGTGAATTCAGGGCGTCGCCAAAGGCGAGTGCTTTGAAAGATGTCATGACGATGAACTCCATGACCGGCGCCCAACTGGATTTCGATTGGTAGGGGCGGGGGGTTTGAGTCCGGAGAAGTCCGGCACCTTGGAGTCGAGGTCTTCACAGAGGACAGGGATGGAGTTCGGCTCAATCGCCGTAGAGATTGCAGCCCCCGAGGCAGTGTCCAACCAATCGTCCTCGATCGAGGAATCCGGCTCCGGATTAAGGGTCGGAGCGGATCTTGAGTGCGGCCTCGTGGCCTTTGTCGCCGCAGAGCTAGATCATGCCCATTGAGACAGTGCGGCGCGCTTGGCTGCAGCTCGAATCCGTCGAAGATCAAGTCTCCGCGGATATCGGCCGTATAGTTCAAACTTCCAAATTTGACCTGATGGCCAGGGGCGTAGCTTTCGATCTGCTCCAGACGGCTAAGCGAATTGGCCCGCGATGCAAAGCCGCCGAATCTGAAGATCTGTCCGGGAGAAAAGTCTCACCTGGACCGTGTCGTTGTTGATGATCGAAGGAGCCATCGGGCCTATCGGTGGCGACACGGAGGAACTCTCAATGAAAGCACCAATGTCGGTGTCAAAACCGGCGGATCTCGGTAGGGGGTCCCGAACTATGCGTCTAAGCGGATGGTAACAGGAGACAAGGGACACGATGTTTTACCCAGGTTGGGCCCTCTCGATGGAGGTAATACCCTACTCTGCTTGATTAATATTGATGATATGGGTAGTACAAGAGTAGATCTACCACGAGATCAAGGAGGCTAAACCCTAGAAGCTAGCCTATGGTATGATTGTTGTTCGTCCTCTGACTAAAACCCTCCGGTTTATATAGACACCGGATAGGTTAGGGTTACGAGTCGGTTACAATGGTAGGAGATCTACATATCCGTATCGCCAAGCTTGCCTTCCACGCCAAGGAAAGTCCCATCCGGACACGGGACGAAGTCTTCAATCTTGTATCTTCATAGTCTTGGAGTTCGGCCGTGACGATAGTCCGGCTATCCGGACACCCCTTAGTCCGGGACTCCCTCACTCATTAACTTGATTTTAGCCTTTTTATTATTTGGATCCAAGCATGGGTGAGGCTAGCATGTTTTAGTCCCACTACTTTTAGTCATGGGACTAAAACGTATCCAAGCACCCTCTTAGTTTTATTTGAGGGGTGGGTTGTGCTGGACACCATTATAATGACTAGCCTTTTTAATAGTACTATATGCATAATTTCGCGACGAGCGCTCTCTATATGTACCACCTTTTTTAATTTCAATTTTTGCTCCATGGCGCAATCCATCGATACTACTACTATACAAAAGTATACATTTTTTAAAAGGCTAGAGGGCGGGGCAGTCTAGCTTGGTCGGTTTCACGAGAGGCGAGGGCCTTTGTGATTTGACGGCTCATTACTGCTGGAAGGAGGGGTGAGGGAGTCCCGGACTAGGGGGTGTCCGGATAGCCGGACTATCGTCACGGCCGGACTCCAAGACTATGAAGATACAAGATTAAAGATTTCGTCCCGTGTCCGGATGGGACTTTCCTTGGTGTGGAAGGCAAGCTTGGCGATACGGATATGTAGATCTCCTACCATTGTAACCGACTCTGTGTAACCCTAACCTATCCGGTGTCTATATAAACCGGAGGGTTTTAGTCCGTAGGACGAACAACAATCATACCATAGGCTAGCTTCTAGGGTTTAGCCTCCTTGATCTCGTGGTAGATCTACTCTTGTACTACCCATATCATCAATATTAATCAAGCAGAGTAGGGTATTACCTCCATCGAGAGGGCCCGAACCTGGGTAAAACATCGTGTCCCTTGTCTCCCGTTACTATCCGCCTAGACGCACGCTCGGGACCCCTACCGAGATCCGCCGGTTTTGACACCGACATTGGTGCTTTCATTGAGAGTTCCTCGTGTCGCCACCGATAGGCCCGATGGCTCCTTCGATTATCAATAACGACACGGTCCAGGGTGAGACTTTTCTCCCGGACAGATCTTCAGATTCGGGCGGCTTTGCATGCGGGCCAATTCGCTGGCCATCCGAGCAGATCAAAAGCTACGCCCGCCATCAGTCGATTTGGAAGTTTGAACTATACAGCCGATATCGCGGAGACTTGATCTTCGACGGATTCGAGCCGCAGCCAAGCACGCCGCCTTGCCTCGATGGGCATGATCTAGCTCGCAGCCAAACAAAGGCCTCGAGGCCGCACTCAGATCCGCCCGACCCTTAATCCGGAGCCGGATTCCCGATCGAGGACGCAGTGGTTGACACCGCCTCGGGGCTACAATCTCACGGCGATTGAGCCAACTCCATCCCTGTCGCTGCGAAGACCTTGACTCTAGGGTGCCGGACTCTCTCTCGACCAACCCTCCGTGCCCTTGCCAACCGAATCCGATTGGGCGCCCGTTATGGAGTTCACGACGCGGACATCTTTCAAAGACTCGCCCTTTGGCGGCATCCTGAATTCACTAAAGTCTCTCTCTTTATCCGGAGAGCCTGGCGGACTACGGTCGAAGGTTGGGATCGAACGATGAAGAAATTCAACACCCACCCACCATCCACTTCGTAGCCACACTCGAAAGCTTACACGACGTGCTTGATTTCGACTCCGAAGACATCGACGGTATGGACGACGATGTAGGAGACAACAATGAACCAACACCTATATGATGCTGGACAACCTCATCCCATGATGTATACATGGTGGATACACCTAAAGGAAATGAAGACGAGGAGCAACGGGATGCTATGAAGGATAAATCCCTCGAAAAGCAGTCAAAACGGCAACATAAACGCCGAACAAAGTCCCGCCTCAACAAAGAACCAGCCATAGAGCAGGGCGAACCGGTGAACAACGAACAAGCTATTGAGCAGTCGTCCGAACAAGACAACTTGGATAAACAATCTCTCCCCGGCGAAGACAACAGTCCGGACGATCTCACGCCGGACAAACCATTGGAGCAAAATGACCTCCAGAAAAGGCTCGTCGCCACTGCGTGTAGCCTGAAAAAGTAGAAGCGGAAGCTCAAAACAGCGGAAGATGCACTCAGGATCAGATGGAGCAAAGTATTCAGCACCGCAGACAAGTTCGGCGACAGTCACCGAACAAAGAGCTACCCGAAAAGAAAGCTACTGCCCGAATTCGACGAGGAGGCCTTAGAGCCTCCACAGTTAAAAAGCAAGAAGGCCACCCGGTCGGATGGACGACCCCACGGCAAAAAGAGAGCGGCGAATGGCGCCACACACAAGCCAATATGCGATCAGCATAAGGGTTCACATCAAAAGGATGGCCCAGCTAGGTCCATCTATGGGCCAAGAAAGCAGGCTCGTCAAAGCAATGCAATACGCCAAAATTCCGAAGATCATGGCACACCCAAATATAGGGGCACCGCACACCCCCTATGTTTCACCGATGAGGTGTTGGATCATGAATTTCCAGCGGGATTCAAACCCGTAAACATAGAGGCATCTGACGGAACAACAGACCACAGAGTGCGGATGAGGATTACATCCTCCACATACACATGGCTAGAGGAGATGATCTCCACGCCATAAAATACTTACCCCTTAAACTCAAAGGGCCAGCTCGGCATTGGATTAAAAGACTCCCCGAAAATACCATTGGAAGCTGGGAAGAGCTCGAGGATCCATTTCGGGCAAATTTCCAGGGGACTTATGTCCGCCCTCCAGATGCAGACGATTTAAGTCACATAACTCAACAGCCCGGAGAGTCAGCCCGGAAATTCTGGAACAGGTTCCTTACTAAAAAGAACCAAATAGTCGACTGTCCAGACGCCGAAGCCTTAGCAGCTTTCAAACACAACGTCCGAGATGAATGGCTCGCTAGGCACCTCGACCAAGAAAAGCCAAGAACAATGGCCGCATTAACAAGCCTCATGACCCGCTTTTGTGCGGGAGAAGATAGCTGGCTAGCAAGATGCAGCACCAGCGACCCAAGTACATCCGAAATCAGGGCGGAAATGGAAACCACGGCGCAACAAGGACCAGCGCGGATTAAAAGAACAGTCAAAAACACGTCGATCAACGCCGGATTCAAAAGCTCACGGCAGAACAACAAAGAACTGTCCCTTAAGGATAATAGCGATGAGCTATCCAACTTCAACAAAATCTTGCACAAGATATGTAAAATCCACGATACTCACAGGAGGCCTCGCTAACCACACCCACGAAATTGTTGGGTCTTCAAACAGTCCGTGACTGAGCGCCGAACACAAGGGCTCGACACACCAAGTGAAGATGACGACGAGCACCACAAGCAGAGCCCCGGAAAACAAAAAACTTTCCCACAGGAGGTTAAAACAGTAAACTCACTTCACGTGATCAAAGGGAAAAACAAAGCGGCGCCCACTAAGAGGCGCGCCGCACACTGGTTGTCAAAACCAATCACCTTCGACCATCAGGACTATTCCGAAAATATTCGGAACGCAGGATGGACTGCCCTGATACTGGATCCTACAATCGACGGATTCCGATTCACATGAGTCCTCATGGATGGCGGCAGTGATATAAACCTGATATATCTGGACACACTCCGCAGGATGGGGATAAACCCAACCAAAATACGCCGTAGCAACACCTCCTTTAAAAGAGTAATGCCAGGCCCATATGCCCATTGTATGGGCTCCATACTGCTAGAGGTTGTGTTCGGTTCATCCGACAACTTCCTTCGCGAAAGGTTACTCTTCCATATCGCCCCGTTTAAAAGTAGCCATCAAGCACTATTGGGACGCGAAGCTTTCGCCCGCTTTAACGCAATACCACATTATGCATCTCTAACACTTAAAATTCCCGGTCCACGCGGCATCATCTCGTTAAAAGGAAGTATTAAGTGTTACTCGAGCACGGAAGAACGAGAGACAGCCCCACAGCTATCCGGCTCTGCTAGGCAAAGAACCTGAATTGGTCATTCAAACCCCGGACACGGTTAGACGAGTCCGGCACCTACTAGCGGCATACCCCCATACGAGGGGCCGCATGCATGTATAACAAGAGACAATAAAGCTCAATTTTACTCAATTCTTCGACCGTACTCTGTTTATTTAATATTAAGTACATCTTTCGCACGATCCTTTTTCTTTCAAACTAATTTCCTCTCTTTTACAGATGAACAACGTGCTACACCCGTCCAGGATACGGCACAATGGAGACACAGGCGCAGACGTGCAGTAGGGACCCGTTGCAAGGATTCTTTTCAAATTAAGACCCCGCGTAAACCTTTTTTCATTGTCTCTTGTTGATATACATCCCCCCCGGTTCCTTAATATAACCGAGGAGGAGGCTGGTGCTTTGGCATTGGCCGCACCAGAATTTTTGCGCGTACCTAGGACACCAGGGGCTTAGGGCATTATTCTGCCCATTTTCATAAAGACCGAATACCTTAGGGAGTATTCGGCGTCTCGAGTTAGGCCTTATATGCATCAGCTCCGAATCATGTCTTTGGTCAAATGTTGGGTTGCCCGGCTCTGTGTTTTGCTGCCTTACGTTCCGTTTTCACGGCTAACGCGGCACCGGAGAACTCTGCGATTGTGCCCGGTTCGGCGGGCGAGCACCTCGATGAAAGCCGAAAACTGACTGTCATGATATAGCGAGACTGGTCAACCACTTGATGACTCACAGGAATGTTTAGGATTCCTCCGCATGAATGAAGGACGGTTTTGGTCGAGCACATACGCACCCCGAATTCGGGAGAGTGCGGTGCCCCCAGGGGCTATATAGTAGCCCCACCCTCGAACTCCTATGGCTAAGTGAAAGTGATAAAGCATTATAGTCCGGTTGCGTGGTTTGCTACGCTATCACCTCCTTAACAGGACCAAGACGTTGGCTTAAGTGTGAAAAAGCGCTTTCTTTGCAAACACCCCGCACTATGTGCGTGGGGCTGAAGCCAAGGACTGCCATCTTTCGAGTTATATACACATATACATAAGCGGCCGCACGGGGGTAGTTTACTACTTGAACGCACAAGTATAAAAAGCTCTTATATTATATTGAAACACTGTTTTCACAAATCATACATGTCATTTAAACATAATATCTTTCGAGCACTGCGTCTCTATTAAGCAGCGCCGCGGAGACTTCTTCAAAGTAGTGCTCGGCGGTACTCGCTTTGGTCCGAATCTTGGGATGCAACATCGGTGGCCTTCATCTCTGCCCAGTATGTCTTGACACAGGCCAGAGCCATCCGCACTCCCTCAATACACGCCGATTGCTTCATTGCGTCCATACGCGGTACCGCACCAAGGAACTGCTGCACCAAACCAAAATAGCTCTTCGGCTGGGGTCCGCCCGGCCACAAGTGAGTCAAGACATGCTTCATGGCAAATCCGGACAGCCGATTTAGCTCGGCCCATTCGGCCATGCGATCGGTCAGCGGCAGAGGACGCTCCGGACTGTGGAATTGCGACCAATATAGCTCTTCCTTTCGATGCCCCTTCTGGCCCCGGAAGTGCTCCACAGCGTCGCGGCTTCGCCGCCAAGTCGAGATAAGCATCCTCGAACTCCACAACTTATCCAGCTGGCGTACTTTGGATCTGTATATTTCCTCCGCAGCGAAAGCGGTTTTCCAGCCATAATCTCCCGGCTGACTCAGCTCCTCCTTGGCAGCTCTCAAAGCCATTGGGCATTCTTGGATTCGAGGCGGCCTTTTTAGGCCCTCTTGTTCCACTTGACGTTCTTTTTCAAGAACCTCGCAGTGATCGGTAGTATTCCTCAACTTTTCGGCCATATCGGCCATTTCCTCTTTGCTTTGGCAGTGAGCAGCCCGTTCGGCTTCTAGCTCTTCGACCGCCTTTAAAGCGGCCGCATTACTAATTCTGGCTTGCTCTTTCGCTCGGGCGAATTCTGCCCGCAGCTCTTCCACGGCAGCGGCACCATCTGCATTAAGCATACGAATAGTAAGACATGGGCGTCAAGCTACCTTACCAGGTGTCCGCATAGAAGTCGCACACCTTGTGACTCGTCAAACCGTTTATTGACCAGCGCGATGTCCGCATCCGCCTCGTCAAGTTGCCGCTTTAGTTCGGCATATTCATCAGTCCGGCTGGCCTCCAGACGCCCCGCCACCTGTTTAGGAGCGGCGATATGTTTGGCGAAATTTGATCCTCGCGCGTTGTCAATTTTGACAACATACCGAGTCTCGAGGGCTACTATCTACACATGGCGCATTTTATATGCATAAGCGTCGGAAGGTACATCATTTTGCGTACCTCAAACCCGTCGATAAGCTTCGGCGGCTTCATACAATCCGCTCTCGCGGATGCAATTCTTTCAATCACCGTACCTATTAGAACACGGTGATCTTACGAATAACCGCTTCGCCCGAGCAGATCCTTCAGCTCCTCGACCGCACACCACTTGGCGCGGACCTTCCGGCCCCGCCGGACTGGGGAACCCTCATGACGACACCTCCGGGTCATCCGCTTCACATGAGGGTCACGACAGGTGGGCGTTCGCTCTCCATCATCTCCGGAAGAAGATCCCCAAGGCGAGCTCTGCTGAGAAGGGCTGAGGTCCGAACTACAAGGTACAATTTGGTTATCTTCATAAATAAATATAGGGATGTTCCTTATTTACAAGACCCTTCTTTTTACTTACGGCTCATTGGAGGGCGATCCCTTGGGGAAATAACGGCTGGGTTACTTCCAGCGTCGGACTCTCTGCGAAGATTCCTTTCCCTCTTTGAGGCCTTGACCTCCGGATCTTCAAGCGGTCCTCTTCTCTCCTCGGAAGGTGGGACTCTTAATCCCTCCTTCCTTGATAGCCTCCTTCGTAGAGGCAGTTGCTTCCCCGCTCCCCACTTCGCCTTCTTCAAAAGGCACGGCCTTCAACATCTTGGTCAGCATGGGATCCGGCATGGTCTCTGGGAGGGGAGCCGGACACCTTATTAACTTTGCCTTGGCTATCCACTCCTGTTCAAGAAACGGCTCCTTTAAAGGGCATATATATATAAAATAAAATAAATGAATGAACAGCTTGTCCGGTTACAGGACTACTTACTTGAGTATCTGGGCGATTGCAGCTTAGTCCTGCGTCCTCGGTCAAGTCCGGACACTTCTCTTGTGATCCGAAGAACAGTTTATACATCTCCACGGGCGTCGTGCCCATAAAATTTTGGAGAGCTCGTGGTCCCTCCGGATTGAATTCCCACAGGTGGAGGGGCGACGTTTGCAGGGCTGAAGGCGCCGCATCACCATGACCTGCGCCACGGCAACCAGATTGATCCCTCTTTCCTGGAGATCTCGAATACGGCCCTGCAGCAAGGGAACGTCCTTGGACGGCCCCCAGTCGAGCCCCTTGTTGACCCATGATGCCAGCCGCTGTGGTGGACCTGAGCGGAAGGCAGGGAGTGCCGCCCATTTGGTGCCCCTGGGAGCGGTGATATAAAGCCACTCCCGTTGCCACAAACCAAGCTCCTCTTGAAAAGAGCCCTCGGGCCACGGAGCATCAGCACGTTTGCTTATGACTGCCCCTCCGCACTCTGCTTGTTGCCCCTTGATCATCTTTGGCTCCACCTTGAAGGTCTTGAGCCACAATCCAAAGTGGGGGGTGATATGGAGGAAGGCTTCAAATACGACAATGAATGACGAGATATGGAGGATGGACTCCGGATTCAAGTCATGGAAATCAATCCCATAATAAAACATGAGCCCTCGCACAAAGGGATCAGTCGGGAAGCCTAAACCTCAAAGGAAGTGGGACACGAACACCACGTTCTTGTCGGGCTCAGGAGTGGGAATGACCTGCCCTGGAGCAGGCAGCCTATGCGAGATCTTGCCGGCTAGATACCTGGCGTCGCGTAGCTTTAGCACATCTTCTTCTGTGACGGAGGAAGACATCCATCGGCCGTGCTGGTTGGATCCGGACATCGTCGAAAGTCCGAGCGCTGAATCTGAAGCTTTGGGTGTTGGAACTCGAAGCGAGGCGAACTTCGATGGAGGGTGTAAAAAGAAGAGGGCCTTGGTCTCATTATAAAGAGGTTGAATACCAAGAGCCCACCCGTGGTCAATTAGGACTCGCCTTTGATAGAGAAGAGGCCAACAGCGCGGTTGGGTTACCCGTCCGTATTGATGAGAATCCCGGAATAAGGGGGGCACGATCTACACTTTGATAAGATGTGCCAAGGAAACCGCCTCGCTAAACACGCTGAGGTGGAACAATAAAAAACGATTCATATAAAGGCCTGGCCGTGGTGTGATGTCACGCTGCGGAATACGTCAGCAGATCTGTGCAGAAATTGTTCTCTCTACGGTGTTATGTGGAACTTGTTTTGCGAGCGGACACTATCCTTGTGTTCAAAACCTTCTATGAAGTATTCGGAGGAGGAACCCGCCTCGCAATGCGAAGACAATCAACGCGCGGACTCATCGTCATTGAAGCCTGGTTTAGGGGCTCTTGAGGAGTCCGGACTAGGGGTGTCGGATAGCGGACTATCGTCACGGCGGACTCCAAGACTATGAAGATACAAGATTGAAGACTTCGTCCCGTGTCCGGATGGGACTTTCCTTGGCGTGGAAGGCAAGCTTGGCGTCGGATATGTAGATCTCCTACCATTGTAACCGACTCGTGTAACCCTAACCTATCCGGTGTCTATATAAACCGGAGGGTTTTAGTCCGTGGGACGAACAACAATCATACCATAGGCTAGCTTCTAGGGTTTAGCCTCCTTGATCTCGTGGTAGATCTACTCTTGTACTACCCATATCATCAATATTAATCAAGCAGGAGTAGGGTATTACCTCCATCGAGAGGGCCGAACCTGGGTAAAACATCGTGTCCCTTGTCTTCTATTACCATCCGCCTAGCCGCACAGTTCGGGACCCCTACCGAGATCCGCGGTTTGATACCGACAATGAGCATTTATGATCCTCAAGCCCTCCAATCCAGAACTACTTTGTGTTAAAGGAGAGGAGTTAAATGAGTAGAGAGGACTAATCCACATTTTAGTAGGGTACCCCGACTAAAAATTTAGTCTCAAGACTAGTTTTAGCCCTCTTTAGTCGGGGTGCTTGGAACTTTAGCCTCTTAAAGAGACTATTTTAGTCAGACTAAAATAAGTCCCTTGGATCCAAGCACCCTCTAAGCAGCCTGGAATTCTTTGACAAAACTAAGCACCCTGAAATTCTTTGACAACTAAACTGCTGGCTATATGATGTTGGCCATATATATTGTATGTATATAATGTGCAGAAACGAGTGGTAGTACTATACCAACTAAAATATGAAATGTAAGAAATACTAGTATGTACGTACTGAGGAGTTAAAGTAACGAGAAGAAACATAACATAGTTCTGCTGGGGGCTCAGCACAACACACCCCTCAAATTATATTAAGCACACCTGAAATTAAACTTTGCAACTATTCCGATAGACACTGCATTAGAACCACCATGAGCAACGACACTGCCACCTTACTCGGAGTCCTCGTCCACGTCCTCAACTTCGTCCTTGTCCCTCTTCCTCTTGGCCGATACTTCTTTGCTTGAACCGCACACTTGGCTGTTGCTCTTCATCCAACCCTTGTAGATATTGAAGCAAAGGTAGCCATCCATTGCAGCATAGTGGATGTGGTCTATATCTAGTACATTCCGCTGCCATGCATGATGATGAAACGTGTATGGAGGTTTCTCCGGTTTACGTATGAAGGATGAACCATGGCTCTGCCGGTCGGCGTGAAGGCTGACGAGAGGACACCGGCCGATTCTTACGGAGGTCAAAGGTGTTGCCTACAACGAGGCCTATCCGACGCATGACTTCTTTGTCGTTACCAAAGTCTCTGATGAACGACTTTGACTAGGTTTCTCTCGAGGAAGTCCTTAAAATCCTGGCACTCAACATCGGCATGGCATATGTGGTAGACCAAGCATAAGTCATGCACGCAAACCTGGATCACGGCGGGCTTCTTCCTCTCTTCGTCCTTTAGATCCTTCTCTCGTCCGGGACTGTGGTGTACTCAACATCTAGCCCAGCGACCCACTCATCATCGAGTCTTGAACATGCGTGCGAAGCGAGAAAGGCATCCTTTCACCGTCGCGGAAGAAAGGGTGTAGATGACGTCGAACTCATCGCCGGTGATGGTTCTAACCTTGTACTCACCGCCGATCGTGGAGATTTGGGACACCATGGATTTGGGAGGAGGGTTAGGATTAGTGGAACTATCGTAATGTGAATGGACGGGAAGACTAGGAGCGAACCGCCGTAGTATTGAAGGACGTGCGGGGACGAGTAGGAGCAAATTGCCAGCGTGGGAACGGCAGGGTAGTGGCTTTCCATTCTCCCATGATACGGGATTCCGAGAGCCCTTGGATCTGAGATCGAACTGTTGCATGGCGTGATTCTAGACCTATGGCTGAATATCCTATCCTGGAGGGTTATTCTGCAAATTTTCAGCAACTTAGCAAGCGGCCATTTGATCTCAGATCCAAGGGCTACCAGCAGCCCGTATCATGGTCGTGCCTACCACGACCGTCGTGTCGCTCGTGCGGTCGCGCCCTTGGAGATTTAACATGGTGTGTTAGGCTATCTGATGTTGGCATGTCATACATAGTCATCACTTAGTCACTCATACTACAACAAGGTTGGCTATAAGGTTGGTGAGGGAGTCCCGGATTAGGGGGTGTCCGGATAGCCGAACTATCACCGTTGGCCGGACTCCTGGACTATGAAGATACAAGATTGAAGACTTCGTCCCGTGTTCGGATGGGACTTTCCTTGGCGTGGAAGGCAAGCTTGGTGGTACGGATATGTAGATCTCCTACCATTGTAACCGACTCTGTGTAACCCTAACCTATCCGGTGTCTATATAAACCGGAGGGTTTTAGTCCGTAGGACGAACAACAATCATACCATAGGCTAGCTTCTAGGGTTTAGCCTCCTTGATCTCGTGGTAGATCTACTCTTGTACTACCCATATCATCAATATTAATCAAGCAGAAGTAGGGTATTACCTCCATCGAGAGGGCCCGAACCTGGGTAAAAACATCGTGTCCCTTGTCTCCTGTTACCATCCGCCTAGGCGCACAGATTCGGGACCCCCTACCGAGATCTGCGGTTTGACACCGACATTGGTGCTTTCATTGAGAGTTCCTCTATGCCGCCGCCATCGGTAGGATGCCTCATCTCGTCTTTAAAGGCGATACTATCGCCAAAGAAGCCTTGGCCTTTGGTGGACTCTTCGCTAGGTGGTTTCTCATGACCGCTAGTTCGCCATCGCGCGGCGATGACCTCTCGAGTCATCGAAACCAATCTCCATGTTAGTTCGGAACTTGCGAACAGTTAGATCGATCGAGCTCTCCTCCGTAAACGAGCTCTTGGATCGCATCGCCGCCTCAGGAGTCGCCATGACTACGACCGGATCGGGCCTAAAAGGTCTGAGAGAGATCAACTCTCCCCAGGCTACCCATCATGTTGCTGTGATAGAGGGGCAATGCGGCGATTCTTCTTCTATCTTAAGGACTAGCTACGTCCGGACTCGATCCCTCCATGCGGATTCCCGCAGAGGGGCGGATGTCGATCAAGCCACGAACTTAAAGTCAGGCAGCGGGTTGGATTCATTGGATAACACTCAAAAATCCAAACTTCCGATTTCGGAAGCTTCCCGGCCCCTGAGTCTTAAATTGGACGGGGTTCCGGATCCAGTTCCACCCGCCCACCCAAACATTAGCGATCTATCCCGAATTCGGCAAGAGCCCGCTGAAACAGTACATCATTACTGGGCCAGATTCCTTCTGGTTATGGACAGGATAAAGGACTGCCGAGAGGAGGACGCAATCCCAATTTTCTATAAAAATTGCACGGACAAGGGAATCCTAAACGCCATAAGTCGTCGCGAAATTACACGCTTTGCCGACTTGGTGACCATAGTACAAAAGTACTGTGCGATGGAGAGCGCCTGGAAAACCGAAAGTAAATTTTGGGATAATCCGGCCCCGAATACATCCCTAGTCCGAAATAAAAGGGTGCATCATTACCAAGCACCTGGGCTAAACACCAAAAAACCAAAACCCCCTAAAGTGCGGAACCATCTTGGAGGGTTGGCTAAGCGGACCTGCAAAATTCACATCTGAGGGCGCCACTCCATCTCATAGCCTTGAGCATGTTGGATACTACGGCAGGTGGCCAAAAGTGGCGAAGAGCTTCTAGCTTCAGAATCCCAGCCCAGCAACACCAGTACGGTGTTAACAGTCTTAGAGACTTTCGCATCAAATAACATGCGAAAATGAACACTCCGCAACCTTGCCGAAGTCTACCAAGTAGCAACAATAAATCCATGGAGTAACACGGCTATTACCTTTAATGCCAGTGACGAACCTAAATTCTGAACAGCCCGAGCACCAGCCGCATTGGTCCTCGGTCCGATAGTGGGCGGCTTTGCGCCTTACTAAGGTACTCATGGATGGCGGCAGCGGACTAAACCTCATCTATGAGAAACCCTCCAAAAATGGAAATAGACTGGAACCGCATTGGCGAAGCAGCACAACCTTTAGAGGAATAACCCTAGCGGGAAGCATGCTGACAGGAAAAATCACATGGGCGTAGTGTTTCGCTCACGGACAATTACAGGTCGAGGAGGTCACATTTCAAGTGGCCCCATTCAGCAGCGGATATCATGCTTTATTAGGACGAGAAGCATTCACAATTTTTCAAGCTATACCCCATTATGGGTACATGAAGCTTAAAATGCCCGGACCTAACGGAATCATCACTCTCGCTAGTGATCCGAACATAGTACTCCGCGCCGAAAACAAGACGGCCGCACTAGCCCTCGAGGCACTATCCGAAGCCCTAGCGGCCGAGGAACTCACCGCGATGCGCTCCATGGTGAATAGGGACAACGTGATACTTGATAAAAGATCCAAGTCCACCTCTTTTAAACCAGCGAACGAAATAGTCAAATTCCAAGTCCACCCAACGAACCCTGCAAAGACGGCCTCCAATGGGGCACAATTAAACCCTGATGTAGACGCCGCACTACGAGAGTTTCTACGAGAAAACTGGGACATCTTTGCCTGGCACCCTTCAGACATGCCAGAATCCCCGTCGGTGGCGAGCACAACCTAAATATCCTAAAAGGATTCAAGCCAGTCAAACAGGCTCTTCGGCACTTTTCCGAACCCAAGAGACAGGCCATGGGAGAGAAGCTAGCCAAACTTTTGGAAGCCGGATTCATTAGAGATATAAAACATCCGGACTGGCTAGCAAACTTGGTGATGGTACCAAAGAAGGATAAATCCTCGCGCCTATGTGTCGATTTTAAAGACCTGAACAAGGCTTGCCCAAAGGATCCTTTCCCCCTCCCTCGAATTGATCAAATTATCGACGCTACAGCAGGGCACGACTCATTGTGCTTCCTCGACGCGTACTCCGGCTACCACCAAATCAACATGGCGGAGCCAGACCAAGCTGCAACAACATTCATCACTCCATACCATCCGTTCTGCTTCAACACAATGCCCTTTGGGCTCAAAAACGCCGGCGCAACATATCAGCGCATGATTCACACATGTCTGGCAAACCAGATCGGCAAAACAGTGGAAGCATATGTAGATGACGTGGTCGTCAAAACCAAGCACGTCGAAACTCTAGTAGACGACTTGAGGCTCACATTCGACAATCTTCGAAAATGTGACATCAAGCTCAATCCGGAAAAATGCGTCTTCGGCGTTCGAGCCGGAAAGCTCCTGGGCTTCATTGTGTCCGGTAGAGGAAATGAAGCAAACCCAGCCAAGATCCGAGCTCTGTCACAATTGGATATTCCAAAAGACCTCAAACAAATACAAAAATTGACGGGATGCGTAGCGGCTCTAAGCCGCTCTATTTCCCGTCTGGGAGAAAAGGCGTTACCCCTTTACCGCCTCCTCCGGCGCACCGAACACTTCGAGTGGACGGATGCCGCCACGGCCGGACTCGAAGAAATAAAGGCCATTTTGGCAACAAATCCGGTCCTGGTCGGGCCCAATGTGGGCGAACCAATGCTATTATATATCACCGCAACACATCAAGTTTTCAGCGCGGTGCTTGTTGTCGAACGAGAAACGGACGGACACCGGTTCCCTCTTCAAAAACCGGTTTACTATGTGTCCACTGTCCTAACTCCATGCAAGTCCTGGTACCCACACTATCAAAAGATAGCATACGTGGTGTTCATGGCATCCCGGAAGCTGCGACACTACTTTCAAGAGTGTTCGATAACGGTAGCCTCCAAAGTACCTCTTAACGACATTATAAACAACCGCGACGCGATGAGCCGGATTGCTAAATGGGCCATAGAGCTCCTTCCATTCGACATAACTTATAAGCCACGACGAGCTATTAAGTCACAGGTTTTGGCCGACTTCGTGGCCGAATGGACTGAAGCCGAACTCCCTAAAAGTGCGGCGCATACTCAATTGGATCATGCACTTTGACGGCTCCAAAATGTTGGCGGCCTGGGGCTGGCGTCGTCTGACGTTCCCAACCAGGGACACAGTCAATATGTCCTTGAGATAATGTAAACGGACTCCAACAACGCGGCGAATCACGAGGCCCATACGCACGACCTCCGGATGGCAGTCTCCATGGGCATTAAGCGCCTAGAGGTGCGCTGGGATTGAACCTCGCGATATCTCAAATAAGCGGAGACTTTGATGCCAAAGATCCAAAATGGCAGCATACCGCAAGCGGTCCTAAAAATGTCAAGACAGTTGAAGGGCTCGAATTTCATCATATAGCCGGGACAACAACCAGGCGGCGGATATATTGGCGCGCATCGGTGCAAAACACGATGCCGCCCCGCCTAACATCTTCTGGAGCGGCTGTCCAAGCCATCCGTACTATGGGAAGGGAGTCCGGCAATAACAATCCGGACCCAACCGCCTTTGCTGACGCGAACACTCGACACGACCGGAGGCTCGCCCCGAGATAACACCCTCCGCTCACGAAATAATGGCGGTTATCGCCCGTGGGCGGAACCATTCCTAGCCTACCTAACTAGGGAGGAACTCCCCAAGACCAAAATGAGGCTCGCTGCATAGTGCGGCGATCTAAAGCCTATAAAGTCCATGAGGAGAGCTTTATAAGAAAAGCACTACGGAGTCCTTCAAAGGTGTATCTCCAAGAGGAAGGGCGAAACCTCTGGCTGAAATTCATGCGGACTGGGTGGGCACCACGCCGCAGCCCGGCCCTTGTAGGCAAGGCCTTCCGACAGGATTTTATTGGCCGATAGCCGGGCAGATCGCAGGACTTAGTCCAATGATCGTCGGTTGCCAGCTTTTGCTAACCAAAGCCACATGCCACCCACCGCCCTTAAAACTATACCCATCACCTGGCCGTTCGCGGTGCAGGGGCTTGACATGGTTGGACCCCTAAAGGGAGGAACCCACAAGCAAAAATACCTATTGGTCATGGTGGATAAATTCACCAAATGGATAGAGGCCAAGCTCGTTAAAGCGGCGAATCCGGACGGTGATAGACTTCATATCGGGGTTGTGCACCGTTACGGTGTCCCCACAAGTATCATCGCGATAACGGCACCAACTTCACGGCCGATGAGGTCAAATTATGGTGCAAAAACATGGGCATCAAGCTCGATTACGCCTCGGTCTATCACCCTCAAACCAGCGGCCAAGTCGAGCGAGCAAATGGTCTAATCATGGCGGCATTAAACCCAGACTAGTGCGGTCCCTCAAGGAATCTAACACGCCTTTGGGTTGAGGAGCCCGACTCAGTACTGGGGCTGCGGACCACGCCCGAATCGTACTACGGATTCACACCATTCTTTATGGTGTACGGCGCAGAGGCAGTCTTGCCTGCGACATAATACATGACTCACCTGGCGTGCGCATGTATGAAGAAAGAGAAGCCGAGCTCAATCAGCAGGACAGTTTGGCGCATTGGAGGAGGGCGTGGCGTGGCAAAAGCTCGTTCGCATGCTATCAACAGCGAGGCTCAAAGATATCAAAGCGAGGAAATGCGGGCCAAAGCTTATAACGTTGGCGAACTAGTTCTACACTGCGGACAAGAAAAAGGACAAACTCAAGCCCAAATGGGAAGGTCCCTTCATCATCGACCATGTCCCGACCGGCGGAGCATACCTTCGTGAAACGATCGGATAACCGACTCGAGGCGAACCCATGGAGCGCAGCCCATCTACGAAGATTCTCGCCTAAGCGCGGACTCCAAGTTCGTCTCCTTCCTCCGTCCACATTTTCTATTTTTGCTGTCTTTTATTTCTCTCCTTCCTCCTCCTTCTTCTTTAAAGCCTCTAGAGGCTCGTTTGCGCCTTTTCGCTTTTATACTTGGCGCTATTGTCGTGCTCATTATACTGGGGCTTCTTTAATGAAGCTTATTTATCGTGCTTCATGCCCAACACATCGTCAAACTTCCGCATGTACCTTTTATTCACCATTATATGCATCGATATGACTTAAGTTTTGGCCAAGCTGGGTTGCTGGCTCTGTGCTTACCCCTCGTTCCCGATTGTTCGGCTAGGTGGTAAAGGAGCACCTCTGCGATTATTACTGCGGGTCAGCGGATGTGTACCTCGGTGGGTGAAGCGAAAGCTAGCGTTCTTAAGAGAATATTCGGTCGGTGAACTGAAAGATGATTTTTAACTATTTACCCATCTTCCCCCAGATGATTTTCTGCTTTCCTAGCAGTTTTGACATGCACTTTAGGGCATGCATCCCAGCGAAAGGAACCCTTAACGGAACTATTCTCCCTGGAAGATGTTTCTTACTATCCATGTAATATAACATAACTAGTTGGGCACTTGTCTGATACAACAATAATGACCCCTACGCCTTGTCTCCATGCATACCCCGGTTCTTATATAACCATGAGGTATTCGGACACACTCCGGACTGTTGGGTCCGGAGGTCGAAGCAAAAAGGTCCGCTATGACAAACGATCTGCAATCCGGCTAGAAGACATTTTTTCATGTCATATTTTTACATAATCAACTCGACTCACTGTATTCCTCCTCAATGCCATCTAATAGGCTATCTAATTTACAATCTTGCTGGGAATACTTGGCGGCCAATTCTACTTGGCCGTACACTGCTTATAGGGATCTCCATCCCATCAGCCCCACAGTCCGACCTCGGCCATGTGGTTTGGGTCAACAACCGTACCAGCGTCTTTACCATGGCCCGAGCCTCCTGGCGCCTTGACGGCAGGCCGATATATTCCATAGTCGGAAGCGCCACCGCTCTCCTTGAAGTCGCTCTGCCAGCTCCCCAATGCCTTCGGGCAGGGAGATAGATGGCCACAAGGCCTGGCCCACGCCTTTCATCACCTGCCGGACTCGTTAGTGTACCGGCGCAATTCGGGAAGAAGATCACTGAAGAACTGGGCATCTCCTCCTCGGGGCGACCTGTGAGCAAACCTACATACATGTTTATGTTAGTCGCCTTCCTCGCCGAACTCTTTCAAAGTTCGCTCAAGCACTTCTTGAAAATGCAGCGACGAAGCCGCTGATTCTCCTTCTGGTCGGACAAGCTGAGCACGAACATCCTTTAGTTCCTCACCCAGCTTGGTGTTGGCATCTTGGAGGTTACTCTTCTCCTGCCGCACCCTCGTAAGCACGCTCTCGCCGGCCTTTAGCTGGCGCAAGAGCTGTTGTTTGTTCGGATCTAGTCCGGCACCATCTGCAATGTTTTTGTCAGATTTACACACCCGCCGCACTTCATAAACTACTTATCTTTTGAAGCGTATATTACCAGAGGGGGTCTCTGTGGCTCCCCCTGTAGCGGCTAGTGTGGCCTCAAGTTGGGCCTTGCACTCTTCAAGCTCCTGGGACAGTCGGGTATTCTTTTCCGTAAGATCCTGCATAACAAATGATCCTTAAATCAGCTATTCTAACTAGTTTAAGTCTCGGGGGCTACTGGCATATATAACTGTCAAATCTCCTTACCCGTATGTCCTTTACATACTGCTCCGTGGCTCTGGCTAGACCATCTTGAGCGGCACGGAGGTGCACTTCTCCCGAATTGAAGGCATTCAAGGCCTCTTGGGAGAAACACGCGTCACGAAGAACTGTCCGGCGGCGCCTGTGATTCATGGCGCTCTCCACCTCGGAGTTGGTGGCGGACAATTTGTCGGCATCCTCTGTCGGAGGACCATCCGGCGACGCGTCCGTCTTTCGCCTCAGCCCTCGGACCCGGCTTTGAAGCCTGGCGGTGAAGGTTCGATTAGCAACCTCTCCGGACTCGATCCGCGGCGCTCTTTTCTGAAAAGAGCACCAGCGTTAATCGCCTTCGAGGAATCAATCACGGGAGTATGGTGACACGCCATACCGTTGCGGCGGAGTTTCGATCCGGACCGCACTTCTTTTTAGCATCTTGGGCCGACTGCCCCTTATTGGCCAGCCGCCGCGTGAGCTCGGCTTCCTGCCTCGAAGGTACCCCCTGCGAAACACCATTGGTATACGGTGATAAAAAATAAGCATGGATGGGTCATTGTCAGGGTTTTGGGATCTCGGTCTTAGTTACCTGTGAGGCTGGAAGTATTCCGGGGTAATCAGCCGTAATGGCAACCAAAGCATTGTCGATGCTAAGTTGGTAGAACACCCCGTCGATCAACTCCACCTTTATATCCGGATCCTCTTCGGAGGCCGGATCGAGGGATCGTTCCGGATCCTCGGGTTGTGGGGGCGGGTTGTGTATCTTCTCCACAGTCCGGCGCAGTTCCTGCGCAGAAACCATAAAATGAGATATTTAACCACGGGAACATGGATCGGACAGGCCACAAAGATGTTTGCTTACCCAGCTTCGAGGATTATTAGAAGAAAACTCCTTCAGTGGATTGACGCGGAGGAAATCCTCCTCCTCCCCTTTATACATAGCAGACAAGATCTTCACCAGTTTGGTGACCGATCCCGGCCCTTTGCGGCCATGGCGGGTGGCATCGTCCTTCCCGTTGAAGTCCCACATGGGGTGGCCCCTATATTGGAGCGGCTGCACTCCCCTCATAATGCAGATTGCCATGACACCAATCATGGTCAATCCGGCATGAGCCAGTAACCTTATTGGCTCATCAAATAGAGGACATCGGTCATTTTCCCTCGGGGCTCGAGGGCGCCAGCTTAGGCGCTTCTTCAAAGGAGCATTGCTAAACTCGGAAGGCCGATCCGAACAGGATCCGCAGCGCACGTCCTCCATGTAAAACCATTCGAAGGCCGGTCTTGGACGCCTTCTTCGGGTTACGGATAGGTATCCGGTCCGGCGATGCGCCATAGCTCGGCTCCGCCTACTTGATATATTGACCCCTCATAGGAACGGGGTACTAGGCAGAATAATCTCTTCCACAGCCCGAAATGAGCCTCGACGCCCAAGAACAGTTCGCAAAGGGCCACGAAGCCTGCGATGTGCAAGATGGAGGCGGGAGTAAGGTGGTGCAACTGGAGGCCGTAGAACTCCAAAAGCCGCCAGAGAAATGGATGGATTGGAAATCCGAGTCCTCTTACTAGATAAGAGATGAAGCATACCCGCTCTCCTTTAGAGGGATCGGGGACACTCTCCGCTTGCTTTCCGCCCTTGTAGGTGGCAAGTCCGCTCGAACCGGAACCATGAAGGCGGGGAAGAAATCCCTTGGTTTGGAGTATAACTAGCTCGCTATGCGGGATGAGCATCTCTCCCAATTTCAGGCCGAGGGCTGGGGCGCGAGAGGAGGAGCCGCGTCGATTGTCCATGATGGAATGGGCTTTGGTCGGGCGCCCGATGAAAGCTTCATGAAGGGGATGGTGTGACTCAGATCTAGATCCTCGCCCTTTTATAGGCAGCTCATTTGCGCAGCTAGGGGGTAAGTGTAAAAATACCACGGCTTTTCGCATTCATTCGGACACGTGGAAGATAGCCATTATTGGGCGTAGAAGCCAAGGAGCGCAGCATTTACCAGAAGCCGGACACTATTCGAGCAGTATATGGAATTTGGAGAAGAACCCGCCTCGCAATGCCGAAGACAATCAACGCACCAGACTCATCATCATAGAAGCCTGGTTCGGGGCTCTTGAGGAGTCCCGGATTAGGGGTGTCCGGATAGCGAACTATCACCGTTGGCGGACTCGGACTATGAAGATACAAGATTGAAGACTTCGTCCCGTGTCCGGATGGGACTTTCCTTGGCGTGGAAGGCAAGCTTGGCAATACGGATATGTAGATCTCCTACCATTGTAACCGACTGTGTAACCCTAACCTATCCGGTGTCTATATAAACCGGAGGGTTTTAGTCCGTGGGGCGAACAACAATCATACCATAGGCTAGCTTCTAGGGTTTAGCCTCCTTGATCTCGTGGTAGATCTACTCTTGTACTACCCATATCATCAATATTAATCAAGCAGGAGTAGGGTATTACCTCCATCGAGAGGGCCCGAACCTGGGTAAAAACATCGTGTCCCTTGTCTCCTATTACCATCCGCCTAGACGCACAGTTCGGGACCCCCTACCCGAGAACCGCCGGTTTTGACACCGACAGTTGGCTATAAGTGTATTTATTTTTTTTACTTCTCTCTATCTCTTTCTTCGTACTCCCTCCGTCCCGTAATATAAGAACGTTTTTGACACTAGTGTAGTGCCAAAAACGTTCTTATATTATGGGACACAGAATACTAGTATTATTGCATTTGCCAAGGGTGACCTCTTCCAATGAAATGGTGTTGCTAAGTTTGCTTCATTTAATTAGCTATAGACTCAAAATTGTCTTTTCACCTAGGTACACGCACTTAGCACCGTTTCTTCCTTGGGTCACCAAACTAGTCTCTCTCTTCTTGATTAACTTGCCACATCAGACTTTATGCCTATGTGGCAAGCTTAAGCACTTGTAGGAGGAAGTAAAAGTAAGTACAATAGTGCGCTTTACATGGCATTTTTGCATATGTGGAGGAAAGAGAGGCAAGGAAAAAGTGGAGAAGTGGGCTCTCATGCAAGAGACAACCTCTACTACATGGTGGAGCATCGAGAGAGGCACCTGTATGGAGGTGGTCAGAATCGGAGACTCACGCCGGTCGAGCGCCCTTGATTAAAATGATAATGGCAAGTCAAATCACGGGGCCCCACCTGTCCAGCGATAACTTCATTGTCAAATCACACAGCCCTACGTTTGCAGCAGCCTACTCCCTCGTCTTCTCGCGTCTCTGTCGAACCGACTAGGCGGAACTGCCCGCCGCCTACCGCGCAGGAGAAAAGCCCGCCCTCGACTTTTAAATAGTATATAGTATACTAATTTTGTATCCATGGATTGCGCCCGCGCCATGGAGTAAAGCGTCTAGAAAACGGCGGTACACATGTACGGAGTATACAGCACGCCCGTCGCATTCGCGTCGCACCCCAGACGGTCGGTCGGTCTAGCACGCTGCTCTCCAAATGGAACACGCGTCATATTGTGTTTGCACACACATGTGGGACGGCAATTGAGAACCGGCCATAGGCACACTCCCTGGCCCCGCAAGTCGGGTGACTTAATAGAAGAGGGAGACGAGCGATAGTACTAGAGAAGTGTTGTACTACGTTGGTGCCTGGACGATTCCTGCAAGACACGAAAGATCAGTTCGTCCATGCATGTGACCAGACTCCAACAGACACGCCTGGATTGGCTACCGTCTACATATCATGCAGGCTGTGTTGTACATGGCTGTAGTTTGTGGTTGGAAATCTAAAAAAAAAGGTTTCTTGTCATCTCGCAAAATTAGGTGTCATGTGCTTTGGATCACTGCGAGGGTTAAACAACGACAACTGAGTTGGGCTAGTCATTGGGGGCACATGCACGAACACTGACTACTCGGCTGCCATCTAGGTCAAGCTGGCTATGTTAATTAGGACATCTGTCGACGGACCCCTTTTCTACGAGTTTATCTTTAATTTGAGCTTTGTTCCTCGTCTACTTTGTCCGTCGGGATTCATGTTGTCTCCTTTGGGCAGTGAGGTTATGATTTCTTGTCATTTGGCATTTTTTCATGTTATATGTTATAATCCGGCGCTTTAGATCAAAATGACGACAACTGCGCCTCCGGGCCACGTGCATGAGGACTTCTCGACAGTCATTGACGAGGTCAAGCCAGCTCCGGTAGACAAAAGAAAACTAGTACTACTCCACTATATAGGCAGGAGCCTCCGCGCTTGCTTGCTAGTGTTGCTCTCTTCACACTGTCTCGGCCTCTCCAGATCTAAACACGACAGCGGTGGCCGCAGATCCAGCTGGATCCTCTCTGCCGGGGAAGGTGAGAAGGTGCAACATTCACGCGGTCGTCCTCGGTGATGGCTCTTACCCACTGCTGGGCGCGTCCCGATCAGCCTGCCTTGCCGTTCTCTCCCAAGCACCGCTGGCGAGGGAGGGCCTCCGACCCCTTCTTCCTCGCTGCCATAGTGTGGGCAGATTCGGCCTCCCGCCGCCCACCTAGCGACATCCCGGCGACCATCAGGTATAACTTCCTTCGAAACCGGCCATGCTCTACTTCTCGAGCTCCTGACGTCGCTGCCTATTTTTTTTACGTTTAAGAGGTAAAACTAGTTCATGCACTCGAATCTAGTACTACTTGGTTCAAACAAGGAAGAAAGGGGGTGGGGTGGGGGAGGATTTGTTACCTGAATCTAGGACTTGGTCGAAAGAGGAAATAATGTGGGGCAAAAAGTAGCAGAGTCTGGCTATCCAATTGGTCTCTAGGTCTAATAGGGAAATAACGGGAAACACAGTACAAACTCAATATAAACCCGATCTATTGGTTGAGAAAGGAAAGAAAGTGGGGACTGGGGGACAAGTCAACAGAGTAAGTCTAGCACTAGATTTGCTAGCCTCACACAGTATAAGGTGGCCACATCAAACAAAAATGGGACCAACCCAGATATCCTGTTCTGGTGTTTGTTGCCCCGAGCCACTCTTATGTAATGCCACTGGTAAAATGTAGCAGTCGCACTGTTAAAAGTAAGGACACGTTAAACCAATGTTGTTTTCAATGTAATGCCTCCAGTAATATGAATCAATGGCACTTCTTTACATGTCATGCTAAAATTTCCCATGAAGATAAGTTGGTTCTTTTTGTTAGAAATGCAACTGTCCTGGTCGGCCTACTCTCCTGTGCCCAAAGTAATGTCGTATTTAACGATTGTCATAGTTAATCCTAATGCCCACACTGATATCTAACAATGCCAGTGCTTTAGAAATTGCTATTGTCCTTGTAGGATTGCCATTCAGATAAGGAACATGCTTCTTTTCATTTGATGCATGTTTCATCACTTGTTAGTCACCCTCCTTTCCACCTTTTTTGTGCTAACAGAGATATACATTTCACGCTAGAGCTTAGTTGAACTGCACAAATGATATCCAAATTATAGTTGAGCATTCCAGGAGCTTCACAACCAACCTTGATGTTGCTCAATTTTATTGCAGCTAATGAAGAAGAAGCTCTATGGGTTTCGTTTTCTGATGGAAATGGAACCAGGGCTGGAGCCCTTTTCTTAAAAAAATTGAAGAAGAAGTTGCTAGCTCACGGGACATTGCTTCATTTTAGGTGAACTGCACCAAAAGGTCCCATGAATTTAATCATCCATGTTGGTGGTGAAAGAGCCAGCTTGACATCGATCTAAGCACCCCGGCCTCCATCCTTGTGACGCACGGTACACCTCGTTTGCCACCTGCTCGACCCTAGTTCACTGAGAAAATGATGTAATAATACAGTTAAAATAGAGCGAGTGTCATCTCTATCATTTCATTTCCAATGTAGATAAAGAAAGTGCTTCTCTTTGTTAATGTATGTTTCATAAACTAGTCCCATTGTTAATGTTTAAGCGTTTCTGCAAACTTGGGTGCTTAATTTTAGTTGATATGTACAAAAATAGAGATTTGAATGTCTCAAGGCGCTGCTACGTCTTGAGCTTGCGTTGGTTTTCCCCGAAGAGGACAGGATGATGCAGCAGAGTAGCGTAAGTATTTCCTTCAGTTTTTGAGAACCAAGGTATCAATCTAGTAGGAGGCCACGCGCAAGTCCCTTGTACCTACACAAAACAAATAGCTCAACGCAACTAACGCGATTAGGGGTTGTCAATCCCTTCACGGTCACTTACGAGAGTGAGATCTAATAGAGATGATAGATAATATTTTTGGTGTTTTTGGTATAAAGATGCAAAGTAAAATAAAAAGCAAAATAAAAAAGCAAAGCAATAATAAAGTGATGGAAGATTGATATGATAGAGAATAGACCCGGGGGCCATAGATTTCACTAGTGGCTTCTCTCAAGAGCATAAGTATTTTACGGTGGGTGAGCGAATTCTTTGTTGAGCAATTGATGAGAATTGAGCATAGTTATGAGATTATCTAGGTATGATCATGTATATAGGCATCACGTCCGAGACAAGTAGACCGACTCTGCTGCATCTACTACTATTACTCCACCCATCAACCGCTATCCAGCATGCATCTAGAGTATTAAGTTAATGAAAGCAGAGTAGCATTAAGAAAGATGACATGATGTAGAGGGATAAATTCATGCAATATGATAAAAACCCCATCTTGTTATCCTTGATGGCAACAATACAATCGTGCCTTGCTGCCCCTCATCCTTTGGGAAAGGACACGCAAGATTGAACCCAAAGCTAAGCACTTCTCCCATTGCAAGAACTAACAATCTAGTTGGCCAAACCAAACGGATAATTCGAAGAGACTTGCAAAGATAACCAATCATACATAAAACAATTCAGAGAAGATTCAAATATTGCTCATAGATAATCTTGATCATAAACCCACAATTCATCGGTCTCACCAAACACACCGCAAAAAGAAGATTACATCGAATAGATCTCCATGAGAGAGGGGGAGAACATTGTATTGAGATCCAAAAAGAGAGAAGAAGCCATCTAGCTACTAACTATGGACCCGAAGGTCTGAAGTAAACTACTCACACTTCATCGTAGAGGCTATGATGATGTAGAAGCCCTCTATAGTGGATTCCCCTTCCGGTGGAGCTCCGGAATAGGCTCCAAGATGGGATCTCGTGGATACAGAGAGTTGCAGTGGCGGAATTAGGTTTTTGGCTCCGTATCTGATCGTTCGAGGGTACGTAGGTATATATAGGAGGAAGAAGTACGTCGGTGGAGCAAAGGGGGGCCCATGAGGCAGGGGGCGCGCTCTAGGGGGGCGCCCTCCACCCTCGTGGACGCCTCCTTTCTTTCTTGACGTGGGGTACAAGTCTCCTGGATCATATTCGGTGAGAAAATCACGTTCCCGAAGGTTTCATTCCGTTTGGACTCCGTTTGATATTCTGTTTCTTCAAAACACTGAAATAGGCAAAAAAACAGCAAATCTAGGCTGGGCCTCCGGTTAATAGGTTAGTCCCAAAAGTAATATAAAAGTGGAAAATAAAGCCCAATATGGTCCAAAACAGTAGATAATATAGCATGGAGCAATAAAAAATTATAGATACGTTGGAGACATATCAGGCGCCTCCTTGTACTACCGCTGTACACTGATGTTCATCACTGGCAGAAGGTGTATCTGGGAGACTTGGGACGATGTCCAGTATGAGGCGTACCATATGAGGCGTCGCATCTCGCGCTTGCAGCATGGCATACTATGATACTATCGCAATATTTTCTTCTATTTATTTTGTGTGTTTCATCAACTAGTGCCACTATAATGTAATCACTCTTTTTCATTATCTGTGCAAACAGGGTTATTCGGCTGCATTTTGGTGGAACTGCACAAATGTACGTATGGAACCGGCATATATGCAGAGTGCAAGGTGTGCCAAGTAAAAAATTACCGACACTAACCATGCTGCATGCACGCATTGGCATACACCACCACCAGTGGGATGTGTGGCGCTCTCTCTGGACGGATCTTTCTCGGCAGCAAATCATCTAACCAAATACTAGTAGCTTATATTGGCAGTTTTCTAGGGAGTACTCTTTTCTGAAAGAAGCACCAATCTATTTTTCTTTATTTGTACACTGTGTCACAACTTTGACCCAAAGGTCCAGAGCTATTTTAGGGTGATTGGCGTAGTACTCGGAGACTGATTGTAATCATGATTTTCATTAGCTGTCACATTGATTGTAAGCATGAGCAGGTGGAAGATTAGGTTAGTGCAAAGCTTACCTTAAACCCTACCGCCGCCGTTGAAGCGAGGCGGCGTCGAGGGAACCGTGGAGAGCGGCGGGGAAGCGGCGTCGCGCCATGTGACCTCCTCTTGCGGTGGGAGAACGAATACTCCTGTGGCTCCGGCTGGCTCTGCACCCTCACGAACGACACACCATACTCGATCGATTCGTTATCCTCTGGGTGCTTGACCTTCGACCTGTATGCCCACCACCTCCGCCTGACTGTCGCCTCGGGCGAATCTGTCTGCTCCATCGCCCGGAGGAGATACTCGATGAACTCGGAGGACTGCGACGTGACTGCCGCCGAGGAGTACATGTACATCGCCGCCCTCATCGCCGCCATCTCTCTCTTTCGCATACATTGCCACATGGAGCGCACCGTCCTCGAAATCTCCCACTCATTGTCAAACCAACTAAGGATCTCCTTCAACCTGGCTAACTTTGCCTGGTCGCCGCCGGCGATCTACCTGATTCGCTACTGCATCCTCTCCATAGATGTCCTTCTGAGTGGTCTGGTGCTAGCTTTGGAAGATGGGAGGAGAGACGGTGGTCTTGCAATAGATAAGAGGGAGAGGTGATACGGTGGTTTTGGAATGGAGATGATGGAGAGGAGAGAAGGTTGTTTTGCAATGGAGAAGATCAGAAGAGGGAGAGGCGAGACGGTGGTTTTGGAATGGAGATGATGGAGAGGAGAGGAGATGGTTTTGCAATGGAGAAGATCAGAAGAGGGAGAGGCGAGACGGTGGTTTTGGAATGGAGATGATGGAGAGGAGAGGAGGTGGTTTTGCAATGGAGAAGAGGGAGAGGAGCGTGCGGCAGCGATTTAGGATTAGACGAGAGGGCCGGCACGTTGTGATTGGATCAAAATCAAAATCAATTTACCCTTCAATTAAGAAAGCGACCCCACATTAACTAGTCTCCCTTTAATTTTGGGTCATAATGGACCATGATTTTCGCACATAAAATATATGTTATACGTTGCAAAAATAATATAATTTGAAAGTACATTCAGATACGAACCAAACAATACAATTTTTGGTGACATGCATTCACATTTTGCTTGTCAAATACAGTATGTGGTCAAACTTTGACCCAAAATCATAAAACAACAAAAAATACTTCCAAGACCAGCGCCGCTCTTCCGCTCTTCTCCTCTTAAACCACCGCCGCTCCTCTCTGTTCCAATCTAAATGCAGCGCCGCTCCTCTCCTCTTCCATTTCAAAACCACCGCCCCTCCTCTCCTGTTCCAGTCCAAAACCAGCGTCCTCCTCTCTGTTCTAATCCAAAACCAGCGCTGCTCCTCTCCTCTTCCATTCAAAACCACCGCCAAGCAGTGAAGGTGCTGCGGAGAAGTAGATCGATGCAGGAGTACAACCGATACGTGAGGATCGCAGACGGTGACCCTGTGAAGCTAGCTAGGATGTTGGAGATACAGTCTTGGTTTGACAACAAGGACCAACTAGTGGCGACGGCGACATCCATGGCCAAATATCTGCAACAGAGCGAAAAGGCGGTGATACTCTCGGAGGGAGTCGCACCGGAGTACATAGAGCTGCTCCTCTAGGCCATGGAGCAAACAGATTCACCGAATCCGATCGTGAGGGAGCGGTGGTGGGAGTATCGATCCCAGATGGAGCATCCACCAGAGATTGAAGGATCGAGCATATACAGGGTGCCGTTTGTGAGGGTGTCCTGCGAGAGTGAGCCGGTGGAGTCTTCGTCGACCGAACCTAACTGCAAGAGGAGAAAAGCAGTTGGCCCGACGACGCTTCCCCGCCATCGTCTCCCTCGCCGTTCACATCGTCTCACGGGGTGGCTGTCTGCCGCCGAGGAATAGGAGGGCTGCCCCCATGTGACACCCCAAAAATTTTAGCCTTGTTTTGTTAATAATTTTTTTTCCAGGAAATAAAATTTTATTTTCTGGGCTCCCTTTTGTTTTTTGGACCATTTATCTCTCTAGTTATTATGGAGTTTTTCCCAAAATAAAACCTTTCAAATATGTTATTGGACTTGTTTAACCTCTCAAGGAAAACTTTTCCTTTATTAGTAGAACAAATTACTTAATTAATTTGCTTGATCTTTATTTTCTTGAAAAATGGTTTTCCAAGATTATATGGCCATATTTGAACTACAACCATTTGATAGATTCACTTAAAACTCCAACCAAAATTTGGAGCTCTCATGTGATGTCTCTAAATCACTTTTGTGCAATAATATAGTTATTTTATTGCATATTTTGAGTTTTACACCTGTTTTTCAACTCTGGTCCAGTGGACACTTTTGCACTATAACCTAATTAAATATTTCCTCAGAGCCTCCACCAAAATTTTGGGATGTCAGTGGTAACATGCCATCCAACTTTATGCAAAAACCTAGTGTTGTTCTTTGGAGAAATTGAGTGTATCAACCTCTTTTTCATTCTGGACCAGACTTGTGTTTTCTACTGCAACCCCATTCTTTCTTGCTCTAGTGATCTTGTGCTTTCTCATGCTTGTAGTCAACCCTGCAAAACCCCTAAGTCCAGGAGCATGCACTCCTTGGAACACTTATGGTCCATGTAATGATGCCATTTACTCCCTGTCCAGAAGTGTAGTTTTGCAAAACTTGCACTAGCAAGTTTCTCCTTTTTGCAAACTAACTTCACCACCCTCTCATTCATCCACAGACACGATCTGGAGAATTTGGCCACCCCAAGTACTGCCTAGGTGCCTTTGGCATTTTGTCGAACACCCTGAGTGCATATCCAGATTTGGCATGATTTCAAGTTTACATTGTGAACTTGAGCCCCTGACCTATCCACCATGTCCCTTGATCCCCTTGCTAACCCTAAACTAGCCCTGTAACTTGCCAGCCCCGCTCAAGCACGCTAGGCTACCCTGGCTTTTCATCGAACACGTCCCGGGCGTGCTCTGGGCGCGCCCGGAGCATGCGTTTGGCCCGCACGTGCGCCCGAGCCGACGCGTCGCCCCCTGGTTCGCCACCGCTCTGCAAAGCCGCACCACACGCTCCCCTCCTCACCGCAAAACGCAAAGTAGACCCTCGCCGCGTCTCCGGCAGGCCAAGGACTAGCCGCCACCGCCGCCCGACACCTCCTGCACTAGCCAGCGCCGCCCAAGCCGTCTCCGCTCGCCAGCTCGCCCATGGAGCAGTAGCCGCCCGTCCGCTAGCTCCTGCCGCCATCCCCAGCCTCGCCACGTTGCCCTGCAGCTACAGAAGACGGTCGCCGGCGTCCTTATCCGCGGCCGCCGCCGAACCGCCTCGACTCACCTATTTAAGGAAGCCCCGAGCCCGTCCCCGCACACAGGCAACCTCAGGCCACCTCAATGGCGCTTCACTAGCTCGCAATCGACCCGGGGAGGTTCTCTTCCCCGTCTCCGGCAACTCCTGCCGCCGCCACCGCCCCGGCCATTCCGGCACCACTAGGACCTCCCCCTCTCCACTCTCTCCACCAGGAGCCTTCTCTTCCTCCCGTGAACCCTTTCCCCTACTCGATTTTGATCGGGAACCACCACAGCCACAAAAGCACTTTGCTCCCGAGGCCTCCTCCGCCGCGAAGCTCACCGTCGGCGACTCCCTCCACCCCCGCCGACCCAACAACCACCGGGAGGACCGCTCCGGTCTTGCGGATCCATCCCGACTCTCTGGAGCCCGCGGGGAGCAGCCATTCGCCGGTGTTGATCGCCGTCGCCTCGGCTCCGTTCGGGCGAAGGAAGAAGAAGGAGGGATGGACTGGTCAAACCTGACCAGTGGGCCCCCTGGACCCACTATCAGTGACCCCGCCCAGTCCATGTGGGTTAAGTGGAAGTGCATTTCCAAATTACGCCTTCGACGTGTACGTATATATTCGAAACGTTTTCTTTTCTGTTTTATTTTTAAATAACTGATTTTTGACCAAACTTTGACCGGCTGTATCTTTTTAAATACAGCTCCAAATAAATTAATTCTTTTTCCTACCTCCCTCAAATATTGTCTAGTTTATTTTAAGATTTATTTGAGAATTTTTCAAAACAACTTTTTGTGCTGCTTTGATTTTGTGTGTTAATTCATATATATTCTTTTAAATAGGATTTTTGAAGATTTCAAGATGTTTTGGGAATGCACCTTGCTTTCTCATGACCTGAAGGCAAGCATTCTGAACCCTGGTGTAATTTTTGTATGTGTTGTTTGACTCGGTGACAACACCACCCTGACTCGAGCATGCGTCATTTTATGTGAGGGTGTGATCCTACTCATGAGTGCATATTAATGATTTTTATGCTGATGGAGTTGATATGGTTGCAATGGAAATCACTGTCATATGCCTTTCACGCATACCGGAAGGGAAGCCGGGAAGGCCTCTGTCTTGGGTAGACACGTTCTTGTCCCTAGTCCTCCGTCGAGACGGTCGTGTCCGGTATGGCATGAGGGGGTATGTCGCGTGATGTTTCTATCTATTGGTTGAAGAATATGTATTTGTTATGCTAATCATGCAGGAAATATTTGAACCTCCTGAGTCGATCGTAGATCGAGTCTTGTTCCGGTAACCCCCATACTTGTTTCGTGCTGCCACTTGTCCGGCCAAAGGTAGGGTGCAGTTCGATAAGTTGTCAACCCTTTCCTAGCACACACCGTCAGAGAGGCCATGGTGGAAGATCTTTGGAGGCATCCGGTAGTCATGCCACCGGGTCCGGAGCATGGGTGTTTCGGTTGTAGCCGAAGGGTAGCTCCCAGTTTTGTGCATGTATAAATTTTGTGATCCCATGTTACGTCGAGGTTGTAGCCTCCCCACTTAGAGTTTTGCTTAACAGGTGTCATGGGTGATTCCAGACACGGGTAAGTTAAGCTGGTGTGTGCAAGTCAGGTGTGTTTTCAATTAAAAGACCGTAGACGGAATTAGTCCCTATGGACTAAAGGAATACGTTACTCGTGGGTAAAGAGTACACCCTCTGCAGAGATTTAAACCTATTAAAATAGCCGTGTCCTCGGTTAAGGATTCCAGTCTGGGATGGGTCAAGTGTCGGTCTTAGTGTCAGTCTCCGGAGGAGCACTACTAAACCAGAACTTGGTTTATGATTTGTGACTTGTGATGATGATGATTATTATTATTATGGATGATTATTATTATGGACTAACCCATTTATATTATTTGAATCATTGAGTATCCCTGGGACGGTTCTACCTCCTGGATATTCACCGTATTCATTTATAAGCCCTTTATGTGGTGTCGCTCAGACGCCCGACTGCGGCATTGTTTTTGTTTATATAAGCCCTTTATGTGGTGTCGCTGAGACGCCCGACTGTGGTATTTTTTTTAAAGCCCTTTATGTGGTGTCCCTCAGACGCCCGACTGCGGCATTGTTTTTGTTTATTTATAAGCCCTTTATGTGGTGCCGCTGAGACGCCCGACTGTGGCATTTCTTTTAAAGCCCTTTATGTGGTGTCGCTGAGACGCCCGACTGTGGCATTTCTTTTAAAGCCCTTTATGCGGTGTCGCAGAGACGCCCGACTGTGGCATTTCTTTTAAAGCCCTTTATGTGGTGTCATTGAGGCGCTTGATCGTGGTATTTCTTTTAAAGCCCTTTATGTGGTGTCGCTCGGGCCTCGATCTATGACATTGTTTTTGTTTATTTATAAGCCCTTTATGTGGTGTCATTTGAGGCCTGACCGTGGCATTTCTTTTAAAGCCCTTTATGTGGTGTCGCTGAGACGCCTGACTGTGGCATTTCTTTTAAAGCCCTTTATGCGGTGTCGCTGAGATGCCCGACTGTGGCATTTCTTTTAAAGCCCTTTATGCGGTGTATTTGAGACGCCTGATCGTGGCATTTCTTTTATAAGCCCTTTATGTGGTGTCGCTAAGACGCCCGACTGTGGCATGTTTGTTATTTATTTCATAATCATTTTGATACTACCATGTTATTGCATATTCACAAATAACATGCTTGCACGCATCAGAGTTTTATTTATCTTTTGTGACCGACGTCATGAGCATAAGATACTTTTCAACATATCATTGTTATATTATACCTGTGTTCATAATGTTTGCGAGTACATTCAAAGTACTCACTGGCCTTTCCCTGGCTATTGTCTTGGCCAGATTTCCTTGCACGGAGAGGAGTGACCGTGCCGACAGTCCCGGAACCTAAGAAACAGTGATAGTAGCCTCGCGAAGATAGGAGTTAACCTGGTCAGCTGTTCCCGTGGGAAATGGAGTTCCACTGATGATCCACAAACGCTTCCGCCATCAACCACTAGAAACCATTTGTTGTACTCACAGGCCAGAATGGTCTTGTACCGCATACCCTGTAATTTTGCTAGGATTTTCTGTACCGAGTTGATGCCTCATCAGCTAACAGTAGTCCTGGGGCTGATGAGCACGACGGCCATTTTTTGGAATTTAATATCCGGAAAAACCGGTCACGACAGACTTGGTATCAGAGCCAGGCTGACCATTGGCTAATCCTATCTTAGCCGGGTCAATAAACTTAGGCAAACCAACCCACCAGACCACAACCGAACCCCAGCCAAGCTTCCCGTGCAAGATAGCCACACAGAGACCCCGACACTTTTGGTAGTCGGTGCCCAACCTATCAACCTAGCCCGTCTATCACACACCAGTGACCAGCACCCAAGGTGTCTCATTCGCAAGCGTGCGAAAGAAGACTCCGCCCCTTTTTCTATAAAAGGCACGCCGCCTCAACCCAGCCCAAAGACAGCCGCTACCCTGACCAAGCCATAATGTACGGTCCCGTAGTGCACCATGAGACTACAGCAACCAACCTTGGAGGTTTTGTGACCATACTATAAACCTCACCCATCGTGCCTATCGTTAGAAGAGCCCCTGAATATGTTGTGTACCAAGGGTCCATGGCGCGAGAGCCGTCAATTACTGGGCCACTATGCACATCTACGGTAGGGGTCTAGCACCAGCGCCCTACTGAGTTCACGGAAGGACAACTTCCTTTGAGCCACAAGCCATCCAACTAGCTGCTCGAGAGGCTATAGTTCATCTCATGCACTGTCGCCGAGTTAAGCGTCGCTCGTTCCACTACTACCCCAGCGTGAAGGGTATGGTAGACCACCCCAAGTTGCCAGCGGAGATCACGAGACGGACCCTGCATTGCTGCACCTAGTGCGCTATGTAGGTGCGCTGGAGGAACTGTTCGATCAAATCACCATTGATCTTATCGCAGCTCGTGGAGAGCTGGCTCGTCGAGCCCCTGCAAGAGAAGAGATCGAGCCCAACGCCGACAACCCAGTCGTGCTGTTCGGACACCCGATCGAGACCCTGAGGTCAGCCCCAGCCGTTAGCCAAGGTGCTTTGATGACCCCAGAAGTGCTTCGTCGCCTCCTGGGAGCACACTCCAACGGGGTTGTGGTCAACAATCCCCGCGATGGTCACCATCACTACCCGAGCCTGCAGCCCCTCAGCCCTCTCCAGCTAATTCCGACGGTGAGAACCCTGGAGAAGCCTCGACATCCACAAGGAACGCCCGCTTGGATGTAAACGAAGTAGACTAAGTCACTCGAGTAGTGTCGAGTCCCAGTGTATCCTCGTTTTATAATCCTGTGATCCCTTAAATTAACGCAGCCTATCATCGTGCCTCTGTTTTATATAGTAGTCTTGCATGGATATATTAGCATGCAGTGTGATTTCTCTATCCTTGGCGCAGCTACCAAAAACCGCTCCTAGCAAATCTCGAGGATGAGATTTTTCTTAAGTGGGGTAGTGTTTGTGACACCCCCAAAATTTTAGCCTTGTTTTGTTAATAAAATTTTTTCCAGGAAATAAAATTTTATTTTCTGGGCTCCCTTTTGTTTTTTGGACCATTTATCTCTCTAGTTATTATGGTGTTTTTCCCAAAACAAAACCTTTCAAATATGTTATTGGACTTGTTTAACCTCTCAAGGAAAACTTTTCCTTTATTAGTAGAACAAATTACTTAATTAATTTGCTTGATCTTTATTTTCTTGAAAAATGGTTTTCCAAGATTATATGGCCATATTTGAACTACAACCATTTGATAGATTCACTTAAAATTCCAATCAAAATTTGGAGATGTCATGTGATGTCTCTAAATCACTTTTGTGCAATAATATAGTTATTTTATTGCATATTTTGAGTTTTACACCTGTTATTCAACTCTGGTCCAGTGGACACTTTTGCACTATAACCTAATTACATATTTCCTCAGAGCCTCCACCAAAATTTTGGGATGTCAGTGGTAACATGCCATCCAACTTTATGCAAAAACCTAGTGTTGTTCTTTGGAGAAATTGAGTGTATCAACCTCTTTTTCATTCTGGACCAGACTTGTGTTTTCTACTGCAACCCCATTCTTTCTTGCTCTAGTGATCTTGTGCTTTCTCATGCTTGTAGTCAACCTGCAAAACCCCTAAGTCCAGGAGCATGCACTCCTTGGAACACTTATGGTCCATGTAATGATGCCATTTACTCCTGTCCGAAGTGTAGTTTTGCAAAACTTGCACTAGCAAGTTTCTCCTTTTTGCAAACTAACTTCACCACCCTCTCATTCATCCACACAGACACTCGATCTGGAGAATTTGGCCACCCCAAGTACTGCCTAGGTGCCTTTGGCATTTTGTCAAACACCACGAGTGCATATCCAGATTTGGCATGATTTCAAGTTTACATTGTGAACTTGAGCCCTGACCTATCCACCATGTCCCTTGATCCCTTGCTAACCCTAAACTAGCCTCAGAACTTGCCAGCCCCGCTCAAGCATGCTAGGCTACCCTGGCTTTTCATCAAACACGTCCCGGGCGTGCTCGGCGCGCCCAGAGCGTGCGTTTGGCCTGCACGTGCGCCCGAGCCGACGCGTCGCCCCCTGGTTCGTCACCGCTCTGCAGAGCCGCACCACACGCTCCCCTCCTCACCGCAAAACGCCAAGCAAACCCTCGCCGCGTCTCCGGCAGGCCAAGGACTAGCCGCCACCACCGCCCGACAGCTCCTGCACTTGCCAGCGCCGCCCAAGCCGTCTCTGCTCGCCAGCTCGCCCATGGAGCAGTAGCTGCTCGTCCGCTAGCTCCTGCCGCCATCCCCAGCCTCGCCACGTTGCCCTGCAGCTACAGAAGACGGTCGCCGGTGACCTTATCCGCGGCAGCCACCGAACCGCCTCGACTCGCCTATTTAAGGAAGCCCCGAGCCCGTCCCCGCACACAGGCAACCTCAGGCCACCTCAATGGCGCTTCACTAGCTCGCAATCGACTCGGGGAGGTTCTCTTCCCCGTCTCCGGCAACTCCTGCCGCCGCCACCGCCCCGGCCATTCCGGCACCACTAGGACCTCCCCCTCTCCACTCTCTCCACCAGGAGCCTTCTCTTCCTCCCATGAACCCTTCCCCTACTCGATTTTGATCGGGAACCACCACAGCCACAAAAGCACTTTGCTCCCGAGGCCTCCTCCACCGCGAAGCTCACCGTCGGCGACTCCCTCCACCCCCGCCAACCCAATAACCATCGGGAGGACCGCTCCGGTCTTGCGGATCCATCTCGACTCTCTGGAGCCCGCGGGGAGCAGCCATTCGCCGGCGTTGATCGCCGTCGCCTCGCCTCCGTTCGGGCGAAGGAAGAAGAAGGAGGGATGGACTGGTCAAACCTGACCAGTGGGCCCCCTGGACCCACTGTCAGTGACCCCGCCCAGTCCACGTGGGTTAAGTGGAAGCGCATTTCCAAATTACGCCTTCGACGTGTACGTATATATTCGAAATGTTTTCTTTTCTGTTTTATTTTTAAATAACAGATTTTTGACCAAACTTTGACCGGCTGTATCTTTTTAAATACAGCTCCAAATAAATTAATTCTTTTTCCTACCTCCCTCAAATATTGTCTAGTTTATTTTAAGATTTATTTGAGAATTTTTCAAAACAACTTTTTGTCCTGCTTTGATTTTGTGTGTTAATTCATATATATTCTTTTAAATAGGATTTTTGAAGATTTCAAGATGTTTTGGGAATGCACCCTGCTTTCTCATGACCTGAAGGCAAGCATTCTAAACCCTGGTGTAATTTTTGTATGTGTTGTTTGACTCGGTGACAACACCACCCTGACTCGAGCATGCGTCATTTTATGTGAGGGTGTGATCCTACTCATGAGTGCGTATTAATGATTTTTATGCTGATGGAGTTGATATGGTTGCAATGGAAATCACCGTCATATGCCTTTCATGCATACCGGAAGGGAAGCCGGGAAGGCCTCTGTCTTGGGTAGACACGTTCTTGTCCCTAGTCCTCCGTCGAGACGGTCGTGTCCGGTATGGCATGAGGGGGTATGTCGCGTGATGTTTCTATCTATTGGTTGAAGAATATGTATTTGTTATGCTAATCATGCAGGAAATATTTGAACCTCCTGAGTCGATCGTAGATCGAGTCTTGTCCCGGTAACCCCCATACTTGTTTCGTGCTGCCACTTGTCCCTGCCAAAGGTAGGGTACGGTTCAGTAAGTTGTCAACCCCTTTCCTAGCACACACCGTACAGAGAGGCCATGGTGGAAGATACTGGAGGCATCCGGTAGTCATTCCACCGGGTCCGGGAGCATGGGTGTTTCGGTTGTAGCCGAAGGGGGTAGCTCCCCAGTTTGCGCGCGGTATAAATTTTGTGATCCCATGTTACGTCGAGGTTGTATCCTCCCCACTTAGAGCTTTGCTTAACAGGTGTCATGGGTGATTCCAGACACGGGTAAGTTAAGCTGGTGTGTGCAAGTCAGGTGTGTTTTCAATTAAAAGACCGTAGACGGAATTAGTCCCGATGGACTAAAGGAATCTGTTACTCGTGGGTAAAGAGTACACCCTCTGCAGAGATTTAAACCTATTCAAATAGTCGTGTCCTCGGTTAAGGATTCCAGTCTGGGATGGATCAAGTGTTGGTCTTAGTGTCAGTCTCCGGAGGAGCACTACTAAACCAGAACTTGGTTTATGATTTGTGACTTGTGATGATGATGATTATTATTATTATGGATGATTAATATTATGGACTAACCCATTTATATTATTTGAATCATTGAGTATCCCTGGGACGGTTCTACCTGCTGGATATTCACCGTATTCATTTATAAGCCCTTTATGTGGTGTCGCTCAAACACCCGACTGCGGCATTGTTTTTGTTTATTTATAAGCCCTTTATGTGGTGTCATTTGAGGCCTTGACCGTGGTATTTCTTTTAAAGCCCTTTATGTGGTGTCGCTCGGGCCGCCCGATCATGACATTGTTTTTGTTTATTTATAAGCCCTTTATGTGGTGTCGCTGAGGCGCCTGATCGTGGCATTTCTTTTAAAGCCCTTTATGTGGTGTCATTTGACGCCTGATTGTGGCATTTCTTTTAAAGCCCTTTATGCGGTGTCGCTGAGACGCCCGACTGTGGCATTTCTTTTAAAGCCCTTTATGCGGTGTCGCTGAGACGTCCGACTATGGCATTTCTTTTATAAGCCATTTATGTGGTGTTGCTAAGACGCCCGACTGTGGCATGTTTGTTATTTATTTCATAATCATTTTAATACTACCATGTTATTCCATATTCACAAATAACATGCTTGCACACATCATAGTTTTATTTATCTTTTGTGACTGACGTCATGAGCATAAGATATTTTTCAGCATATCATTGTTATATTATACATGTGTTCATAATGTTTGCGAGTACATTCAAAGTACTCACTGGCTTGTCCCTGGCTATTGTCTTGGCCAGATTTCCTTGCACGGAGAGGAGCGACCGTGCCGACAGTCCCGGAACCTAAGCAACAGTGATAGCAGCCTCGCGAAGATAGGAGTTAACCTGGTCAGCTGTTCCCGTGGGAAATGGAGTTCCACTGATGATCCACAAACGCTTCCGCCATCAACCACTAGAAACCATTTGTTGTACTCATAGGCCAGAATGGTCTTGTACCGCATACCCTGTAATTTTGCTTGGATTTTCTGTACCGAGTTGATGCCTCATCAGCTAACAGTAGTCCTGGGGCTGATGAGCACGACGGCCATTTTATGGAATTTAATATCCGAAAAAACCGGTCGCGACACCCCAGCCCAATAGTCGGGCAGGTTGTGAATTGTCAGGAGGAGCTTAGGGTTGTCAGTATTTGCAGGTTGTGAATTGTGGTTTGTGTTGTGTATTTTGAGAGTACTTTCAGATATGAATGTCTTTTGAATTTCAGATTTGCAGTATTGAGCATATGAAGTATTTTATGAATTCTAGAGATCTATTTTTAGCACTTAAAAATGTAGTTTCATAGGAGTATAAAAGTGCAGACTATGTGATTCTCAGAGAAGAAACTGCAAGTTTCAGTTTCAGATAAGCGCAAGTTCAGTTTCGATAAGAAACGCAACTTTCACAGGCAGAGCATTTATATTAACACGGCCTTTTCAAACAGGGTTAACATCATGTTGGAAGTTTTCATGGTCGAAAATGGAACTACCAGCCAGTTAACATCATGCTGATCAACATTCATGCATAGCACATCTTCATATGATGCACAGTAAAAATGCCCACACAATGTCGAGTGTGCGAAACACAGAGAAAACAAGGGACCAAATTTTGGCAAGTGTTGGACGTGGTTTTGGGCTGCCCCGTCTAGGCTTTCATTTTTAACATGCGCATCCCACGACCTCGGATGGGAGGTCCACAGGGCTGTTTGTATTTTCTTAGGGTCGTCATGTATCGACCAGCCTATGGACCTCCCATCCGACGTTTTATTTTTGGCAGCCCAATTTATGTATTTTTTTGAAGAAAACGCAGAGGTCTTTTCTATTTTTCTATATAAGAATAGGAACGCCAGGTCCAACTTATGTTTCCCTTCTAACTATATTATATATATTTAAATTATTTTATATGTTATTATATATTATTTTTATTGTCATCATATATTTAACAGATACTTACATATGTAAGAAAACAATATCCCACATCTTATTAACTTATAAAAATAATTTCTTAACAAATAAAATCCTGGATTGTTTTGGCACGAAAATCCTAGTGATTGTGTACAAAAGCTTGGTAAGATTTAAGGACGAATGTAATAATATCACTTATTATTTAAATATATTTATAACAAAATGCTCAGCCCCTTTTTATTTTTTGATAACATTGCTGGCCCAACCCAACATTATAATTAGAATCAGCCAAGCAAAATCGTGTATTTCGAGAAAGTGCAAATGGCATGTAAGTATTTAGGAAATAAAATAAATGGGCCGCATGGACACTACATTATTTGTTCACCCAGACAGCTAATGGCTGTAATTCAAAAAAAGATCAAATTGATGTAAATTCTACGGCAAAAAAAAGATGTAAATTTGAAAAATGGGTTGAATACGTGCCACATTTTTGGAGGCTGAAATATGGGCCAATAGGTCGAAGCCAATGCAAGCCGTTGTCAATTTAGTCAACAAATGATTCTAACATGTTAGCCGTTGGATTTACATCCAACGACCGGCATCCATCTTCAATCTCTCGTCTTTTTCCTCCAGCGCCACCGGGACCACCTCCCGCCTCCAGTGCCTCCTTATTACACGCAAAATAATGATTCCTCCACCTGACAACGGGGACCCACCGGACGGGCAACCGTATTTCGTGAAAAAAAACGTTTCCCCCTGACTGCTGGGACCCACCAGCTACATCTTCGCACGCAAGAAAGTGCGTCCGGGCAAAAAAAATGATTCGCCCCCCCTGACTGCTGGGACCCACCAGCTACATCTTCGCACACAAGGAAGTCCGTCCGGGCAAAACAAAGACGATTCTCCCCCTTGACTGCTGGGACCCACCAACTACATCTTCGACGCAAGGAAGTGCCTGACAGTTGGGACCCACCTGGTCGAAGCATACGTAGCGTTGTCATTCTGGTCGCGAACGTGTACGTACATATATACTGGTGGATGTAGAGGTGCGCACGTGTCGTAGTAGAGGCGCGCACGTGTCGTAGTAGAGGCGCGTACATGTCATAGTAGAGGCGCGCACGTAGCATGTACACGTACGTACGGCGGCCAGGGTGCAAGAAAGAAAATATGGCCACGTATGTGTACATACGGGCGGGGTCTCGAACGCCTACTCGCGCATACGTACGGCCAGGGCTTGTGTACATGGCTGGGTCGGAACGGAGAAACAGCGTCGTCGTTGTGTTCATGGGGAGGCAACAGAAGGCGTCGTGTTCATGGGGAGGCAACGGAATGCGTCATGTTCATCGGGAGGCAACGGAACGCGTGGGAGCCAACCGGCTGGGTCGGAACGGAATGCGTGGTCGTGTTCATCGAGAGGGCTTGGACGGAACAGGCCATGGAAACGAGGCCTGGCGTACCGCAAAACGGAGGAAACGGACCTCCTACGTTCGGAACGGGGTCCTGTTGATCGGGAGGGGTGTGGCGTACCGCAAAACGGAGGAAACGGACCTCCTACGATCAAAACGGGGGTCCTATTGATCGGTAGGGGTGTGGCGTACCGCAAAACGGACGAAACGGACCTCCTACGGTCGAAACGGGGGTCCTGTTCATCGGGAGGGGTGTGGCTTACCGCAAAAGCGGATTTAAACGGACCTCCTACGGTCGAAACGGGGGTCCTGTTCATCGGGAGGGGTGTGGCGTACCGCAAAACGGGACTCCACGGGATACTGTTCATCTCCATTGTCAACCTCTTCCAGCCTCCACGGGCTCCTGTTCATCCAGCCTCCACCGCGCGCTACTCCATCGGCTACAGTTCAACCACCCCTTCACGGGCACCCCTCCACCGTCTACTGTTCATTCAGCCCTCCACACCATGGGGTCCTGTTCAACCACCCCTCCACGGGCACCCCTCCACCATCTACTGTTCATCCAGCCCTCCACACCACGGGGTCCTGTTCATCAGAGGCAACGCCACCGCTCACTATTCATCCAACCCCCCCCCCCCCCCCCACAATGCCCACTGTTCATCCAATCGATCGGCTTGATTAGCAGCGAGAGCGAAGAATCGCTCGATCGGATTCGATTAATGACCATCGATCGATCGCTCGGGTTCGATGAACGCGTAGCTCGCAAAGGCAATCGCTCGGGTTGATTAGAGCCCAATGCCTCGCTCGGGTAAAGTTAGAGCAACGCCGCACACATGCGCGTGCATATGAGAGAAACGCGATCGCCGCCCCGCCTTCCACCGTAACCGGGAACTCCCCAAAATTTTCCTCCCCCTCGCTTCTACCACGGTTTTTTCCGTTTTGCGGCCCAGAGAATGTCATGCAGCTGCGTCTCCGGCCCGCCCAGGACAAAAAGCCCATTTTCTGTCATGATTTTTTGTCATAGAAGTAGGAGCCCACCACATCTATGATGATACCGGGTTTTGTCACAATTATCGTCATAGAAGTGTCATATGTATGACAGAAAAAAATCGTTCGGCCCAAAATGTCACGGATGTGTCTTTTTTTTATTGCATATTGCTTGACTTTATCCCTCTACATCATGTCATCTTACCTAATGTGTTACTCTGTTCTTATGAACTTAATACTCTAGATGCATGATGGATCGCGGTCGATGTGTGGAGTAATAGTAGTAGATGCAGGCAGGAGTCGGTCTACTTGTCATGGACGTGATGCCTATATACATGATCATACCTAGATATTCTCATAACTATGCTCAATTCTATCAATTGCTCAACAGTAATTTGTTCACCCACCGTGATACTTAGGCTATCTTGAGAGAAGCCACTACTGAAATCTATGGCCCCCGGGTCTAATTTCCTTCATATAAGTTTCCAATCTACTTTATTTTGCTCTCTTTACTTTTAGTCTCTATCAAAAAATACCAAAAATATTATCTTATCATCTCTATCATATCTCACTTTTGCAAGTGGCCGTGAAGGGCTTGACAACCCCTTTATCGCGTTGGTTGCATGGTTCTTATTTGTTTGTGTAGGTACGAGGGACTTGAGCGTGGCCTCCTACTGGATTGATACCTTGGTTCTCAAAAACTGAGGGAAATACTTACGCTACTTTGCTGCATCACCCTTTCCTCTTCAAGGGAGAACCAACGCTGTGCTCAAGAGGTAGCAAGAAGGATTTCTAGCGCCGTTGCCGGGGAGTCTACGCACAAGTCAAGACATACGAAGTACCCATCACAAAATCTTATCCCTCGCATTACATTATTTGCCATTTGCCTCTCGTTTTCCCCTCCCACACTTCATCTCTGCCTTTTCTTCGGCCTCCTTCTGTTCGATCTTGTGTTACCATGTGCCTTCATTTTGCTTGCATCTTCGCTCGCTAAAAGTTTATGGATCCTCATCCCCTTGCTAATCTTTTTAAGAGATTCAATTATGATGGACCAATTCCTAGTGATTTGAGTGCACTAGATTATCTTTATGAGGTTTTGCTTGAAATTCGTGAATCTGAAAATTGTGATGAAGAAATTTATGAAGAGATTCACGATAGCTCCTTGAATAAAAAGCATGATTGCAATGATTTTACTATAAATTCTCTTGATGTCAATTTTGCTAATAATATACAAAACCCTAAGCTTGGGGATGCTAGTTTTCTATGTCTACTACTTGTTGCAATGATCATGATTGGGGTGATTCTTCTTATGATCTTGAAAATTTATTTATGCCCCATGATGAATATGAGATTGATAATAGTGTTTGCAATAATATTGAAAGTGGGTTTGGAAGAGTGTCAACTTTAGATCCCACATATTTGTAGAATGTTCAATCTTATGGTATTTTTGATAAAAGTGGGTTTGGAGAGGTCATGACTTTAGTTAATGATAATCCCACTATTTTGGAAGAGTGTCAACTTATCATGCATGTGGATCATGTCGAGAATATGTTATGTGATAGCTATTTTGTTGAATTTTCTTATGATCCCACATGTAATTATTATTAGAGAGGAAAATATGGTTGTAGAAGTTTTCATGATAATAAATTACCTCTCGTTATGTTGAGATTGCTATTGTTTCTTTCCGCTTCATTGCATATGCTAGTTTTTGCTTGTTATGATAATTTGTTTGCCTAAAAGATGCCTATGCATAGGAAGTATATTAAAATTAGATGTGTTTGTCATGTGTTTCATGATGCTCTCTTTGCGCTTCAATTCTTGTCTTTCACGTGAGCATCGTTAGAACTATCAATGCCTAGCTAGGGGCGTTAAACGATAGCGCTTGTTGGGAGGCAACCCAATTTTATTTTAGTTCCTTGCTTTTTGGTTCTGTTTAGTAATAAGTTTTTGATCTAGCCTCTGGTTAGATTCGTTTTTGTGTTTTAATTAGTGTTTGTGCCAAGTAAAACCGTTAGGACAATCTACGGTAATAGTTATTTGATTCTGCTGTAAAAAACAAAAACTTTGCGCGCACGAGATTAGTTTTCATAATTCACAGGAACGTGCTTTTCAGTTGATTGTTTTTGAAGTAGTTCAATAAACAAATTATCTAGGACTTCCTAATTTGGTAGAATTTTTTAGGTTCCAGAAGTTTGCATTAGATACAGATTACTACAGACTGTTCTGTTTTTGACAGATTCTGTTTTTTGTGTGTTGTTTGCTTATTTTGATGAATCTATGGCTAGTAAAAGAGCTTATAAACCATAGAGAAGTTGAAATACAGTAGATTTAACACCAATATAAATAAATAATGAGTTCATTACAGTACCTTAAAGTGGTGGTTTGTTTTATTTTGCTAACGGAGCTTATGAGATTTTCTGTTGAGTTTTGTGTTGTGAAGTTTTCAAGTTTTGGGTAAAGATTTGATGGATTATTGAACAAAGACTGGCAAGATCCTAAGCTTGGGGATGCCCATGGCACCCCAAGGTAAAATTCAAGGACAACCAAAAGCCTAAGCTTGGGGATGCCCCAAAAGGCATCCCCTCTTTCGTCTTCGTCTATCGGTAACTTTACTTGGAGCTATATTTTTATTCACCACATGATATGTGTTTTGCTTGGAGCGTCTTGTATGATTTGAGTCTTTGCTTCTTAGTTTACCACAATCATCCTTGCTGTACACACCTTTTGAGAGAGACACACATGATTCGGAATTTATTAGAATACTCTTTGTGCTTCACTTATATCTTTTGAGCTATATAATCTTTGCTCTAGTTGAAAGTGCTAGTTATCGACTAGAGGGGGGTGAATAGGCAATTTTTATGAAAGTCTTCAAAACATGAGAGTTTCGAAGACAAACAATAGAAATGAACCTATTGATATGCAGCGGAAGGTAGACTACACTAAGCAAGCCATAGTCAAGTATGCAATGAAGTGAAAGCATGAAGACTAATAGCAGCTAGGTAGTAAAGATCAGGATGGAAGATAGTATGAAGCCAAACAATGATAGTAGTCACACAGTGAAGTCAAATAGGCAGTGCAAGCAGGCAATGACTTCACGAAGACAAACTGTAAGTAAAGAGAGGGAGAGGATAGAACCAGTCACTTGGTGAGGACACAGGATTTGTTGGACCATTTCCAGTTGCTGTGACAACTGTACGTCTGGTTAGGGAGGCTGAGATTCAACTCAGAAGACCACGTCTTCACCTTATTCCCCTTGAGCTAAGGACACCCAGTCCTCGCCCAATCACTCTGGTAAGTCTTCAAGGTAGACTTACAAACCTTCACAGACTTCGTTCACCGGCGATCCACAATGACTCTTGGATGCTCAGAACGCGACGCCTAACCGGCTGGAGGATTCACAGTCCTCAAGTGTAGCAAGTCTTCGGCTCACGCGGACAGAAAGACTTCAGTGATGCCTAACAATCTTTGGCTCTGGGTGTTTGGGCTTTGTCCTCGCAAGGATTTCTCTCTCTCAAAAGCTTCAGAGGTGGGTTGCTCTCAAACTACAAAAGCCGTGCACTAACTCTGAGCAGCCACCAATTTATGGTGTAGGGGGAGGGCTATATATAGCCACTAGGCAACCCGACCTGATTTGTCCGAATGACCCTGGGTCACTCAGGAACTGACATGTGTCCCAATGGTCAGATTTCAAACACACGCGACAACTTTACTTGGGCTACAAGTAAAGCTGACTCATCTAGCTCTGGATAAGATTTGCTCTCATTGTCTTCGCTCGAAGACATAGGATTTTGGTTGAGCATCACTTCAGTCATTCTGACTTTGTTCACTAGGACCCCACTTAATAGTACGGTGGCTCCTACGACTCAACAAAGAAGAAAAGGAAACAACGAAACAACTATGTCTTCGCGCTCCATAGTCTTCACGCGATGTCTTCTCTTGTCATAGTCTTCAATGTGAATATCTTCACATACCACCATTGTCTTCAATGTCTTCATACATTTTTAGGGGTCATCTCCGGTAGGTAAACCGAATCAATGAGGGACTACTACCTGTGTTATCTTGCAATTCTCACAAACACATTAGTCCCTCAACCAGGTTTGTCGTCAATACTCCAAAACCAACTAGGGGTGGCACTAGATGCACTTACAATCTCCCCCTTTTTGGTGATTGATGACAAACTGGTTGAAGTTTTCAATGGGGATAAAAGTATGTGAAATTGTAAAGGATTTATGTATTGTCTTCATAAGTAGCAAAAGGCTCCCCCTGAAGATGTGCATATAAGTAATTTGCTTTTGGAATGCAAATGCACATGGCAGGTTGTACTTGTGGAGATCCTCTTCAACTTATGAAGACAATTCATCATGCATGATTTGATATAACGAAGATAATGACATGCATAATGAAAAATGGACGTCTGCAATATGACTTCGTGCGGGATTTATCATCACACATGCGGAATTTATCATCGCATCACAGAATAGCAAACAAGTAGCAGACGACCGTCAAGTTTAAGTGTTACAACTCAAAGAACCAAATGTATCAAAAGCGAGAGTTGTAAACACTAGGCAAAATGTAAAGCAACCGCCTATATGGACCCGCTTGAAGACTATCAACTCATATGCTTCTCCCCCTTTTGTCAGTAAGGACCAAAAATGTTTGAAGACATAGAGCCTCTACTCGTTCCCAGAAGGAGTAGGAGAAGCTGCAGGGTCGGCGTCGGGGTTTGGCGGTGCAGAAGAACTTGGTGCAGTGTTGATACGCGCTGAAGTTGGAGGTGGTGAGGTAGCATCATCTTGATCATCAATAACTCTGGCATTCACTGTTGCAGCTGGGGAGGAATAGTCAGAGTCTTCAAGATACGGAGTTCGATGAAAGACAACATTCCTGGGAGGAGTGGAGTCAAACTTGAATCTTTCAGTGAAGCCATCGTCTTGAAGATCTGCTTCAGCACTCAGCAATGTCGAACTCTTTCATGACCTCCGATAGGTTTCATGTGTAACAAAGGCATTTTTGGTGGCAAGATTGCGAACGTGATTGACGTCCACCAAGAGGCTTTGCATCTGCCGCTTCAGCCAGTAGTGATGCTTATCCGGTTTCTGATGCAGTGCGACGAGAAGCTCTCGGTCATTGAGAACACGAGATCGCTTCCGACGCCTTTGAGCAATAATGCTTTCAGTGGCTTCAGTTTGAGCACGGTGAGGTAAGCGTGTATTGCCAGCCAAAGGATAAACACGAGTGACTGCCTGGACTCCTTCAATGGGTTGTGTGAAGCTTTGGTGATCAGCATTGTGAAGAAAAACAGGCTCCTTGGCAGGCTCTCGGTATATGGCTTCAACTGACATATCAACCTCTGGCAGAAAGATCAGATGGTTGCGAGTAGAGGGCTGATAGTTGATAGCTAAATGTAGCTTGATGAGGCGCATAACCCATGGAGCGTAGAACTTCAGTCCAAAGAGATCAGAGCCTGATGCAGCCAACTGCCTGATAAAGAAGTCTTGAGCATTGAAGCTGATGCCGTTGAAGATATAAAAGACCGAAGTCTTCATTGCTCCTTCAAGTTTCGCTGCTGAAGAATGTCCTTTGACAGGCCATAGAGTTCGCCTGATGATATGATAAATAGTTCGGGGCAGATACTCTAGGTCTTCGACAAAGAACTCCTTGGGGTAATCAGCGTCATGTGGCAGAGGCTTCATCATGCTCAGCATTTGGCTCATGTTGGGCTCTGGCTTCTGAAAGATGCTCTCCAATGCATTGCGGTGAAGCTGACAACCAGGTTCATATAGTTCACCTGGAGTGGGCAGACCAGTGAGCTTAATAATATCAAAAGCTTTAGCTTCATGGTGTACGTTGCCTGTCATCCAATCAAGGACCCATGTCTTTGGATCCCTGTTGTAGCCGCAAATGTGGAGGGTGGCGTAGAATTGCAGCAGAAGCTCTTCATTCCAATGCTCCTTATCAGTCACAAAATTCAGCAATCTAGCATCACGGAAGCAGTCAAGGGCTTCTCCAAGGATTGGCAATCCAGCAATGGCTTCGCAGTAAAGATGCATATGAGGGAAGATGCGCCCTTGATCATAGAGAACACATGAGTAGTAGCTGCGCTGCTGATAGCTCCAGAACCGATCAGATGAAATCCTTGGCTTGGAATAGGGGTTCTTGGCACTATCAAAGAAGGTGTTGTGCACAATGAAGCCATTTGCATTGAATGACCCTGGTGAAGTGGCAGTACCGGATACGTCTCCAACGTATCTATAATTTTTTATTGCTCCATGCTATATTATCTACTGTTGGACATTATTGGGCTTTATTATCCACTTATATTATTTTTGGGACTAACCTATTAACCGGAGGCCCAGCCCAGAATTGTTGTTTTTTGCCTATTTCAGAGTTTCGAAGAAAAGGAATATCAAACGGAGCCCAAACGGAATGAAACCTTCGGGAACGTGATTTTGTCAACGAACATGATCCAGGAGACTTGGACCCTAAGTCAAGGAATCTTCGAGGAGGCCACGAGGTAGGGGGCGCGCCCACCCCCCAGGGCGCGCCCTCCACCCTCGTGGCCCCCCTGTTGCTCCACTGACGTACTCCTTCCACCTATACATAACTACGTACCCCCAAACGATCAGATACGGAGCCAAAAACCTAATTCCACCATCGCAACCTTCTGTACCCACGAGATCCCTTCTTGGGGCCTATTCCGGAGCTCCGCCGGAGGGGGCATCCATCACAGAGGGCTTCTACATCAACACCATAGCCTCTCCGATGAAGTGTGAGTAGTTTACCTCAGACCTTCGTGTCCATAGTTAGTAGCTAGATGGCTTCTTCTCTCTTTTTGGATCTCAATACAATGTTCTCCCCCTCTCTCATGGAGATCTATTCGATGTAATCTTCTTTTTGCGATGTGTTTGTTGAGACCGATGAATTGTGGGTTTACGATCAAGATTATCTTTGAACAATATCTGAATCTTCTCTGAATTCTTTTATGTATGATTGGTTATCTTTGCAAGTCTCTTCAAATTATCAGTTTGGTTTGGCCTACTAGATTGATCTTTCTTGCAATGGGAGAAGTGCTTAGATTTGGGTTCAATCTTGCGGTGTCATTTCCGAGTGACAGTAGGGGCAGCAAGGCACATATTGTATTGTTGCCATCGAGGATAACAAGATGGGGTTTTTATCATATTGCATGAATTTATCCCTCTACATCATGTCATCTTGCTTAAGGCGTTACTCTGTTTTCATGAACTTAATACTCTAGATGCATGCTGGACAGTAGTCGATGAGTGGAGTAATAGTAGTAGATGCAGGCAGGAGTCGGTCTACTTGTCTCGGACGTGATGCCTATATACATGATCATGCCTAGATATTCTCATAACTATGCTCAATTCTGTCAATTGCTCAATAGTAATTCGTTCACCCACCGTAAAATACTTATGCTCTTCAGAGAAGCCACTAGTGAAACCTATGGCCCCCGGGTCTATCTTCATCATATTAATCTTCCAACCCTTTATTATTTCCTTTGCTTTTTTACTTTGCTTTTATTTTACTTTGCATCTTTATCACAAAAATACCAAAAATATTATCCTATCATATCTATCAGATCTCACTCTCGTAAGTTTATCGTGAAGGGATTGACAACCCCTTATCGCGTTGGCTGCGAGGAGTTATTTGTTTTGTGCAGGTACGAGGGACTCGCGCGTAGCCTCCTACTGGATTGATACCTTGGTTCTAAAAAACTGAGGGAAATACTTACGCTACTGTGCTGCATCACCCTTTCCTCTTCAAGGAAATCCAACGCAGTGCTCAAGAGGTAGCAAGAAGATTTCTGACGCCGTTGCCGGGGAGTCTATGCAAAAGTCAACATACCAAGTACCCATCACAATCCCTTATCTCCCGCATTACGTTATTTTCCATTTGCCTCTCGTTTCCTCTCCCCCACTTTACCCTTGTCGTTTTATTCGCCCTCTCTTTTTCGTTCGCCTTCTTCTTTTTGCCGCTCGCTCTCTCTATCGTTATGTCTGAAATTGGGGAAAATATTGCCGATATGGACAATAATAATATCATAGAAAATTCTGATGCTCCTGCTGAAGAACCCCCTACCTTGCATACAAAAAGATTTCGAATTGGTAGTGGTAATATTATTGGAAAAGGAGTTATTCAAGATTTCTTTACTTTTGCCGGTGCTTTGCCTTCTATGGGCGGTTCTATTCTCTATAGAACTAGTAGTCTTGCGGACGCTATCGCCATGCTTATAGTTGAACTTGAAAGGCAATTTATGCACATGCATCCTTGCATACAAAGAATTTTCCTAGAATTCTCTAATATCGAGCATTCTTCTGTTAAGCGTGCCACCACTATCTTTTTGGCTCATGAGTTTATATTCATAATAAAAGAGGCCAAAGAAATCTTTGCGCATTATAGGGTAGATGCTAGTCATCCTCCCATTGAAGCTATCCTTTTTAATCAAGAAGACATGGTGCGTTTACAATCTTTGGACCATATTGCTTATAACAAAAATCTTAGGAAAAAAGTTCCCGCCGATGTTCTAGTTGATAAAATTTCCAAGCTTAAAGATTATTTTGCTATTCATAATAATGGATTAGGTTTTCCTCTTGAACACAGGCTTGTGACTTTTTGCCAAAATAATGCTCTTATTGATGAATTGATTGTGCAATACAAAGGGCCTAGGGAGGAACCCATACCTCCCGAGATTGATCTTGGGGACTTTTGTCCCATTAAATTTAGCCCTTTTGATTATTTTTGCTTGCCTCAAATAAAAATTGCTGCTGAACATAGAGAATATGAGAAAAGTTTTCATGACTTGCCATACCACTATTATGGCAATACCTAGATCTATCCTTGCTTTTATGCCTAGCTAGGGGCGTTAAACGATAGCGCTTGTTGGGAGGCAACCCAATTTTATTTTTAGTTTTTTTTTTATTTTTGCTTCTGTTTAGGAATAAATATTTGATCTAGCCTCTGGTTAGATTTGTTTTTATGTTTTAATTAGTGTTTGTGCCAAGTTAAACCTATATGATCTTCTTGGATGATAATTATTTGATCTTGCTGTAATTTCCAGAAACTTTCTGTTCACGAAAACAATTGTTAAAAATCACCAGAACGTGATAAAATAGTGATTCCAATTGCTGCTGATCAATAAACAAATTTCCTAGTTCTTCCTGTTTTGGTAGATTTTTTGGAGTTCCATAAGTTTGCGTTAGTTACATATTACTACAGACTGTTCTGTTTTTGACTGATTCTGTTTTTCGTGTGTTGTTTGCTTATTTTGATGAATCTATGGCTAGTAAAATAGTTTATAATCCATAGAGAAGTTGGAATACAGTAGGTTTAACACCAATATAAATAAAGAATGAGTTCATTACAGTACCTTTAAGTGGTCTTTTGTTTTCTTTCGCTAACGGAGCTCACGAGATTTCTGTTGAGTTTTGTGTTGTGAAGTTTTCAAGTTTTGGGTGAAAGATTTTTGATGGATTATGGAACAAGGAGTGGCAAGAGCCTAAGGTTGGGGATGCCCATGGCACCCCCAAGATAATATAAGGACACCAAAAAGCCAAAGCTTGGGGATGCCCCGGAAGGCATGCCCTCCTTCGTCTACTTCCATCGGTAATTTACTTGGAGTTATATTTTTATTCACCACATGATATGTGTTTTGCTTGGAGCGTCTTGTATGATTTGAGTCTTCGCTTTTTAGTTTACCACAATCATCCTTGCTGTACACACCTTTTGAGAGAGCCATACATGATTTGGAAATTAGAATACTCTTTGTGCTTCACTTATATCTTTTGAGTTATATAGTTTTGCTCTAGTGCTTCACTTATATCTTTTAGAGCACGGTGGTGGATTTGTTTTATAGAAACTATTGATCTCTCATGCTTCAATTAGATTATTTTGAGAGTCTTAAATAGCATGGTAATTTTCTTAAATAATCTTAATATGCTAGGTATTCAAGAATAGTAAAAACTTTCTTATGAGTGTTGAATACTAAGAGAAGTTTGATGCTTGATGATTGTTTTGAGATATGGAGGTAATAATATCAAAGTTGTGCTAGTTGAGTAGTTGTGAATATGAGAAATGCTTGTTTTGAAGTTTGCAAGTCCCGTAGCATGCACGTATGGTAAAGTTATGTAACAAATTTGAAACATGATGTGTTCTTTGATTGTCCTCCTTATGAGTGGCAGTGGGGACGAGCGATGGTCTTTTCCTACCAATCTATCCACCTAGGAGCATGCGCGTAGTGCTTGGTTTTTGATGACTTGTAGATTATTGCAGTAAGTATGTTAGTTATTTATGACTAATGTTGAGTCCATGGATTATACGCACTCTCAGCCTTCCATCATTGCTAGCCTCTTCGGTACCGTGCATTGCCCTTTCTCACATTGAGAGTTGGTGCAAACTTCGCCGGCGCATCCAAACCCCGTGATATGATATGCTCTTTCACACATAAACCTCCTTATATCTTCCTCAAAACAGCCACCATACCTACCTATTATGGCATTTCCATAGCCATTCCGAGATATATTGCCATGCAACTTTCCACCATTCAGTTTATCATGACACATTCATCATTGTCATTTTGCTAGCATGATCATGTAGTTGACATAGTATTTGTGGCAAAGCCACCGTTCATAATTCTTTCATACATGTCACTCTTGGTTCATTTCATATTTCGGTACACCGTCGGAGGCATTCATATAGAGTCATACTTTGTTCTAGTATCGAGTTGTAATCATTGAGTTGTAAATAAATAGAAGTGTGATGATCATCATTTTCTAGAGCATTGTCCCAAGTGAGGAATAAAAAAAGAGAAGGCCCAAAAAATGAGAGAAAAAGAGAGAAGGGACAATGCTACTATCCTTTGCCAAACTTGTGCTTCAAAGTAGCACCATAATCTTCATGATGGAGAGTCTCTTGTTTTGTCACTTTCATATACAAGTGGGAATTTTTCATTATAGAACTTGGCTTGTATATTCCAACAATGGGCCTCCTCAAGTGCCCTAGGTCTTCGTGAGCAAGCAAGTTGGATGCACACCCACTTAGTTTCTTTTGTTGAGATTTCATACATTTATAGCTCTAGTGCATCTGTTGCATGGCAATCCCTACTCCTTGCATTAACATCAATCGATGGGCATCTCCATAGCTCATTGATTAGCCTCGTTGATGTGAGACTTTCTCCTTTTTTGTCTTCTCCACATAACCCCCATCACCATATTCTATTCCACCCATAGTGCCATGTCCATGGCTCGTGCTCAAATATTGCGTGAAAGTTTATAGGTTTGAGATTACTAAAGTATGAAACAATTGCTTGGCTTGTCATCGGGGTTCTGCATGATGAGAGCATTCTTGTGTGACGAAAATGGAGCATGACTAAACTATATGATTTTGTAGGGATGAACTTTCTTTGGCCATGTTATTTTGAGATGACATAATTGCTTAGTTAGTATGCTTGAAGTATTATCATTTTTATGTCAATTTGAACTTTTGTCTTGAATCTTTCGGATCTGAATATTCATACCACAATTAAGAAGAATTACATTGAAATTATGCCAAGTAGCACTCCACATCAAAAATTATCTTTTTTATCATTTACCTACTCGAGGACGAGCAGGAATTAAGCTTGGGGATGCCTGATATGTCTCCAAGGTATCTATAATTTTTTATTGCTCCATGCTATATTATCTACTGTTTTGGACATTATTGGGCTTTATTATCCACTTTTATATTATTTTTGGGACTAACCTATTAACCGGAGGCCCAACCCAGAATTGTTGTTTTTTGCCTATTTCAGAGTTTCAAAGAAAAGGAATATCAAACAGAGTCCAAACGGAATGAAACCTTCAGGAACGTGATTTTCTCACCGAACATGATCCAGGAGACTTTGACCCTAAGTCAAGGAAGCTTCGAGGAGGCCACGAGGTAGGGGGCGCGCCCTCCACCCTCGTGGGCCCCCCGTTGCTCCACCGACGTACTCCTTCCTCCTATATATACCTACAAACCCCAAACAATCAGATACGGAGCCAAAAACCTAATTCCACCGCCGCAACCTTAGTACCCACGAGATCCCATCTTGGGGCCTGTTAGGAGCTCACGGAGGGGGCATCCATCACGGAGGGCTTCTACATCAACACCATAGCCTCTCCGATGAAGTGTGAGTAGTTTACCTCAGACCTTCGGTTCCATAGTTAGTAGCTAGATGGCTTCTTATCTCTTTTTGGATCTCAATACAATGTTCTCCCCCTCTCTCGTGGAGATATATTCGATGTAATCTTCTTTTTGCGGTGTGTTTGTTGAGATTGATGAATTGTGGGTTTATGATCAAGATTATCTATGAACAATATTTGAATCTTCTCTGAATTCTTTTATGTATGATTGGTTATCTTTGCAAGTCTCTTCGAATTATCAGTTTGGTTTGGCCTACTAGATTGATATTTTTTGCAATGGGAGAAGTGCTTAGCTTTGGGTTCAATCTTGCGGTGTCCTTTCCCAGTGGCAGTAGGGGCAACAAGGCACGTATTGTATTGTTGCCATCGAGGATAACAAGATGGGTTTTTTTATCATATTGCATGAATTTATCCCTCTACATCATGTCATCTTGCTTAAGGCGTTACTCTGTTTTCATGAACTTAATACTCTAGATGCATGTTGGATAGCAGTCGATGAGTGGAGTAATAGTAGTAGATGCAGGCATGAGTCGGTCTACTTGTCTCGGACGTGATGCCTATATACATGATCATACCTAGATATTCTCATAACTATGCTCAATTCATCAATTGCTCAACAGCAATTGCTCACCCACCGTAAAATACTTATGCTCTTGAGAGAAGCCACTAGTGAAACCTATGGCCCCCGGGTCTATCTTCATCATATTAATCTTCCAACACTTTATTATTTCCTTTGCTTTTTAGTTTGCTTTTATTTTACTTTGCATGTTTATCACAAAAATACCAAAAAAATTATCCTATCATATCTATCAGATCTCACTCCCGTAAGTGACCGTGAAGGGATTGACAACCCCTTATCGTGTTGGTTGCGAGGAGTTATTCGTTTTGTGCGGGTACGAGGGACTCGCGCGTAGCCTCCTACTGGATTGATACCTTGGTTCTCAAAAATTGAGGGAAATTCTTACACTAATGAGATGCATCAACCTTTCCTCTTCAAGGAAATCCAACGCAGTGCTCAAGAGGTAGCAGTACCTGGAAACTTGGGCAATCTTGGCTTTGGCTTCTGGACCTAAGGCCTGTGCTCGACATGATAATCAAATTGCGGACCAGCAGCAGGTGGAGGAACCAGAATAGGCCATCTGACAGTGACTAGATGACCATAATTGTATGCTTGCTTGATAGTATGTGGCCTGGGAGGCGGTACAGAGCGATGCAAGTGACTTCAGTCATGGATTTGCATCAGTAAAGATTGACTTGTGTGCTATCACTTCGGGCACCACATTGACTTCAGGCGCCACATTAGCTTCAGCCATGACAACGTCATTTGCTTCAGTGTAGGTGTTGGTGGTCGCCTCGATGTTGTTAACCTCCACTTGAGTAGCTGGAGGGTCGGATACGTTCTCCTCGAGAACAACTTCAGGATTGGTTGGGGCTGTAGCGACACGTTCTTCTTCAACTCGTGGTTCTTCTTGGTCATCGGCTGATGCAGCCGGAATATCTTCAGCCATGTTGGCTTCAGTCTCGGGGTTGTTCACAGTTGGAGAGGCTTCGGGAAAGACTTGGCGTGAAACCGATTGGCGCTCTTCTCCTTATAGAACACTTGACAGAGTGACCTGTGCCTTGGTCCTTTGCAAAGCCTGCGTAACGCTGGCGATGCTTGTGGAGATGGAGTTGGTTGGGCCACAAAGTCTTCATCTTCAATCACCGGAGTGGTGACTTGAGTTGGGGGAGTAATTGGTGTTTCTGCTTGACGGGGGGAGTCTTGAGGGTGATCAGCCCATGAGTCATCCTGAGCAATGAGCGTCAAAGAACGACCAATGCTGATGAGTTCGCTGTTCATGAGAACAGGCGATGATACCACATTATGCTCGATCTGAGGAAGGACTTCATCATCTTCAACTTTGTCTTGATGACCAATGTCTTCAGCTGGGGTGGGGTCAACAGCTGGAATGTCTTCAGCTTCAGGAGCCTCTGGAGAAGCAGGCTCATGAACTATCAAACAGCGTTCTTGTTGTGCAGATGGAGGACGTGCAATAGAAATTGGCTCGACGAAAAGGGGCTCTGTGGGAGCAGCCCGATCTTTCTTCTTGGTCTTGCGCTTCTTGGTGGGTGGAGCATCGTCAGTGGTGTTCTTGGTCTTGCGCTTTCTGGCTTTGGCTTCGGCTGCCCTTGTCTTCTGAAGCTTTGAAGACACTGTGGGGATCTTAGGCTTCACGCCTGTCATACTAGCGGGGAAGACAATGCTAGGTTCTTCCCGCCTGGATGGTTCAGCTTGGTCCACAGCAGGCTTCTTCTTCTGCTTGGCAGCCATATTAGGGTCGATGCCAGGACGCCCAAGTGCCTTGCGTTTCTCAGCTTCATTGTAAGCTTGAAGACACTTTGCAGCCAGAAGCTTCATGCGCTCTCGAGAACCTTTGGCTTCTTCACGTTTCTTGTGAAACACTTCCTTGAGCTCATGCAGCATGACCTTGAAGTTCTGGACGTCTATTACGCCGAGCTTGGCCACATGCTTCTTGAACTGAGCCTTTTCATAATCAATCTTGTGCTTCAGCTCAACAATTTTCTGAGCAAGAGCCAACTCAGGAGCAATGGCTCCATGGAAGGAGACGCTTAGGCCGACGGGAAGTTGCAGATCATCAAAGCTGAGATTGGGGGTATCAAACCACTCATCAATGAAGTTGTTCAATACTTACACGTCAAAGAGAGGCAAATCATTGAAGATTTCTGCCTCTTGCTTGCTCTTTATCAGCTGCTCAAGAGCGTCATCAGCAAGATCGTCGTCACTTGACAGATCAATGGCGTCATTTTCATTCCTCGAAATAGCAGCAGGGGTCAGAGCTGGACCAGTGGTGTGCATGGGCTTCTTCTTCTTTTTCTCAGACTTGGAGATGCGTGAGAGATCTTCGCTCGCGAAGCTTTTGGTGCAGTGGAAGGCTTCAAAGCCTTGGGTTTCTTCAGCTACTTAGGCTTCGGTGGTGCAGGCGCTTTGTCAGAATCAGCGTCATCTACAGGTTGATCCATGTCTGTCCCTTGAACCATAATATGAGTGATGAGACCTTCCAGGTTGTAGAAGGGCCCAACAAGATTGGGTTCAGCTTCGCGTGTGCCATCGGCACGAGGAGCAGAGGGACCGGGGTTGAAGTCTAATCCCTGCGACTTCTTGTTTTCTTTGGCCGAGTTCTTGGCAAACTGGAAGTTGCGCTTGAACAGATTGTCGTCACGACACCATAGCAATGAAGATGGGTCAGCATCTGCAGGCTGTGGTCCACGGACCATGCAAGGGTAGAAGCCTTGTTCAATGGCTTCAGCTCTGGACCTGGGTGGAAGATTTTTGTACAAGATGTCTCCCCAGGGTCGCTTGATGGCATTCTTCTCAGCATATTCCTGGGTCACGAACCTGTACTTGTACCATTGTTCTGCCCAATATGTTCGAATCCATTGGATTCGGGTTTTTCGCTGATTGTCGTCCTCCTCTGGATCTATCTTGTACATCTCATAGAGATCTGGTGGCTAATCCTTCGATGTGTTCCCACGGCGCTGTCTGCCACCCTTCCTTGCAGACTTTTCTGTTGCCATGAGGTTCAGACTGAATGGCTTCAACACTGTTAAAGGCTTATGTCTGCTGGTCAGACAGGAACTGGCCTCGGGAGAGTTGATATGATGTTGTAAGAATTCAACAAATGAATGCAGACTATGAGAACCAAGGGATTCTCCCACGGACATGTACCTGTGACAGCATTAGAGATGCGAGGGAAGGGGAAGAGTTCATATGCATTCTCAGAGATTTTGAAGATAAATCAGTTTAGAAGACATTGACCTCATAGCGCGAAGACATTCACTTACATGTTGAGAGTTGGTTCCAGATTTGTATAAATCCAAGAATAAGTACAAGTGAGGAATCTAACTACATGAAAGGCATAAGTGAATATACTAGGCATCATATGAGATGTAGACAGGATAGATCCAAATTTGTGGAGGCAAAAACCACTTTTGGTAGCAAGGATGAATCTATAGGATCTAAAAGACGGTAAAAAGAGTGTTTTAATTTACCACACGATGAACTGCTAGACGGAGTAGAAGATGAGGCCGAGCAGTTCAATCTTCCGTGCCCTAACTTGGCGACGGAGGACACCTACGGCGGCGGCGGAGAAGACGATGTCCACGACCGGCGTGAAGACGGTGTCGGAGAGGTCGCGGCAGCTAAGCGCTTTGTCGTCGGCGTCGTCGAGAGCTAGCGGTGGCGCTAGGGTTTGTCGAGGTGGAGAGGTGGAAGAAGGATTTTGACCGCGATTGGATGTGTATTTATAGGGAAAGGGACGGCACAACGCAATTACGCAGGTGCCCTGGCGGTTCACATCTGAGGGACACGTGGCGAACATGCAACACATTGGGAGTTGTACCACGTTCCCACGCCCGCCTGGACTGTCGGATAGTCGTTCTGGCTTCTCCGGGTTTCAGGCAGTAAGAATTGAGCATTTAAAACATATTTAATGTTTGTCTCTATATCTTCTGCTGACAAGGACGCAGAGAAGACATTCGACAGTTTCAACAGAATGCAATGATTTGGATAGATAGAGTTTTAGGTAGAAAGCATGGAGGTTAGGGTCCGATCACATTCACTTAGTTCAAAAGATTCAAACAAGAAGACATAGCTATAAGTGAATGCTGTAGAGGACAGAACACTAATATATGTATGTATCAGAATAAAACCAAATCAACATTGTGAAGATAAACATGAAGTCATGTTGTTAATGAAGACAAACCAAATGCAAAGACATTGCAAATGTAACGCCATGAGAAAAACACTTCAAACAGAAGAATTTGGTGGTGGCGTTACCCACCGTATAGGAAGTATTAGACCTAGACACGGCGCACAATTATCGTGGCGCTCCGAAGTCAGATTCCACGTAAATGTATTCACACTTAGAGTGTAAGTCTTCATTGATTGAAGATATACTTTACTTCGTGTATTGCACATCTAAGTCATCAACATGCAAGTGTTAGGATGTGTGCCTGATCACAGGACATTTGAGGATTCCAAGATATTTAGCTCACACCGCAACTTGCAAAACCTTTTCTCATCCAAGGTGTTGGGGATATTACTACTGGGCGTAAACCGGCCGGGAGAGGCCGGGTTAACTTCATCAGTAGCCAAGTATGCTTGAGGCCCATGAGAATATTCAATAAGGGCCCAAGGCCCAGGACCGTTTTAAGGGTTGTAGCCGTAAACCGGCCTTAGTATGTAAACTTGTGTTGTAAGTTAGAAATACTAGAGACCGAACCGGACACGTCTATGAGCCGGTCTCGGGACTCAGCAAACCGACGTGAGTCACCCATGTATATAAGGGGACGACCGGCGGCGCATTCAGACAACAGACAAAGCAACTCGAGACTTAGGCGAAGCTTGTTTGCTCCCTAGTCATCGAATCCCCCATCAATTCCATCACAACTAGACGTAGGCTTTTACCTTCATCGAAGGGGCCGAACTAGTATAAACTCTCTTGCGTCCTTGTGTCCGTTTTAACCCCTTTAAGCTGACCCGTAGCGATGGCTCCACGACTAAGTCCTTTCATGAGGACATCTGCCGTGACAAAACCACGACAGTTGGCGCCCACCGTGGGGCTATCGCACGATGGTTTCAAGTTCTTAGAGGGCAGCTTCGAAGGACTCAAGGGTTACGCTGTGGGCCGGATGACCAAGAGTCGTTGCGGCAAGCTCTACATCGACAATTCAGGCTGGGGCCCCGAGGCCGGCTCAATTGAGTACGGGTACCGGGTCCCCTTTGGTGGCATACACGTCCTCATTGGCAAGATCGGTGAACTGGGCCCTGAGCCGGACATCTGCACCGACCTCGTCGAAACGACTCAGCGTGCGAGATCTGCCCAGGTTAAACCGGCCGTGAAGCGTGCCTTCGTGGGAGTCATCCACGGAGGAGAGTATGAAGGTGGATCGGCATCTGGTAACGAGACCGTTGTTTACTCTGGCGACCAGTCCTCGACCGGAGAAACCGAATCATTGTATCAGCTGCAGGACGGCCGGATTGGGGGCTGTTCCGATGGCGACAGTATTCCGGACCCCTCTGATCTACCCAATCGGGTTGGGATATTCATGGCTGGTACACAAGCGGCGGTCCACTCTTCAACCGCAGCAGCAATGTTCTCCGGATCAGCAGCGGCGGCGGCGGCCGGGGCAGGAGGCTCTGTGCGCCCGCCGGCTCAAGTTTTATCTGATCTATTTGATGCGTTGGCTGTGCTTATGGCAGAAGCTAACCCGGCGGATCAGGACGCCCAGAATGCGGAGATTGCAAAAGTGAGGGAACAGATCACTCAGGCCAAGGCCGATTTGGCAGCTAAGAACAACAGGATGGCCGCGGAGCGGGTCGCTTTGGACGCGCAGGCCTATAGGCTTATGCTAGACCAGACCGCATCGCATGAAGTCCTGAAAAGGAAGCATCGGTCTCGCCTGCCGACGGTCTTCGATGGCAGAAACCTCTTTAACACCCCAGGAGCAGGGACTAGTAACCCGCCGTGGTTAAACCGGGCGGAGGCACCGGGGACGGGTGCGCCGGTTCAGCCTCGCCTAATGGAGCCGCCTCGATAGAATAACATCATACCTCAGCCTATCCAGACGCCTCCAGGTCACTATTCTAACCCAATGGACAATCTTATTGCCGCCGCTTCACGGCTGGAGGCCATCCCGATTGAAGGAGATTCTCCGCAAGTGGTGGAGACACGCTGGGTTAAGGAACTTCTTCGAACAGCGTTGGTTCAGCAGGAAGCATATTCATATAGCCGTGACCGGATTCATTCCACCCCCGCCCAAGCCGGAGTTATAGCAGGCGGGTGGATGAACCAGCCATATCCAGTAATGCACGGAATCGTGAAGCGCCACGTGGCCGTAACCCGACAGGGGATGCCCAGGAAGTGGTGGACCGGGCCCGAGCACGCAGGGACGCCGAGTTAGCAGTGCAGAATGAGGTTCGTCAACTTACGCCGGTTCGTCCAACCACCACAACTGAGCCAGGGTTACTTATAGTTCTTTGGGAGTACCTTGTCTTGTCCCAGCTTTACGCAATGTGCGCCTGCCCAAGGATTTCAAGGGTCCGTGCAAGGTACCAAATTACACGGCTGATTTGTCTCCGGAAGCATGGGTAGAGAGCTATGAGATGGCCATGGAGATGCTTGATGTAGATGAAGCGGCATGTGCAAAGTATTTTACCATGATGCCGGAAGGGACAACCCATATTTGGTTAAAGAGCTTGCCAGCCAATTCTATCAGTTCATGGGCCCGCTATGCAGCCCGGTTTATCCAGAATTTCAAGGATACATGTAAGCAGCCCATGTCGATAGTGGACTTAGCGGCCGCGCCCGGGAGGAAAGAGAGTCAACAACCCACCGGGTACGCCGAAGTCTCGTAAATTTTGCACTCCTCGCACCGCGTTAACGCCGACCATGGTTATAACTTTGAAAGCAATCGCGGTTTAAACCTCTCGAAGTTGAAATTGGGAAGGATGAAGCGCCATTGCAACGATATGGGAACCCTCATGACTGCGTTAGTGAAGTATGCTGATTCTGATGGTACCAAGGATCCCGAGTCTGATGATGACAAGACAGGGAAGGGAAATAAGAACGGCAACTCCAAGGGGCAGCAGCACAACACGGCAGGTCATGGTAACGGAGGCAAGCGTAAAGCGGATGGTAACATGGACTTTGTGGCTAATACCAACGCACAGGACATGGGTCAGCGACGGAAGGGTAAACCGCCAAATTGTGGTGGAGCTCCAAGTCCCAATCCGGACCGCCTGACTTATCTATTAAACCAACCCTGTCCGAAGCACGGGACGAAGGAAGCACCAGCCACCCACCTTTGGAAGGATTGTTATATTATGCAGGAGTTTAAAAATTCTAATGTTTTCCGGTATGATCATGGATCAGGTGGTGGCTCAGGATCCGGATTCCATGGGCCGGGTCACGGTGGAGGAAACACCGGTTCAGGATTCAATGGAGACCAGGGTGGACATAACAATCAAAATAATAAGAATAACCAGGGTGGTTACAACCAGCAGCAGCAGCAGTCGGGTTATCAGAGCCATCCGAAATAGTTGAATAGTGGGCAATATCATGTATTCACCACTAGCTTGGATAAACGGGACCAGAAGCTTCACAAGCGAGTAGTTAATTCAATTGAACCGGCCGTGCCTCGTTATTTACGCTGGTCTAAACAGCCAATCATATGGAGCAGAGAGGATCACCCACCCCGGGTTGACAATCCGGGTCAGCTAGCGTTGGTGGTGGCACCTCAGGTGGGAGGTTATAAGTTCACCAAGGTGCTCATGGATGGAGGAAGCAGTATTAATATCTTGTATTACGAGACTTTCCGTCGTATGGGGCTAACAGACAAGAATCTTAAACCGTCTAATACGGTGTTCCATGGTGTGGTACCGGGTGTCGGTGTACTAGAGTAGGGGTACCCTAGTACTTTAACTCGCACTGGACAATCGCAAGATCCCGCGCGGGCTGGCTCGGTGACCGCCAAGGTCCTCAAAGAGCTCCTTTGGAGCCATTCAAGAACAAAGTAATCAAGGCCCGCAAGAGGAGCTTGCCGGAAGGCCACTCAAGGCATGAAGGAAACAAGACCCGGCAAGAGGAGCTTGCCGGAAGGCTTGGTGAGCGACAAGCTCCCTAAGCCGACAGGATTCTGCGCTGCAAGGCGCTTGCCGCGCAGTAACCTCTTCCATCTCCGCCTCAGCTCATCCGCCAACGTGTCGCCAGGGGTTTTTCCAGCACGCGTGTCAATGGGCTGTGCAGCCAGGGAGCGGCGATAAGCGGCGGCGACAAGCTACCATCGTGGCAAACGGAGGCGCACTTGACGGTCCCTGTTAATTGTTTCAGCGATCGTGGCGGGCATTTATTACTCTTGTCCCTTGCCGCCGAATTAGGTATAGGCATCGTGACACTCGTATAAAGCGTGTACCAACCTCTGTTTTTCCTATTTTACCCTTGCCTACTTGCCACCTATGGTGACCCCTTGTGCCTATAAAAGGAAGCCCAAGTGCAACGTAGAGGGGGGTTCGGCTGGTTCGGTTCATTCGACCCATCCTAGACTAGACACACTCAAGCTAGGTTTTTTAGCTCCCATTGCTCCCTAGCAAGAACACAAATAATCAACCAAGCAGCAGTAGGAGTATTATCTCTCCGGAGAGCTCCGAAGCTGGGTAAATCTGCTCGTGTGCATCGCCCGACCGCTCTTCAGGCACTCTCCGCCCCCTCCGAACCACAAGGGACCCGGTCCCATAGGTGTCCGTGGGTCACGATCAGGTTCCCCGACATCTTTGGCGCGCCGGTAGGGGCGCCGAGGCTGTGTGAACCTGATCTAGCGGTCACACGAGCGACTTCATCATCACCTTCATCAACATGGCGCCAAGAAGAAGTCTTGGCAGCAGAGAGCCGTCCGCTGTCGAACCCACCACCACCGAGCCGACGGGTGGTGGGGAAGACGCCGCGAGGAACGGGCGCCGCCGAGAGAGTTTCACGACGCCGCCAGGTCCAAGGACAAGGCGGCGCAGCGCCGGGCGTCGAATCCGCACCGCATCCTTCTCGGGAGGCGCGGGACCGACAGCGCCATGATGCTCGCAGCACCATACGCCGCTGGATCAAGGCCAAGCTGGAGGATCCCGAGGCCTCGAGACCCGCATGCACGCCAAGATGCCAAGACGAGTGGAGTACGGCCGCCATGGATGCTGCTCCTCTAACTTGGTTAGAGTCCGAGCACATCCTCCTCGCCCGCACGCCTTTGCCACCCACCACTCCAGCGGAAGCCTTGGCGAGAGCTCAGCTACTTATAGACTACCTCCAACGGCCGACAAGGTCGACGAATGGAGGGCCACAATCCAGAGTCTCATCGGCTTTGCTAACGGCGACGTTCATGGCAACCGATCGCGCCCCGCGCATGGGCGAGGCGACAAGACACAAGCCGGCAGCGACGAGACTGCATGGGTGCTACCACCATGCACTCCCCTTCCGAAGGCCAAGATCACCAGCTCCTCGGATCCACCTCGACAGCGACTCCACCGCGATCGCCGGATCCACGAGCTCGCCGTGATCAGCGCCAAGTTCTTAAGGAACGACAAGAAGAAGACGCCGAACCCGATCGAGCGCCAAGAGAAGCGCAGCGTCAATCCGACCAGCGCGGCTGGGCCCACTGCCGATATGCATGCGCCAGGGGAACCGGGTGACTTGTCAGACGCGGTAGGTTGCCCTGCTCACTGTGAGCTGCGGCAAGTCCAATGGTCCGACAAGAAAAACTTCAAGCCGATGTGCGTAGAAGTATGATGGCAGGACACACCTTCGAGTTCCTCAAAGATCTACACCATCGTGGTGCAGGCTGCAGGGGGACGAGACGACAAGATCCTCGCCAACTACTTCCCTCTGATGCTCAAGCCAAATGTCAGATCTTGGCACATGCACTTGCCGGACAGTTCCATATCTTCTTGGGCAGATTTGTGCCTTCAGTTTGTCGGCGCCTTCACAGGCGGCCACAAGCCTCATGGCCAGGAGAGTGACCTTCACCTGCTCACCCAGAAGGAGGGAGAGTCCCTGCGCAAGTTTATCCAGAGATTCAGTCGTGTGCACTACAACATCCTGCACGCCCACCCTGCCAAGGTGATCAGCGCGCTTCATCGTAACGCATGGAACCGTAGGATGAGGGAGGAGATGGCGATGTGCAAATTCAAGGACGTCAGTGAGCTGTATGCCTTGGCCGACAAGTGTGCACGCGCTGAGGAGGAAAGAAGACTCCCAGGAGAGAATGTGGGAGCAGAATCTGACAGTGAGGAGACCGCCCCGGCAAGGAAGAGCCGGCGGCGGAATAACAGAAAGAAGAAGAACAAAGAGGTACTAGTTGTCGAGCAGTCCGGCAACGGAGGTGGCGCCAAAGAAGGCTAAGGCTGGTGGCTTCGCAAGGAGGTTGTCACGACACCCACCGCCAAGCTGTGGCTGCCGCCGACAAGGTGACAGCTCTAACAAGCAAGATCGCAAGATTCACCGCACCAAGGGCCATGACCTCCGAGCTGCAAGAAAGTCGAGCAGCTTGTTGAACTGCAGAATGCGAGTATGAGCGGCGAGACAAGGAGAAGGCCCAGAAGGTGCGGGGGCAGCTAGCAAGAAGAGACCCGCCGGGAGGGCGCCGCAGCAAGGCCAAGCAGCGGCAAGGAGATAGACCGCCCCGCGGCCGCGACAAGGACGAAGACAATGATGATGACGAAGACATGGAAGACGATGAAGCTGATGAGCAGGAGTTTCAGAAGGCAACAGAGGTTCTTCTGCGTTGACGGTGGTGCTTCGCATACCTCGCACCGCCAACTCAAGCAGTGGATGCGAGAGGTCAATGCAGCGTAACCTTCCGTGGAATCACGAGACCTCTCAAGTGGTCCAGACGCCCATCATTTTTGATATTGAGGACCACCCTGATCGCATAATCGCGGTCGGTGCTTGCCGATGTTGGTCTCACCAACCATCCGCAACCTCAAGGTCACTAAAATGTTGGTTGACGGCGGGCCGGCCTGAATCTGATCTCCTCTCGCAAGTGCTCCGTAAGCTTCAGATCCTCGACAGCGAGCTCAAGAGACTGCACTTTCCAAGGAATCAACCAGGAAGGAGCAAGTCGAAGGGAAGATCACGCTGCGGTAACATTTGGCAGCGAGCTCAACTTCAGAACTGAGAGGGTCACATTTGACGTTGCCGATTTCCCATTGCCCTACAATGGCATACTTGGCCGTCCAGCACTTGCCAAGTTCATGGCAGCCTCTCATTATGCATACAATTTGCTCAAGATGCCCGCCCGATAAGCGCTATTTCTGTCCATGGCGATAAGAAGGATGCGCTTATCTGCGCCGACAAGATTTACCGGGATGCAGCAGCTGCGGCAGATAGCAAACCACTTGCCGCTGAAGCTCCCGGGGAAAGAAGAAGACCAAGTTCGCAAGAGCTCGATGCCCACTCCGCAAGCGCACCTCTTGAGTGCTGCGCTACCGCCGAGGACGCACCATCGAGCTCCACCGCAAGTGCAAGAAGATGATGGCAGCTCCACCAAGACCAAGAAGATGCCCGCCAAGGAGGACGGCGACGGTGGTACCTTCACCATCGATTGCCACGCTTGACCCTAAATAGGAAGGCGAGCTCATTGCTTTCTCAAGGGCGAATGTCGATGTGTTTGCATGGCAACCATCCGACATCCCCGTGTTCCTGTGAAAGTAATTGAGCACCACCTAGCTGTCTGTCCTCACGCAGCGCCCGCCTAGCAAAAAGTTAGGAAGCAGGCAAAGGAGCGCCAAGAATTCATTGCGAAGAGATCAAGAAGTTGGAAGCAGCAGGCCTTGTCGAGGAGTGCTCCATCCCACGTGGTTGGCCAATCCGTAGTTGTATCGCATAGGCTAATGGGAAATGGAGACTTTGTATTGACTTCACAGATGTTAATAAAGCTTGTCCCAAAGACCCATTTCCCTTGCCGCCAGATAGACCAGATTGTTGACTCCACACCTGGATGTGATTTGCTTTCATTTCTTGATGCATATTCAGGATATCATCAGATTTTCATGGCAGAGGAGGATGAAGAGAAAACCGCATTCATTACACCATGTGGCACATCTTTGTTTCATACGGATGCCTTCGGTTTGAAGAATGCTGGTTCAACGTTTGCGAGAGTAGTCCATGATGCCTTTGAGCCACAAATACACAGAAATGTAGAAGCCTACATGGATGACATAGTGGTCAAGAGCAAGGACAAGGCAACTCTGGTTCAAGACTTAGATGAGACCTTTGCAAATCTGCAAGATCAACCTCAAGCTCAACCCCGAGAAGTGCGTGTTTGAGTGCCTTCCGGCAAACTTCTCGGTTCTTCGTGTGTCAGAGGGGAATTGAAGCCAATCCCGACAAGATCAAGGCCATTGAGCAGATTGAAGCACCAAAGCGCGTCAAGGATGTAAGAAGGCTTGCCGGTTGCGTGGCTGCTCTCAGCAGGTTTATCTCTAAGTCAGCTGAGCGCGCCCTGCCATTTTTCAAAATTTTGAAAAAGGCAGGTCCAATGAAATGGACTCCCGTGGCGGAGGCTGCGCTGCAGGACTTGAAGAGGTACTGTCCTCCACTCAATACTTGTCGCACCTAAGCCACAAGAGAAGTTGTTATATATAGCAGCAACCAATCAAGTGGTTAGTGCTGCGTTAGTAGCGGAGAGGGAGGCGGATGATGAGCCGCAACCGAGGCAGGTGCATCCAGCGACAAGCGTGGGGCTTCGCCGTCAAGCTCTGGTCCCGACAAGGACGGATCTGCGCAGGATTGCGAGAAGATTCAGAAAAGGATGGTGCAGCGCCCAATCTACTTTGTCAGTTCCCTTTTGCAGGGGGCTAGATCAAGGTACTCTGGCGTGCAGAAACTGCTTTTCGGCCTCCTCATGGCCTCGAGAAAGCTGCGCCATTACTTCCAAGCACATGAGATAACAGTTGTCACTCGCTTCCCGCTGAAGAGGATATTGCAAAACCCAGAAGCAATAGGCAGGATTGTTGAGTGGGCACTGGAACTGTCAAGCTTTGGCCTCAAGTTTGAAAGCACTTCAACTATCCAAAGCAGAGCATTGGCAGAATTTATAGCAGAGTGGACGCCAACACAAGATGGAGAAATTCCGGAGACGAGCATCCCCGTCAAGGAGGCAAATAAAGAGTGGCTGATGTATTTTGATGGTGCCTTCTCGCTACAAGGCGCCGGTGCCGCGGTTGCTTATCGCACCCACCGGAGAGCACCTCAAGTACATAGTCCAGATGCACTTTCCCAAGGAGCAAGCAACAAACAATACCGCAGAGTATGAAGGTTTGCTTGCCGGTCTCGAGATCGCGGTAGACCTTGGGATCAAGAAGCTCATTGTCGGGGACTCGCAACTTGTCGTCCGCCAAGTAAACAAAGATTATCGAGTCCGCTGATGGAAGCCTATGTTGATGAAGTGAGAAAGCTAGAAGAACACTTTGAAGGCTCGCAAATGGAACATGTTCCAAGAGCTCGTAATGACATTGCCGATGGCTTGTCAAAGTGTGCTGCACTCTGTTACTGTGGAACCAGGGATTTTTGTGCTCAAGCTGACTCAACCAACTGTAACGCCATCAACCGGACAGAGCAAGAAGAGGAAGTTGGTTTCTGGTGACTACTTTCCGGCAGAGCTCCCCGAAGCCGCCGCCAAGAAGGTCCCTAAAATCAACGCAGATATCGCTGAGGAGCAGTCTGCTCCGACAAGCCCTAGGGTTTGTTCGTTGAAGCGACGCCCCGACAAGTTTTGCTCCAGCAAGCTTGCCGGGATCATCAAGCTCCGCTGAGCGCTGGTTCTTGCCGAGAAGCTGATGTTCCTGAGCGGCAGATGTGCCTTTAGTCCTTGTTGTCGAGCCGCAGTGCTCCAAAGATGGGCACAGCAGATCGTCCATTTCCTTCGACAGTGAGAACTTCCCAAGAGCAAGAAGAAGCGGAAAAAGTAGCCCGACAATAAGTATGTACCAGTTTGTTGACAACATCCTGCATGTAAGAAGACTCAACGGTGTGAAATTGAAGTGTATTTGCGGGAAGATGGACAAGCTATTGGCAGAGATACATGGAGGCATATGTGGTCACCACATTGGCAAGAAGAGCACTTGCCGCAAAGCTTTCCGCAAGGTTTCTTCCGCCGAAGCCCTCCGTGATGCAACCGCACAAGTAACCAAGTGTGAAGCGCAAGGCCCATTCCAAACAGATACACCAGCCAGCTCAAGCTCTCCGTGACGATCCCTTTATCCTGGCCATTTTCGGTCGGGGCTCGACATCTCGCCCTTCCCCGAAGCCGTCGGGGCTTTGAGTACTTGTACGTCGCAATCGACAAGTTCACAAAGTGGCCGGAAGTGGAAGCAGTGAGGAAGGTGACATCACATCGTGATCAAGTTCTTCAGTCAATTGTTTGCCGCTTTGGGATACCTAATCGGATCATCACCGACAACGGCACAGTTCACGAGTCGCACCTTCATGCAATACGCCCAAGATCTTACGCCAAGGTCCTTTGCTTCGTTGCTCATCCAAGGAGCAACGGTCAAGCAGAGGGCAAATGCTGAAGTGCTGCGAGGACTCAAGACCAGAACTTTCGGCTGTGCCGCGCAAGTGCGGAAGAAACTGGATCGAGGAGCTGCCGGTGGTTCTTGGTCGATCAGACGACGCCAAATCGAGCCATCGCCGACACCTTTTGCTCTAGTCTATGGAGCAGAGGCAGTTCTCCCCACGGAACTCAGATACGGATCGCCGAGTGCTCGCTATGATGAGTTTGAGCAAGAGCAGCTGCGACAAGATGACGCGCTGCTCCTTGAGGAGGATCGCCTTCAGGCTGTTTGACGAGCTGCTCGTTATCAGCAAGCTTTGCGCCGCTACCATAGCCGCAGTTAACGCCGAAGCTTCGAGGAAGGCGACCTTGTTCTTCGCCGCTCAATCCGCCAAGAATTCCAACAAGTTGACGCCAAGTGGGAGGGCCTTATCGGGTGAAACGAGTCACTAGGCTCGGGCGCTGCCCGCTTTGAGACTCAAGATGGCGCTCCGTGAGCAACTCCCGAATATAGAGCATCTTCGTAAGTTTTACCGATAGATGCGCGTTGTCGGAACCTGCTCGCAACCACCCTTTTGTACAAGTCTTGCCGCTGTTGCATGTAATCCTTTGTACAAAGCCGGCGCAGACCCGTGCATCAAGAAGTTTCATGTGTTGCGCATAATTTGTCAATTTCATGCTTTTGTCATTATTATGCATGTATTATCGACATTTTGTGCAGCATCCACACCCGTAAGCTTATAACGAGCCACTAGGCTCCATAACTTTATTTTCTTCTTTCTTCTCAAAGAATGGAAGGCCCTTCGCCCACAAGTTAACCGGGGAGGAGAAGATAATGGTGTGGGCCGCCAAGTGTCGCCGAGGAAGTATCGCTTGCCGGAAGCAAACGACGTAAAAGCTAAGTTGCCAAAGTTTGAGCAATCAGTTTTAAGTTTTTAAGTTATCTTCTCGAACGACAAGATTTTGTATGGAAAACCCTGTGCTGAAGGAACCAACTCAAGGCTGGTTTGGCGCCTTACTTTGTTTCGAGTCCGCTTAACAACTTAAGTGAGCTGCAACTAGTCGCGATAAGGTTGTTTGTCGGAGACGGCATCGCCAAAGAAGCTGCCGACGTTCGCTCTCAGCTTTCATGCAAAGATGCTCATACCGACAAGTTCCCTAAAAAGCGTAGGGTACAAACATACAAAGGAAGAAATCGAGTAGAGGAAATAACATTGCAATCGATTGCCTAAGATAGAGTATATTACAAAAATGACTTGTCGCAGACCTAATAGATTCTTCTCCTAAACATGATCTGCAGCGACAAGGGAAAGAAAAACTTGGCGGCCTAATCCACGCGGTCGCCATCAAGCCTCTTGACTCCGGCCACCCTGTCCACAATGGGTGCGACAAGGGCCTTGAGCGCCTCAACGCCGCAGTTGGAGGCAGGGACTTGAGGACATTGGTGAAGTTGACGCTGGATTATGGAAGGCCACCTTCATCAAGACCTTCCGGAGGGCCCCGCGAGACTTGGCGCGACTCCTCGGCCAGCTGCTTTGGGATCTCCTCCCGAGTCACTGGAGACCCGCCAACATGCCTTTGAAAACAGGCTGAGCTTGGCGCTGGGTTGAGGTTCTCGCCGGTGGAGTACCCAAGGTCCACCATCCCCAGCTCCATCAGCTCATTGTGGATGGTGGCGGCAAGGTCCACAAGACCTTCATCCAAAGGCATTATGCTGTCTCTCGAGAGTATTCTGGGCGGTCACAGATTCGGCTGCCAGCTCCTCGTTGGCCTTAATCTTCTCCAAAGAGGCCCGCTTCCCGCCTCCTTGGCGCTGCTCAGCTGCCTCTGCTGTGGTGGCTGAGTTTCAGCCCAGATCCGCCTTGAGCCCTTGGCGGAGTCGAGCTTTTGATCTTCTCAATAAACGACCCGCAGCTCGCCGAGAGTGTAGGCGCCTTCTCGCTCAAGGCTTCAGCCCGTGACCTCCTCGGCGCTCTTACGGAGGGTGGCCTCCAGCTGGGCCACCTTGTCTCCAATTCCTTCTTGGCGGCTCGGCAGCTGCGGGCGCATCCTTCGCCTCCCGAGTGCCCCGCTAATCGATTCTTTCGCTGCAAGATATTCCTCGAGCTGTCGAGGTTGATCTTCCGCTGTGCCAGCTCACCTTCTTGGCGCAGAGAGCTTCTCACCGCTAGCCTTTGCTGCTGCTCGACCTCGGCCTTCTCCAAGATGAAGGCCGTGGCGCCTCGACAAGCTGCTCCAAGCGCTCGCTATGTCCCGGAGAGTTTTTTGTTGGCGCCGCCGGAGCTCTTCCGCTTTTTCCATATCAGCCCCGCCTCGCGACAAGCGCCTCCCTGGATTCCAACTTGGCTTGGCGGGCACGGTAGAGCGACAGCAGCCTCTTCAGCAGCTGCTCTTCCTCAGATTCGCCACTTGCTGCTGCTTGGCGCCACAACCAGCGACACCCAGCGGGAGGCGAGCAGCTCCACGTCGAAGGTCTCCTCGACCGGCGCCTCGAGCTCGACTCCCATGGAAGCTTGATGAAGACGCCTTCGCCGGCCTTCAAATAGGCGTCGGGCTGGGACTCTTCGGAGCCCGCACAGATCGGTGGCGGGGATCGGCGAGCGCCTGGCGCCTCAAGGCCTCAGAGCTGCCAAGACGATCGCGGACCCCTCCCAGCCTCGCATGAGCAGCCTTGGCGGCCTCCTCGCCGGCTGACCCATCGGCGCCCGGCCTCCTCCTCCATGTTTGCGGTGTTGCCATTGTTGCCTGCTGCCCCTCCTCCTCGCCGGGCAACCTCGGTCTCCATCGGCTCTCCGCAGATGGATCTGATGATCATGTAAAGAAAAGAACAAGTCAAGCAGATGTTCAAAAGAAGAATGAAGAAAAGAGAACCCAAGGGAGATTTTCAAACAAGAAGATTACCTGCAATGGGATCTGTTGCCGCGGTCTCCACCACCGGAGGGTCGTCGGCATTGCCCCTTGTCGGAGAAGCTCCCCTTGTCGGAGAGGCCTCCTGCTTGAGAGCGCCCCTTGGCGGAGATTTCTCCCTTGGCGGGCGTAGTTGAAGGCATGACAGACTTCAGGAGTGACTTCCGGGACCTCCCCGATGAGGCTGCTCTGCTCCTACACAAATCAACAAACCAGAAATCAGTAAAGAAGGAGCACCCAAGCACACCTAACCGTAAGAAATGAATCAAATACTTACGCTGGGGGCTGTGCTGGGGGCTGCTCTGTTGAAGGGTTGCCGGATCCGGCAAGGGAGTCTCAGACGTGCCTCCTGTCGGCACAGGGGAATCGTCTTCGACAACGACCACCGGAGTCTTGGCCCTCTTCGACGCCCTCCGAGCAGCCGCCCCGAACAAGGAAAGAGCTCAGAATGAAGCAAGTCGACATAAGACAAAGCAATAGAATTGAAGAATTACAAGTAGCAGCGATAAGAACTTACTCTTCCTCTTCTTCCTCGGAGCTGAGAGCGGAGAAGTCAAATTCGCCCGGTGCGACGAGCTGGAGGAGTAGGCTCCCTGACGCTTGGCGGGTGCGGGGGCCGTGGCTCAAGGCCCCGCCCCGCTGCTTTGGCGGCAGGAGGCGCCCCGCTGCAACAGATGCTTGCCGCGTGGAGCGGTCGGGCGGCGAGGGTTGTTGTCGCCTTTCGCCCGCCACTTCTCCGTCTTGCGGAGACGCTTCTGGCGGGGCTGGCTCCTCCCGCTGCAAGCTACTTGACGGCGGAGGGAGGCGCTCGCAGGTCGTTTCGTCAGCGCCGGGCTCGGCTTGCTCCTCCTCAACGGCGAACTCCTCTCGATCGGCAAGGCTTGCTGCTTCAGCTGCCTCTCGCCTCGACGGAGAACCCAACGCCGGGCGGGCAGCTTCGCCGCCTCCTCCAACCTTGTAGCGGCGCGCGCCATCTCTTGCTCGATGGTGTCGTGGGTGAGCTGCTTTTGCTCGTCGGCACGGATCGGCACTTCTTCCAAGTTGTCGAAGAACTGCTGCACGACGTCGTCGGGCGGGCTCCTCGCCAAGTTGGAACGATTCCATGGGAATCGCAACGGCATCATCGCTGGATGCGGTCAAGCGACGAAGTTGTTGCATTAAGGCACGACGCCTTCGCAACATGAACCACTCGGGGTGATGTGATCGTTTGAACAGCTCCCCGCAAAGATGCCATCCAGCTCCAGGACAGTAAAGTTCCAGTTCAAACCCGGGCGCAGCCTCATGATGTCCGCCGCGTTTTGGAATTCCCAAGCAGGACTCCCCCTCTCCTGCAAGGGCGCAATGCGACGGCGAAGGAAGTCCGGGCCAACTGCTCCTACAGTAAGCCCGGCATGCCTGAGGCGCAAGTCCTAGTCACGACAATCTTCAACTTGGCATCCTCTGGCGCCAAGTTGGTCCAATCATTGCCGCGCACTATGGGAGTTTGGCGCAGGGCGGTAAAAAGCTGTGGCTCCTCCTCTATAATCCAACACCAGTCAGCTCTCCACTCCTCCCACTTGCTGCGCAGCTCTCCGTCAAGATATGCTTCCTTCTTGCCGATCCTGGAGATCCATGCAATTCCTCCGGCAAGCGGCTCTCCTCTCTCTACGCGGGGCATGAAGTAATGGCGGAAAAGTGCTACATTTGGGTGGACCCCGACAAAGTTCTCGCAGAGGTATGCGAAAACGGCCATTGTGAGGACGGCGTTAGGGGTGAAATCAAGGAGGCGGAGGCCATATGTGTTCATGACGTCGCAAAAGAATTCGGAAAAGGGCGGGCAGAGCCCGCAATGGAAGAAAAGCGCGAAGAAAGGGTACCGACGGAAACCTTCTCAGATGTGGCGGCGGAGATCACCTCGGCGCGGAGTGCGCCTGCCTCGCCGACCGAGTAAGAGGTAGTATAGCTCGCGCAGCTCCTTCGCCGAGCGTAGGGTCGAAAAGGGCCTGGCCTTCCTTCAGCGCCGCAAGCCGCTCAAGGCCGACCATTTCACCCCTTTGCCCTTGTCACTTCCTGAGCCATGGCGGAGGTGGTGGAGGAACCGACAGCGGCGGTGGCGCCGTGGCAATGGGGAGGGGCGTCGCTCTTTGGACTTGAGAAGAAGGAGGAGCGCGGTGGTTTTGATGTGACAGAAATGGCAAGTGGGCGCTCTGCCTGTTTCCCCGCTTATAAGGGGGGAGAGGTGGGCGCCCGCTTTCCCATTAAAGAAAGCCCCATGATCTCTCCCACGCCGCCACGTCCGAACGCGCTGTTCGTGGGGGACGTGGTGGGTCCGGCGAATAACGCACGATCCGGCCGCTGCGTCTGCAGAATGCTTTGGGCCCGCCCAACAGAGCTTAGCGCCGTGTGTGGCCCAGCCAGGGCTCCTGCGGTGTATTAGAGTAGGGGTACCCTAGTACCTCGAACTCTGCACGGACAATCGCAAGATCCAGCGGGCGGGCTGGCCCGGTGACCGCTTAAGGTCCTCGGCAGCTCCTTTGGAGCCATTCAAGAACAAAAGTAATCAAGGCCCCGCAAGAGGAGCTTGCCGGAAGGCCACTCAAGGCACGAAGGAAACAAGACCCCGCAAGAGGAGCTTGCCGGGAAGGTTTGGTGAGCGACAAGCTCCCGAAGCGACAAGGATTCTGCCGCGGCAAGGCGCTTGCCGGCAGTAACCTCTCTCCATCTCCGCCCACCATCCGCCAACGTGTCGCCAGGGGTTTTCCCTGCACGCAGCGGTCATCAGGCTGTGCAGCCAGCGAGGAGCGGCGATAAGCGGCGCCGACAAGCTACCATTGTGGCAAACGGAGGCGCACTTGACGGTCCCTGTTGCTGTAATCGTTTCAGCGATCGTGACGGGCATTTATTACTCTTGTCCCTTGCCGCCGAATTAGGTATAGGGCATCGTACCTTTGTATAAAGCGGTGTACCAACCTCATTTTCCTATTTTACCCTTGCCTACTTGCCACCTGTGGTGAACCCTTGTGCCTATAAAAGGAGGCCCAAGTGCAACGTAGAGGGGGGTTCGGCTGGTTCGGTTCATTCGACCCATCCTAGACTAGACACACTCAAGCTAGGTTTTGTAGCTCCCATTGCTCCCTAGCAAGAACACAAATAATCAACCAAGCAGCAGTAGGAGTATTATCTCTCCGGAGAGCTCCGAAGCTGGGTAAATCTGCTCATGTGCATCGCCTCGATCTGCTCTTCGTGCACTCTCCGCCCCCCTCCGAACCACAAGGGACCCGGTCCCATAGGTGTCCGTGGGTCACGATCAGCTTCCCCGACACCGGGCAAGTCAGCATATCCTGTTGGCAAGATAGCTCTGGAGGTAGCCTTTGGAGATTATCATGATTCTAGGTCAGAAACATTGGTTTTTTAGGTGGTTAAGATCCGGAGCCCGTACCACGCTTTGTTTTTGCGGCCGGCTTATTCCAAGTTTATGGCACGGCCCTGTTATATCTATCTGCAGCTCAAGATGTCGGGTCACAAGGGAACCATAACCGTTCATGGGAGACGCAAGATTGCCTTGGAGTGTGAAGAAGGTGATGCGGCCTATGCAGAGTCGGTTTGTGCCACAGAGGAGTTGAAGTATTACAAGGATAATGTTGATCCGGCTGACATGACTCCATTGAAAAAGCCAACCACAGAACATTATCCGGCCCTAAAGTTCAAATCGGCAGCTGAGACCAAGCTTGTTGACTTCGTACCTGGCGATTCGTCCAAGCAGTTTAGTATCAGTGCCAACTTGGATCCGAAATAGGAAAGCGCGCTCATCGAGTTCATCCATGAGAACCGGGACATTTTTGCATGGAAGCCTTCTGACATGCCAGGTGTACCGAGGGAACTCGCTGAGCACACTCTTAATGTTGATCCTAAGTATAAACCGGTGAAGCAGTTTCTCCGCCGGTTCAACGAAGGCGCACAGCTATTGGAGAGGAAGTAGCCAGGCTCTTAGCGGCTGGTTTCATTATTGAAGTGTTCCATCCTGAATGGCTGGCTAATCCGGTGCTGGTCCTTAAGAAGAACGGCACCTGGCGCATGTGTGTGGATTATACAGATCTTAACAAGGCTTGTCCAGCAGATCCTTTTGCCCTCCCCCACATTGATCAGATTATTGATGCTACGGCGGGTTGTGAGCGTTTGAGTTTTCTGGATGCATATTCTGGTTATCATCAGATCAAGATGGCAGTTAAGGACCAGGAGAAGACGGCGTTCATAACTCCTTTTGGAGCCTTCTGCTATGTTTCTATGCCCTTTGGGCTCAAGAGTGCCCAGGCAACTTATCAACGGAGTGTACAGAACTGCCTTCATAAGCAGATCGGCCGTAATGTGCATGCTTGTGTGGATGATATTGTGGTTAAGTCAAGAGAGAAGGAGACTCTGGTTGATGACTTGAAGGAAACCTTTGATAACCTACGGACGTACAAGATGATGATCAATCCGGCTAAGTGTGTTTTTGGTGTACCGGCAGGCAAGTTATTGGGTTTTCTGGTGTCCAACAGGGGAATTGAGGCTAATCCGGAGAATATCACAGCTATCACCTCTCTGGCTAAACCGAAGTGTATCAATGATGTCCAGCGTTTGGCAGGCCGGATTGCCGCGTTGAGCCGGTTTATCAGTCGCCTAGGTGAGAAGGCAATACCTTTGTATCAGATGCTGAAAAAAGCGGATCCCTTTGTTTGGAGCCCGGCTGCTGATAAAGCTTTGGAGGATCTAAAGCGGCAGCTAGCCAACCCGCCTGTTCTTGCTGCTCCGATTGACAAAGAGTCATTGCTACTATATGTGGTAGCTAATGCTCGTGCATTTAGCGTAGCTATTGTGGTAGAGCGCAAAGAGGCGGGCAAGGAATATCTGGTTCAGCGTCCGGTTTACTATATCAGCGAGGTGCTTATTGAGTCCAAGCAAAGATACCCGCATTGGCAGAAGCTGGTGTATGGAGTTTTCATGGCAAGCGGAAGCTCAAGCAATACTTCGAGGGCATCCCATCACAAATGGTCGATTCTGCTCCTTTGGGAGATATAATTCAAAACAGGGAGGTAATCGGCGGATTGCCAAGTGGGCTATAGAGCTTGGGCATACGATTTGAAATACATGCCTCGGACGGTGATCAAATCTCAAGCACTTGTGGATTTCATCAATGATTGGGCCGGAACGCAAGCGCTCAAGAAAAACCGGATCACACCTACTGGACTATTCATTTCGATGGGTCTAGGCAGTTGGAGGGCTCGGGGGCTGGAGTCGTATTAACTTCCCCACGAGGTGATAAGTTCCGTTGCGTTCTCCGCTTAATGTTCCCTTGTACTAACAATGCAGCTGAGTACGAAGCTTTGCTCCATGGCCTCCGGATGGCTAAGGAGATGAATCTCAGCCGAGTCAAATGCTTCGGTGACTCGGACCTGGTGGCCCAGCAAGTGTCTGGTACTTGGGATTCTAAGGACCCATTCATGGCAGCTTACCGTCGTGAGGTGGATGTTATTGCAGGCTACTTCAAGGGATATCAGGTGGATCATGTGGATAGACGGAAGAACGAAGCGGCGGACGCTTTAAGCCGGTTAGGCTCTCAGCGTAAACCGGTCCCGCCTAATGTCTTCTTATATGTCTTGCATAACCCGTCGGTCAAGCTCCCTGGTGAAGAGGATTTGGCTATTCCTGATCCGGAGGCTCATTTGGTGGCAGCACTGCATGTCATTCCGGACTGGACGGTTCCTTACCTTGCGTACATGAACCGGGGCGAGTTACCAGAGGATGAGACGCTGGCTAGACAGATAATCCTGCGATCCAAGTCCATGACTATTATCAATGGTGAGTTGCATCATTGAAGTGTGTCAGGAGCATTTCAACGTTGTGTGTCGCCATAGGAAGGTTGTGAGATTTTGCGCGAAATCCATGAAGGGATTGTGGTCACCACGCCGGTTCAAAATCTCTGGTGGCTAAGGCGTTTCGTCGTGGTTTTTATTGGTTGACTGCTCATGTTGATGCGGAGGGCCTGGTTAGGCGATGTGACGGTTGTCAGAAGTTCTCAAGACGCGCTCATGTGCCGGCTCAAGAATTGAGGATGATTCCAATTACTTGGCCGTTTGCCACTTGGGGGCTAGATATGGTCGGACCTTTTAAAAGGTCCAAGGACAAGAAGACCCACCTTTTGGTGGCAGTTGACAAATTTACAAAGTGGGTAGAAGCGGAGCCCGTCAGCAAGTGTGATGCAGCCACGTCGGTTCAATTCATTAAAAAGGTGATTTTCCGGTTCGGCTTTCCACACAGTATCATTACGATAATGGTACCAATTTGTCTAAGGGTGCTATGAAGGAGTTACGTGAGCGTGAGCACATCCGCTTGCGATTCATCAGTAGCTCACCCACAGTCCAATGGCCAAGTAGAGAGAGCTAACCAGGAGATCTTACGAGGCATCAAAGCCCGGCTTATGGTTCCTTTGCAACGGACGCCGGGTTGTTGGGTTGAGGAGTTACCATCTGTGTTATGGAGCATCAACACTACACCCAACAGATCGACAGGATATACGCCGTTCTTCACGGTCTATGGAGCAGAGGCGGTTCTTCCCAGCGATATCCGTCATGACTCACCTCGTGTAGCAGCTTATGTTGAAGCGGACAACGAGGTAGCTCGGCAAGACGCTTTGGACCTGTTGGATGAGGAGCGTGACATTGCAGCTGCCCGTTCGGCGATTTACCAGTAGGATCTTCGTCGCTATCACAGTCGCCGAGTTAGAACCAGAACCTTTCAAGAAGGAGATTTGGTGCTCAGGCTCATTCAAGACCAGATTGATATTCGAGAGTATAAAGACTCACGTACGTCAGAGGAGGAGACCAACAGGCCGTGGAACATAGCTCATCTTTGGCCCTACTATACTTAAGCCACAGGCTATATTTATGTACATATTATGACAATGTATATATTATGATCAATACAATAAATCGGAGCCTTAGCTAAAGCAGGGTCTCTGTTATTTTTTACATCATGAGTGGTTACACGGAGTTTTGTCTTAAAGCGGTCTCCGGTTTACCCCTTGAGTTAGCTTTTTAACAAAGCTTTATATTATGTCACTTGGGGGCTTGGTCGTGTCTGAACCAATGCAACACCTTTTGACAGATTTAAAGCCACAAGATCACTTGGGGACTTGGTCACGTCTGAACCAATCCACGCCTCTTGGTCGGCCTAAGGCCACAGAATCACTTGGGGCTTGGTCGAACCTGAACCATCGCTACACCTCTTGATCGGCGTAATGCCACTGCATCATTTGGGGACCTGGCTAACATGAACCATAGCTACGCCTATTGGGGGCTTGGTCATGTTCGACCATGGTAATGCCACTTGATCGGCTCAAGCAGCCTTTGTCCGCAAAAGATTTTGTCTTTGCTTTTGCTTGCAATTTATTTGTCTTTTTGCATATTTCTTTTGTTGTGTTCTTAAACCGACAAATGTTAAACCGTTTCGACTGTCAGTTGACGCGTTACGGTTTGTTTTTCATCAACGGCAAATTTGCCCGGTTTGATTTTTAATAAACATCCTATTATGGAGTAAAACCGGTGTTCATCTTAACCCGGAGCGGTTTACCTAGTAAACCGACCTTATATATGCAAGAGCTGTTTTCTCCTTCAGCAGAGCGGGTTTTTATAATTCCGCTTCAAGATTGGCGCGTCCAAACTTCATGCCCTATGACGGCAGGTATCATATATTCCCATATTTTATTATATGTTTGATCTAAAGTACTGTCTTTAGTTTCATATACATGGGTATGATGACCCGTCTGGTGGTACAACCACCATGGCGGTTTAAGATTTTTCGGCTGCAGATAACAGTTTGAAGTTGATAATTCAACAAAAGCATAAGTTGCAATGAATATGCATGAAGGCATATCAGCACAAAGTGTGGCAGCTAGTCTATTACAAGGCAACACAATGCCCAGAAAAAATAATTGTTTTAACAGCATGAAGTAGTAATGTAAACCGGACTCCGGTTTATGCTTGATCGCCAGGTTGGCCTGATGGTTGCGGGTCATCCTGCGCTGCTTCAACTTCTGATTCTCTACCCAGCGGCTGGAAATCAACAGTTGTCCAGTCGATTCCCATTAATGCTTGGAATACAGCTTCATCGTTGATCAGCAATGGCGGTTCAATATCAGGAGCGTAAGTATGCTCACGGATTGGCGGTATAAGGTTCTCCGCTTCAGGAATTGGGGCAGAAACTCGTTTGTTTTCTCCATCATACTGGGCCTGATAGTGAGACAGATTTGCTTCTTCAACCAGCTGACAGGCCAAAGGGCGCACCTCCCGGTTTCTAGCTCGAAAATCTTCTTCGTTGAATTCCGTCCTGTCTTCTTTCAAGCTTGGGAAGCCTTGGGCCGCTTCAACTGGATCAAAGTCTGGCACCCACGCTTTGGCCCGGATTAAAGCATTTATCGCGCCGGTTCTAGCAGCAGATTTCTTTAATTCTTCAAACTGGGCAGGAAGCATTGACAATCTTTTAAGGGTGTCCTGGATCAAGGTCGCGGCCGGGTTGTTTTGTGAAGCGGTGCTGATGATCCGTTGCGCTCCGGTATAAAGTTGCTCTATCAATGTATAAGAAGCTTTCAACTTTTTCCGCACATCTGATCCCAAGTGGCCAATGCGTGTCCCTGTATCATTCAAAGGATTATTAAACCAGAAATTTTATGAGAAGTCTTTATTACAGCAGAAATCAAAAAGGACTTACCAAAGACAGCAGCGGTCATGGCATGTACTTGCCGCTTTACGCTCGTCAGTTCATCCACCACAGGTTTAAGGGCAGCTTCAGCATGTTCTGCCCGCTGAGTTAAAGCGGTCTTTTCAGTAGCCCAATCCGCCCACTCTTTGTTGAAGCCCTCCTTAAGCTTTTCCATGACGCTTAAAGGCTGGTTAATTCGTCCTTTGCTTTGGAAGTTTCAGCTTGCTAGGATTTCAGGTTCTCTTGAAGATCAGCAATTTGGCTATCTTTCTTGTTCACATCAGCCTACATACAGAAAATCAGTTAAGGATTGAGATGCAGGGTTGAAGTACCAACCCCACAACAAGTTATGCCCTTGGTACTTGGGGGCTAATGCATATTTTCTTTTCACCCTATAATTTATATATAAAGTCCCAAGCTCAATACAAGTATTCAACTTGGCACTTGGGGGCTAATGCCTATTTGCTCTATCGTTAAGTAATGCTGGAATTCTTATGTTATTCAAGTCCCCGGTTTAACTGCATTAAGTTGAACCGGCCCTTGGGGGCTATCAGAGTTGACAGTTCGCAATATACAAGCAGAGAGTTATGGAGTTTACCTCATATTTGTCCTTCATCATGTTCACCAAATCGGCTTCATAGTCACGGCTGGTATATAACCGATTCAAGTAGCCGGAATGAAGCTCTTGTGGATTCAAAGCGGCGTAAGTTGCCAAATCGGCATTCCACTTGCCCTTACCAAAGGCAGTAAATTCCTCCTTGGTAGTATGCTTGGATAAGGCGACTGGATTACCTGGCTCGGAATGGCCAAATCCAGTAATCACAACATCATCATCCTTGGCTTCACCGTTCGCACTGGGGTCGCCGGTTTATCCTTCTGCTTTGATGGACTCGCTGCCTTGTCAGCTTGGGCAGGACTTGTGGGTTGACTTGGAGGACCGGTGGTATCAACATACGCCTCCTCAGCAGTAACATCGTGACCTTGCAATGGCGGATCGATCAGTATATCTTCCTGGATGTGTTCCCCCGGGTTTGGTCTTTCGGCCAGTTCAGGAGCTTCATCTTCTGCCGCTTTATCCAGGCGAGCTTTCTTGCTTGGCCTGGGCTTGGCTCTGAAAGGAAAAAGATGGATCAGTCCAATGAATATTGAAAGTGCTATATTAAACAGCGTTATCAGGAATATGACTTACCCAAGCACTGTCTTAAGCGGTGGGAGTTGGGTGCCTGTTGACTCGCCAGAAGAAGAATGAGAAGTCACCTGATAATCGGAGTCAGATGGATTAAGAGGTTGACGAAAGCAGCCCGCTTTAGGATAAGCATTGATAAAACAGTTAGAGACCTCTGAACGGCATTTCCGAACCGGACTGTTCGGTAAACCGGTGGATGTGACTACCTGGCCGCTGTGTCGGGTTGCGTGATGGGCTTCATGTTGTTTTATGTCTTCATAAGAAAGTTTCGATCCAAGTAAGCAAGAGGATGAGAAAATTTAACTTTCCGGTGTGCCCGACGGATTTGTACTGAAGGTAAAGGGTTTGAATCGGAAGAAAGAGCGATTACCTCTACAACATCAGCATGACTAGCTTCAGCATCATCCTGGCAATAATCATTATCAATAAGGTGTGTAAAAAATAGACCAAGTGAGTCAAGTTCTACCACAAGGTCCGGATTACCCACATCATCGTCAGCTGGTGGATCGGAGGAGGCAGTGGTTTTCTTTCTATAAGCTGGTTTCTTCACAACTTTGGTCTTGGGCCAGGCTATGGCCACCGGTTTCTCTTGTGGAGTCTTCCTGCTCCAAAATGGATCATCACCCTATTGGAAAGATATTAAACGTCAGCAAAGAGTATTTGAACATAATAAGATTGTATAAATGAATAAGACATGAGTCTTACAGCTGGCGGTTTGTTAATGGCAGAAAAGGGAGCCAGGCCGGTTTGTGCGCAAGCAGCTTCCGGTTCGTTCAACATCCTCTTGACAGCTTCAGTGACTTCATCGTCTGTCAGTTGGATCTCGATATGCCGGAGAGGGTCTTTTATATCTTTTGTGTATTTGCACATCAAACCGGAGCGCAGGCTCAGGGGCAGTATACTCCAAGATATCCAGCATCGAGCGAGATCAACTCCTGTCAACCCGTTGGCCATGAAGGCCCGGAGCTTGGATAGTTGGGGTGCATATTTGCTTCTTTCCCTAGCAGTCAGTCTCTGAGGGAGAGGGTGTGTATTGCTTAGCCGTTCCGGACGGTAACCCGACAAGGGGTTTTCTCCTTCAGGAGAGGTGTCTTTGCAGTAAAACCATGTTGAGTTCCACTCTTTGGGATGGCTATGCAGTTTGGCGTGAGGGTAAGTGACCTGTTTCCGCTTTTGAATCGCCACACCACCCAATTCAGTGTTGGGACCGTCAGAAAATTCAGTGTGACGGTTTAGATGGAAGCAGTCTCTGAACAGTTCAACTGAGGGCTCCTCCTGAAAGAACACCTCAGAGAGCACTTGAAAATGATAGATATTCGTTATGGAGTTGGGGCCAATATCTTGTGGACGTACTTGGAAGTTGGTCAAGACATCTCGATAAAACTTTGAACCGGGCGTACTGAAACCCCGGGCTAGGTGGTCAGCAAAAACGACAACTTCTCCATCCTTAGGTTCTGGAGAACTTTCCGCACCAGGGACCCTCCAGTAAATAACATTTTTCTGGCCTAAAGCGCCGGTGTGAACTAAGTTTTCCAGTTGGGTTTCAATCACTCGAGAAGGGGCCCAGTTACATTCATACACTTTCTTGGCCATAATGCAATCTGCAAGGCAGTAATACCGGTTCAAAAACATATTGGAAGGCTATAGGTTGGTGCTTTCATTGTTAAACCGGCGTTCTGCAAAGTGACAATGTATAAACCAGAAAAAATTTGGCGGTTCAACAAGGGGACTAATGGTATATGCCGAGTTGTCAGTTTTTCTACAATGTTAAACCGCCTGGTCTGAAACATGGATGAATCAAGTGTGGAGGTGCGAAAACAGGTTTCGCAAAAACTTGTTACAGCGTTGGATCTGGAGCATATTCAGAAAAGAGATAAATATTCAAGGTATAAAACAGAGCAGTACTGAATCAACGAGCACAGACGCAGGGAGGTCTAAGACCTTGAGATGCGCAGGTAACAGTGGATGTTGAAAAACTACCGCTACGCAGAACAATGATTCACAGATCTAACTGACAGTTATCATATAAGCAACAAATAAACGATGAACACCGAAGAACATGGAAACCCTAAGAACAGATCTACGGTGAAAGGATAGAAGATTTACCGGAGCGGAGGAAGAAGCGGAAGGTCGCCGCGATGCTCTGGTACGTTCAGGGTGATGCAGCGGCCAAGGTTGGTGCAGAGGTTGACGGCGGCGGCGGAGCTCTGGAGCCGGGAAGCGCGAGGAAGACGAAGCAGAGGGGCACGAAGGGGAAAAAGGAAATGACCCTTCGGTCTACTTATAAAGGCAAAGGACATGTGTCAGGCGCGAGAATTAAGGAGCCGCGAGTTTGGAAACAGAGCTGTCGCCTCGATTGTCGTAGGTCTATTAAACAAAGATGTTAGATATAATCCTTTATGACAGATGACGTCAACCCGGTTCACCACAACCTGAGAAGATGATATCATGGCGGTTCAACTAAGAAGATGATTGAAGACAAAGCTTTTTACTAAGGATTGACATGAACCTGTTCAAATCAATCTGGGGCCTAATGTTGGGGATATTACTACTGGGCGTAAACCGGCCGGGAGAGGCCGGGTTAACTTCATCAGTAGCCAAGTATGCTTGAGGCCCATGAGGATATTCAGTAAGGGCCCAAGGCCCAGGACCGGTTTAAGAGTTGTAGCCGTAAACCGGCCTTAGTATGTAAACTTGTGTTGTAAGTTAGAAATACTAGAGACCGAACCGGAAACGTCTATGAGGTGGTCTCGGGACTCTGCAAACCGACGGGAGTCAC